>CM053784.1:658082341-658502341 GCA_028749045.1 Cupressus sempervirens
TGATATATCCTTATAGAAGGAGATCAAGACCCAAAAAAGAGTAATCTAAAAGGGAAAAGTCATTTAATAATTACTAGTTAATTATTAAATGTGAATGCAAAAGTGCATAAAGGTGAAATCTTAAGAAGGAAGAAAAGGTAATTTAATAAATTAAATTAAATTAACCTTTTTCTCTAACATCCCCCCTTAGGATGAGTAACAATGCAGCTACAAACAATGCAAAAGAGCAAGAAAACAACAATGCAATGTGAAAAGAAAACTTGGGTCTTGACAACAAGGCCTGATGAGGTACCCAATAACAATCAAATCTCTATGAAATAGAGAAATAGAGAAAACTTAGTGGAAATAACTCTACTCCAAAAAGATATAGAAAAAGGATGCACAAATGAAACATCTCAAGAGAATCTCTCAAGACCATAAGTACAATCAAATCCTCCATGATAAAAGCTTGAGACTCCATAGCCCCTCTAGAATGGCAGAACTCTTGTGTCAATGAACATACCAATGTGGCTCCAATCTAAAGGAAACAAAGGTAGTGTACAAGGATGAAAACCCATGTATGTAAGGTGCAAATAGAAGTCCTAGCTGATGCTCAAAGGAGAAAGTATGAGAATCCTAAAATGGAATCTCCAATGGAGGTGGGATAATAGGTATGTTGAATCTGTCATCTCAGAGGAGATGAGTGTCCTCTTATATATCCTTAATAAATGTAGTAGGTGGGTTGATGACTAGAGCTACAATAGTAGGCAATGTTAAACAATAATCCTATGCAAGAGATGAAATTTGAACAAGAGGTGGAGGTGTAGAAGTCATAATACTGGTCTCAAGAACAACACATAAGTTTAAGTGACCTGACTTCACCTCAGTAGTCTCTAATGAAAAAGGAGAGCAAGTCTCCAATAGTGGAGATAGTGGACCAAAATGTGAGAAGGAATATAAGTGGGAAACATGATCAACAGTCCCTGTAGTAATAATATTACCCGTCTCACGATCTTTGATGTGCACTAAATCCTATGCAAACTCAATTGTCTTCCTTGTCCCGCTATGTGTAATCTGATAAATAGAGAGAAAGTTAGAGGACAAATATGGAATGCAAAGTGCATCATGAAATGTACCATCATCAATGTCAATAGAACCTTTCCTACATATAGTCATAAAACTGTTGTTCCCCATCAAAATTTGTGGAGTAGGAGAAGGCTCAAAAGAAGAGAACAAATCTTAAGAATGTGACATATGGTGTGAAGCACTTGAATCTAGTAACCATCTAGAAGAATAAGGAATAGTAGTTGCACATAGTGCATGACCCTTTCCTATATATTTACCATTTGATTGAAATGATGATGATGATGAAGGTCTATGAGAAGCAGAAAGAATATCAATGTTTCTCTTTTGAAGGAGAGCTATCAAATCTGAAACATGTTTGGCATAGCCATCTAACTTCTTATCACAACAATGTGACTAATCATGATTAGACTTGTTACAATAAGCACATTTCAGTCTTTCTAGCTTTGGTTTACCCCCTTTATGAGGAGGTGGCCTTAATGAACTATGAGTGCTGGAATCAATTTGAGACTCTGTAGAATGAGATTTATGAGTCTTCTCCTTCATTTCTAAAGATGGCGAAGCTACCAATGCATGATTCTGTAAGCCTATGAGAGAATCCAACTAAGAGAGCTTAGCTTTTTCTTGAGTCAAGCGATCACAAAAAACCTCAAAGGATGGCATGGAAAATATATTACCCAAAGTATCTTTGGTGAAATAGAAGGTAGAAGAAAAAATATGAAAGATTCCATGAAGCTTAGAAAGAATCAGGTAGATACACTCAGTGTTAGTCTTCATTTTCCCACAACCCTACAATGAAAATCTTAGTTGTTTGAATTTCATGAAGAAGTCCTCAATGAAGGGAAAAGAATCTAGTATAAGAGAGGTAAGCTTTGCCTCGATTTGAAGTTCCCTAAACTCATTCACTGTACCAAACAAGCCTTCAAGTTTGGTCTACATAGCTAGAGAGGTATTCCACCCATCAAGATGAAACTGTAGATTATCGAAGACCTATAAGGCAATAAATCCTATTGCCACATCCATCTTTTCCCTCTGTTGCATTATCTCAAAAGGATTCTATAAAACTAGATGCACTACATCTAAACAAGATCACAACCCTTTTGATTGGAGAAGTCATGTCATTAAGGTCATCCATGTGTGATAATTATGAGGGGTTAGAAGTTCTAGACAAGAAGAGGTCTTGACCATTGTTTTAGAAGATGTTTGAATTTTTTTTAATGTAGTTATGGTTTACATAAGTAAATAACATAAACAATATGAAAAAACACCCTTCCCAATGCAAAAAATTGAACCCCAACTGCTAGAAGGAATGTAGAAATGAGTGAAGAGAAAAAAAAGCTTCAAAAATGAATGAAAAATACCTAGTACCAAATACTAGTGAAATTATATAGAATCTATAAAGTGCTCGAGAAGAGCTTTCTGGCACTTTTTTTGGATCCAAAAATAAAGCTATAATGAAGGAGTTATACCTCCCAGAAGATAGAAATCATCAATAGACTTCAAGCACAAGAATAGGTACCAAAATTGAAAAAAATCCCAAAAATATCTAATTCATTGTTTCTGTCTCAAAACCATCTTTCTGGTGCTTCTTTTAGATCAAAAAAGACCCCTATATGCTCAAGATATCGTGAAAAAATGACAAGGCCCCCAAAAATGCTTGAAAAAGAGTTTTCTTTTTTAAATAAATAAATTGATCAAAAACAAGCCACTGCTTGGGTGCAGTGGTGATTGAGCGGTGGCCTAGCTAAGTCATCGGTGGAGGTGGTGGGCTAGAGCAACGAGTAGATCATGGCGATGGGGTGTCTTTAGAAGCAGCATGATTTCTGACAGTGGCAGGAAGGATTCTGACACCTAGGGAAGTTTGATGGCAGTCAAAAAATAATTTTCAGCCGAAAGTATCCACTGGGCTAGGATTTTGAAACAACACCTAGAGAAAGGTGTTGTTTCCAAAAAATGGCTCTACAAGCTTAAAAACAACTTGTTGGCCGATTTTCTATAATCTTTTCAATTTTATTTTTCAAATCACCTCGAGACGTGTGCAAGATGTCATATGACCTTGCTGGGCAAAACAAATTTACCTCCCAAAGAAATGTTGCCCAAAATGGATGAACTTTATATGAAAATGGGGGTTTTGACGCCTTTTGGATCCAACTATGAGGTCTATTTGGCCTCAAAGTGCTTTGAAAATTAGAGACCCCCCTATTTTCACAAGAAAATACTAGAAAAATACCTGATCTAATTTGTCAAACACTCATTTTCCTTTTTCTCCAAATATTGAACAAGCTATAGTAGATCTGGCTCTAATACCATGAAGGGTTTGAGCAATACACAATACAAATCCATAAAGCCCTCAAATACCTACATGTAAAAACCTATCACAGAGAAGAAAGAGGTAAGAAGAGGCGAGGGTTTTCTCTGAAAATATGCAAATTGTATTCTTAGAAATGAAAGGACAAGATAGATCTACAAATGATCTATCCTTGTAGAAGGAGATCGAGACCCAAAAAAGGGTAACCTAAAAGGGAAAAATCATTTAATAATTACTAATTAATTATTAAATGTGAATGCAAAAGTGCATAAAGATGAAATCTTAAGAAGGGAGAAAAGGTAATTTAATAAATTAAATTAACCTTTTTCTCTAATAGGCTATAGTTCACCTGCTGATCTATAGGAGTGGATTTGTCATTCACTTGAGATCTATACAATAGTTAATTTAGGAAATGAATAGTTTGTTCAGAGTGTTGTTAGCATGTGGAGGTAGGAGGGAGGAGGGAGGAGGGAGGGATTTTTATATTCTAGAGATGTAATAATCATGAGAAATAATGGATTAGACATTTATTTAGATATCTTAATTTTTATTACTATACTATTATGTCATTTCCCTTTGTATTGCAAAGGATTGATTGTTGATTTGCAAGGTCAGAGGACTATTTGCATCATTTTGGTATCAGAGCAATATATGATGGTTTGGAGAGGGATTTGAATGCCTTGAAGAAGGAGAGTTAGGAGGAATGTTGGTCTTCACAAAAATAATGTTGATTATTGGACTAGAAGAATAGAATCCAATGAGAATAGGTTGTACTTGGATGACTTTGAAGAGGAACAAGAGCACCCAAAAAATGCACCTAGGGTAGTAGACCCTATGGATAGGCTCATTAAAGTCATAAGTAAGCAAGGCTCCAAGGTGAAGGTTGATATCACTGAATTTAAAGGAGAACTCAATCTAGATTTGTTCTTAGACTAGATCCAAGAATTGGAATGTTGTTTTGAGATGGAAAACATTGATGATGATGATCATAAAAGAGTGAAAATTACAAAATCTAAGTTGAAATCCCATGTTTCTCTATGGTGAGAAAACTTGTAGATATCAAGGAGAAGATGAGGGAAGGATAAAATTTGATTGTGGCACAAGATGTTAAAATATCTATGAGAATGATTCTTTCCCTTTGAATATTAGCAAAAAAAAATTTAGAGAATTTTATAATTTAAGACAAAGAGATCAGTCGATTCAAGATTATACCGAACAACTTATGAAGCTTCAAATTTGGATTGATATTCAAGAGGATAAAGACCAAGCTACAATCAATTATTTTAATGGATTACAATTTCAACTATAAGATGAGCTAATATTAGTCAAGTTACCTATCGTGGATGAGGAAAATGGATACATTTTAAAGGTAGAGGAGATATTACATCCAAAAAATAAGTTAATAACTAAGAGTGATAATAACACAAATCAAGGAAAAGGTAGTTCATCCAAAGATACCAAAGGAGAAGAGCCTAAGGAAAGTTTGAAGGTTCAATTTTGAGGAAGAGGAGGTTTTAGAGGTAGGGGAAGAGGATGACAACTTGTTGAGGATTGGAAACCACTAAAATGTTTCATTTTCAATGAAGCTCATAAAGCTCGAGACTGTGCTCTCAATCCTAAAGTTGTAAATTGAGCCATGTTGACAAAGGAAGAGATTCAAGTTGTAGAACTAGAAGATGAAACGATAGAGAACTTGATGATTTGAAAGACCTTGACAATAGGAAACAAATAATTTGCAAATGAGGATTGGGGGAGAAGGGATTTCTTCTGAACTAGATATAAGTGTCAAGGAAAGGTATATAAAGTGATAGTAGATAGAAGTTCAAAAGATAATTTAGTAAGTAATAAAAAATGTGCAAAATTTAAATCTTTCTTGTACTCCCAAACATGAACCATATAAGATCTCTTAGTTGAAGAATGATCAAAATGTGTTGGTTAATAAATCTTTTTGTGTGACCTTTAAGATTGGAACCTATGAAGATAATCTATTATGTGATGTTGTACCTATGGATGCCTATCATATATTATTAGGGAGACCTTGGAAGTATGAAAATCATGTATTTCACCATGGTAGGGAAAATACCTATGAGATGTGACATGAAGGTCGGATCCATATGTTGAAGCCTCTTAAACAAAAAGAATCAACTAGAAGGACAACATCATCATTACTCATAATGAGCTGGAAAGATTTTGTCAAGGAGTCTAAGAATGGGATTTTCTATGTATTGTACCTTGGAGAGATAAAGAAATCTGATCAACAAAATTCCCCAAAAGAATTATAAAAACTATTAAACCAATTTTTTGACTTTTAAAGGCTTGATGATTTACCAACTGGTATACCTCCTTCTAGATGCATCACACATCAAAATGATCTTATTCTAGGATCTAGACTTCCAAGTCAGATTGCATGCAGATTTCCTCCTCTAGAAAATGAGGAAATAAGAATTTTTTTTGTTGAACTATTAAAGAAAGGATTTATATAGGAAAGCATGAGCTATGTGCCACACCTACTCTACTATAATCTACTATGAAGTACCGATACCCAATGTGAAAAATAAATAACTTACTAGATTTCTTAGAAGGAGGGCCAAAGTATTCTCCAAAATTAACCTCAGGAGTGGATACCATCAAATTTAGATTTGTGAAGGAGATGAATGGAAGAGTTCCTTCAAAAAAAAATTATGAACAATATGACTAGACAATAATGTCATTTTTCTTGTCAAACGCCCGAACTAGTTTTATGCAGACAATGAATTGGTATTTAGACTATACATTGAGAAACTTGTCATAGTCTATTTTGATGATATCTTAATTTTTAGTACCAATATGGGGGAACATGTAGAACATTTACGGATGGTTCTTGATACACTTAGGAAGGAAAGATTGTTTATCAACCTTGAGAAAAGTAAATTTTACAAGAATGAGAAAAGTAAATTTTACAAGAATGAGTTGGTATTCTTGGGTATGGATCCTAAAAAGTCAAGGTTATTCTTAAATGGCCTACTCTTCAAAATATCAGAAAAGTCAGGAGCTTCCAAGAGATGATAATTTTCTATAAGAGATTCATAAATAATTTTAGTGGAATAAGTGAACCTATGACAAATTGCACAAGAGGAAAGACCTTTAGCTAGACCAAGGTAGTTGAACTGAGTTTTGAACAGCTCAAAAGAAAGATAATTGGTGCTCCAATTCTTTCTATACCATATTTTAACAAAAAAATTACAATTGAGTGTGATGCTTCCGAAGTGGCTATTTGTGGATTGCTAAGCTAAGAAGGTAAACCTCTACCCTTTTTTTTATGAAAAATTAAATTATTCCAAAAAGAAGTATACTACCTATGACACAAAATTTAATGCTATTGTACAAACACTCAAATATTGGAAGCATTATCTCTTACATAGGGAATTCATTTTGATAAGTGACGATAAAGCTTTGAAGTACATTAACTCTTAAGGGAATTTGTCCCAAAAACATACAAAGTGGATTTCATTTTTGCAGCCCTATACATTTTTTGTAGAACATAGAAGTGGAAAATCTAATGTGGTGGTTGATGCTCTTAGTAGAAGACATCAATTATTGGTTGTAATGAGTAACACACTTGTTGGCTTTAATGAGATGAAATATGAATATGCAGTAGACCCATATTTTGGAAAAGTTTATGCAATCCTATGTAGCCAAAGAAAAATAGGTGTGCATTCTTATGAAGACTATTTGCTGAAAAATAAATTTTTATTTAAGGGACCTCGGTTGTGTATCCCATTTGGATCTAAGAGAGAAACTAACAAGGGAGATGCACTCTAGTGGCCTAGTAGGACGCTTTTGGTGAGACAAGACATTTGAACTGGTGTATGAGTAATTATTTTGACCACATATGCGAAGAGATCTGAGAAAGTTTGTTAGTTGGAAGGTTCTGCCTCTGAACCAGGAGGTTCTGAAGTTAATTTAGGAAATGACTTGTCTGTTCGGACTATTGTTAGTATGCAGTCTTCATAGGAGTTGTAAGATTTCCTTTTGTTCTAATTTCTCTGTTTGAACTGTTATTAGTTGGAAGGTTTTGATTGGGGTTTAGATGGATAAAGAGGAGAGTTGTGGAGGTAGGAGAGAGGGAGTTTTATTTTTTTAGAGATGTAATAATCATGAGAAATAATGGATCATACATTTATTTAGAGATCTTTAATTTTTGTTACTATATTAGATTATGTCATTTCCCTCTATATTACCAGAGGATTGATTTTTGATTTGTAGGATGAAGGGAGTGTCTACATCAACTTGTTACACATTATATTTTAAAATTTTCCTTCAAATATTTTGAACTATTTATTCAAACATCTCACTTAAAAAATAATTACTAAAATACTCTTTATTATTACTTATGAATCTTACCTCACTTCAAAGTATGATATCTCTAAGCATATCCTATTTATATTTTATTAAACATAACTAAGCTAGTCCTACTTTCTTCTTAGAATGAAATATCAAATCTAGAGGTTTTACTATAATAGACTATCTAACTTCCTTTGATATTATCATCTGAAACTTAATGCAAATTATTTGATAAAATGTTTCAAAGAGATTCACTGTATGGATGTATAGATAGTAACAAGACTATTGCTAGATATTTGGAAGAGAATTAAAAATTTGATATCTAATGTTTAACGTACATACATAAAAAAATGCAGAATGGTAGAGTACATACATAAACTATTTGACAAAATTTGTGATAAATTCAAATGTCTAAAATAAATTCAATCTCATGGCATGCAAGTTTTGCATGACACGCACAAAATGTTTTTTTCTTCTTGCCAAATTAATGGTTTAGAAAATATTAAAGGTGTCTCTCATTATTATTTTTGATGAAATTGTATTAATAATAAATGGTTCAAAATAGCTCCCGAAGAAAAGAACTAGAAAAGAAAAACTCTAGTCACTGCTTGATACAAAAACGATGCAGAAGAAGAAATATTGCATCAAAAGAGAGTATCCATCAACAATAATGAATCATGTCGTACAGATTCCCAAATCAAGAATATAGTGATTACAAAGAGCCCAAAACTCATATGAATACAATTCACTATTTGGTGCCATAGCCAAAACCAAGAGCCTAGCCAAAAATTGTCATAAAAATTACCATCACTTATCTTCATCCAAAACTCCAACTAAAACAATGATATTAAAAAGCCATCTAATGCAAGTGCAATCCAAGACCCTAACCTTCATACAATATCTCAAAAGAACAAGTGAGATCCATAAAAGAAAAAAATATGTGAAATCATAGAGAAGTTGTCATTTACTATCAAATAAATTATGAGAAGTACTCAACCTTATTCTAAACATATTCTTTTGTCATAATATTAGCCGAGTTGGGGAGATCAAGGAGGTTAAGTGGGGAAAATAAAGATTTAATATAAACCCTATCAATACCCAAATTAGCTAGACAATTAGCTAAAAGATTGCCTTCTCTATGGGTAAGTGCACAAAGTTGTGGTGCCAAAAGGGGGGTATAAGTGGACACCTTTTTCCTGAAATCAGAAAATTCTAGACTTCAACAAGAATTTGAAGATAGTTACGCTCAAAATTTTAAGATATGACAAAAAAAAAATTCGTAGTCCTTTGAATCTAGTTTCTAAACTACTAATTTTTTTTCAAAATGGTTCAGTTTTAGGTCCTCAAAAAAGGGGGCCACAGAAAGTGGTACTGTTTATTCCAAAAAAACATAACATAGTACAAAGTGTGGCCCCCCTAAAATTTTAACTTTTTTTTTGAAATTCTTTAATCGCTTTGGTCAAAAGTTACCTAACACTATGTAGTTTATCCCAGATTTTTCGGGTAATTTTATAATGTGTATTTTTTTTTTAATGAATTTTTAAATTAGACCCATCTGAAAAATGTGAAATATCTGTGTGCTCCCCCTAGAAATGATTGAAAACTAATCTAAAATCAAAACTTCTTTTTTTCAAAGTGTGTAGAATGGAGTCTAGTTTCTAAAAAACTAAGTTGTTACAAAATTCAATGAATGAGCTAAAATCTACAACCCAATTAGTACATGGTGGTTTTTGATAAAAAATGAACATACATTCAAAAGAAATTATAGATGAAAGACTTAAAATAGTTCAAATTAAAAATAAATTATATGGTTAGATAGCTAACACAGAGACCTATAATGTTATGTAACCTGATCTTATCGATACCCAACCAAGAAGAATCTTGAAAGGGAGCACACAAGAAAAATCAATCATTTTTTGTATGTTTGTTGGAAAACACGTCTCAGACCTGTTTATAAACTCCAAACCTTTGGGTTGGATCTCCAAGGCAAAACCAAGCCTTAGGCTTGGTTTTAATGCAAAGCTTTGAATAGCGCATGCACCCTATAGCACGCATGCCCTATAGCGCATACGCCCTATTAAAACGCTATTGAATTCGAGTAGTGCGCACACGCTATAGTGCGCACACGCCATAGTGCACATGCACTATTGAGACCTAAATTGCAAATCAAAACCAAGAGAGAGCTGGGGGGGTGGGGCGAGGGAATGGCTATTTGTGTGTGTGAGAGAGATAGAGAGAAAGTAGGGGATGGGAGAGGGGAGAGAGGAAGTGAGAAAGAGTAGGGGTGGCAGAGAGAGTATAGGATAGGAGATAGAGGAAATGTGAGAGAGTAGGGGTGGCAAAGAGAGTACAAGATGCAAGAGAGAGGAAGTGTGAGAGAGAGAGTAGAGGTGGAAAAGAGAGAGTATGGGATGGGGGAGAGAGATTGAAAGTAGGGGATGGGAGAGAGAGGAAGTGTGAGAGAGAGTACAAGTTAGGAGAGAGAGATTGAGAGTAGGGGATGGGGGAGAGAGAGAGTAGGTGGTGGGAGATGGAGTGGGAGAGGAAGAGCGAGAGAGAGGAGGATGGGAGTGCATGTGTGTGAAAGAGAGAGAATAGGGAATGGGAGAGGGGGAAGATAGAGTAGCTTGAGAGAGAGTAGGGGATGGAAGAGAGAGTAGGCGATGGGAGAGGGAGTGGGAGAGGGAGAGAGAGAGGGGGGATGGAAATGTGTGTAAGAGAGAAAGAGAGAGAGTGTGAAAATGTAAGAGAGGATAGGGGGTAGCAGAGAGAAAGTAGAGAGGGAGAGAGTGAGAGAGAGAGAGAGAGTGAGAGAGAGTGAGAGTAGGCAGTGGGAGAGGGAGAGCGAGTGAGAGAAGAAGTAGAGGATGGGAGAGGAGAGAAGGGGGATGGGTGTGTGTGAAAGAGAGAGAGTAGGGAATGAGAGAGGGGAGAGAGAGATAGAGAGAGTAGGGGATGGGATAGAAAGAGAGTAGGCAATGGCAGAGGGAGTGGGAGAGGGAGAGAGAGGGTGGATGGAGGAGAAAGAGATTAGGCAATGGTAGAGGGAGTGGGAGAGGGAGAGAGAGGGGGGATGGAAGTGTGTGTAAGAGAGAAAGTAGGGGATGGGAGAGAGTGTGAGAGAGAGTAGGGGTGGCAAAGAGAGAGAGTGAGAGTAGGGGATGGGAGAGAGAGGGAGAGAGAGAGAGAGAGATAGTAGGCGATGGGAGAGGGAGTGGGAGGGAGAGCGAGAGGGGGAATGGAAGTGTGTAAGAGAGATAGAGTTGGGGATGGGAGAGAGTAGGCAATGGGAGAGGGAGTGAGAGAGAGGGGGGGGGGGAATGGGAATGTGTATAAGAGAGATAGAGTAGGGGATGGGAGAGAGTGTGAGAGTTTGAGAGAGAGTAGGGGGTGGTAGAGAGAGCTTGTATAGGATGAGAGAGAGAGAGAGAGAGAGAGAGAGAGAGAGAGAGAGAGAGTATGAGAGAGAGTAGGGGATGGAAGAGAGAGAGTGAGAGTAGGGGATGGGAGAGAGAAAGTAAAGAGGGAAAGAGAGTACTTGAGAGAGAGAGATAGTAGGTGGTGCAAGAGGGAGTGGGAGAGGGAGAGAGAGGGGGGATGGGAGTGTGTGTGACAAATCTAGAGAGTAGGGGATGGGAGAGGAGAGAGAGAGGGGGGATGGGAGTGCGTGTCTATGAAAGAGAGAGAGTAGGGGATGGGAGAGGGGAGAGAGAGAGTAGGGGATGGGGGAGAGGGAGTGGGAGAGGGAGAGAGAGAGAGGGGGAATGGGAATGTGTGTAAGAGAGACAGAGTAGTGGATGGGAGAGAGTGTGAGAGTGTGTGAGAGAGTAGGTGGTGGCAGAGAGAGCTCGTATGGGATGGGAGAGAGAGAGAGTGAGATTAGGAAATGGGAGTGTGAGAGAGAGTAGGGGATGGGAGAGAGAGAGAGTGAGAGTAAGGGATGGGATGGGAGAGAGAGAGAGAGAGAGTAGAGAGGGAGAGAGAGAACTTGAGAGAGAGAGATCTAGTAGGCGGTAGGAGAGAGAGAGGGAGAGAGATAGGGGGATGGGAGTGTGCGTGATAGATGTAGTGAGTAGGAGATGAGAGAGAAGAGAGTGGGGGGATAAGAGTGTGTGTGTCTGTGAAAGAGAGAGAGTAGGGGATGGGAGAGAGTGTGAGAGTGTGAGAGAGAGTAGGGGGTGGCAGAGAGAGAGTACAAGATGGGAGAGACAGAGTGAAAGGATGGGAGAGATAGAGTGAAAGGATGGGAGAGAGTGAGAGAGAGAGTAGGGGGCGGTCGAGAGAGAGAGAGAGTATGGGATGGGAGAGATAGAGTGAAAGGATGGGAGAGAGTGTGAGAGAGAGTAGGGGATGGGAGAGAGTGTGAGAGAGAGTTGGGAATGGGAGAGAGAGAGAGTAAGAGTAGGGGATGGGAGAGAGAGAGTAGAGAGGGAGAGAGAGAACTTGAGAGAGAGAAATAGTAGGTGACCTGGGAGAGGGAGTGGGAGAGGAGGAGAGAGAGGGATGGGAGTGTGTGTGAAAAATCTAGAGAGTAGGGGATGGGAGAGTAGAGAGAGGGGGGATGGGAGTGTGAGTGTGTGTGTGTGTGTGTGTGTCTGTGAAAGAGAGAGAGTAGGGGATAGGAGCGAGTGTGAGAGTGTGAGAGAGAGTAGGGGGTGGCAAAGAGAGAGTACGAGATGGGAGAGACAGAGTGAAAGGATGGGAGAGAGTGTGAGAGAGAGTAGGGGATGGGAGAGAGTGTGATAGAGAGTTGGGAATGGGAGAGAGAGAGAGTAAGAGTAGGGGATGGGAGAGAGAGAGTAGAGAGGGAGAGAGAGAACTTGAGAAGGAGAAATAGTAGGTGACCTGGGAGAGGGAGTGGGAGAGGAGGAGAGAGAGGGATGGGAGTGCGTGTGACAAATCTAGAGAGTAGGGTATGGGAGAGAAGAGAGAGGGGGGATGGGAGTGTGAGTGTGTGTGTGTGTCTGTGAAAG
Organism: Cupressus sempervirens; assembly: GCA_028749045.1. NCBI lineage: Eukaryota > Viridiplantae > Streptophyta > Pinopsida > Cupressales > Cupressaceae > Cupressus > Cupressus sempervirens. The sequence continues at coordinate 658,095,008 of CM053784.1, forward strand.
AGAGAGAGTAGGGGATAGGAGAGAGTGTGAGAGTTTGAGAGAGAGTAGGGGGTGGCAAATAGAGAGTACGAGATGGGAGAGATAGAGTGAAGAATGGGAGAGAGTGTGAGAGAGAGTAGGGGATGGGAGAGAGTGTGAGAGAGAGTTGGGAATGGGAGAGAGAGAGAGAGTAAGAATAGGGGATGGGAGAGAGAGAGTAGAGAGGGAGAGAGAGAACTTGAGAGAGAGAAATAGTAGGTGACCTGGGAGAGGGAGTGGGAGAGGTTGAGAGAGAGGGATGGGAGTGCGTGTGACAAATCTAGAGAGTAGGGGATGGGAGAGAAGAGAGAGGGGGGATGGGAGTGTGAGTGTGTGTGTGTGTGTGTGTGTCTGTGAAAGAGAGAGAGTAGGGGATAGGAGAGAGAGTGAGAGTGTGAGAGAGAGTAGGGGGTGGCAAAGAGAGAGTACAAGATGGGAGAGACAAAGTGAAAGGATGGGAGAGAGTGTGAGAGAGAGTAGGGGATGGGAGAGAGTGTGAGAGAGAGTTGGGAATGGGAGAGAGAGAGTAAGAGTAGGGGATGGGAGAGAGAGAGTAGAGAGGGAGAGAGAGAACTTGAGAGAGAGAAATAGTAGGTGACCTGGGATAGGGAGTGGGAGAGGAGGAGAGAGAGGGATGGGAGTGCGTGTGAAAAATCTAGAGAGTAGGGGATGGGAGTGTGAGTGTGTGTGTGTGTGTGTCTGTGAAAGAGAGAGAGTAGGGGATAGGAGAGAGTGTGAGAGTGTGAGAGAGAGTAGGGGGTGGCAAAGAGAGAGTACGAGATGGGAGAGACAGAGTGAAAGGATGGGAAAGAGTGTGAGAGAGAGTAGGAGGTGACAGAGAGAGAGAGAGAGAGTACGAGATGAGAGAGACAAAGTGAAAGGATGAGAGAGAGTGTCAGAGAGAGTATGGGATGGGAGAGAGTGTGGGAGAGAGTTGGGGATTGGAGAGAGAGAGAGAGTAAGAGTAGGGGATGGGAGAGAGAGAGAGAGTAGAGAGGGAGAGAGAGAACTTGAGAGAGAGAGAGATAGTAGGTGGTGGGAGATATAGTGGGAGAGGAGGAGAGAGAGGGATGAGAGTGCGTGTGAGCGATCTAGAGAGTAAGGGATGGGAGAGGGGGGAGAGAGAGGGGGATGGGAGTGTGTATCTGAAAAAGAGAGAGTCTAGGGGATGGGAGAGAGGAGAGAGAGAGTAGCGGATGGGAGTGTGTGTAAGAGAGAGTAGGGGATGGGAGAGACTGTGAGAGAGAGTAGGAGGTGGCAGAGAGAGCGAGAGTAAGAAGTGGGAGAGGGAGGATGGGAATGTGTGAGAGATCTAAAGAGTAAAGGATGGGAGAGGGGAGAGAGAGAGAGTGTAGGGGATGGGAGAGGGGAGAGAGAGTAGGAAGAGAGAGAGAGTAGGGAGAGAGAGAGAGTAGGGAGGGTGGAGAGTGATGTGTTCTAATATAGTGTGTACGCGCTATAGTTCATACACGCTATAGCGCGTACGCACTATGTGAAATCACCTAAAAATGGTCAAAAAGAAACTTTGGGGCCCATTTCATTCATTCTCTACTTTTTTTCTGTTCTGCACTCTGTTATCCTGACAGAAATTGTGGGTTTCAACATAGCAAACATTCTTTCAAAGTGGCAAACACTATTTCAAGCTAACAAACACTATTTCAAGGTGGCAAACACTTTTGGAAGCTAACAAACACCAAATTCAATCATTGGATACATGATTTGAAGACTTTTTGAATATTCCTTGTATAGAAAAGGTTAGTGCAATCTATTTTAAATATTGGTTGTTGATATATAGATACAAATTTGATTATAATTTGACATGTTGTTTAATATATAGTGAATTCATTGAAATTTGTATGTTTCAATGAAATGTTATTTCGAAATGGTTAGAAATTTGACAAGTCATTTTATATATATATTGTGTATTCATTCAAATAATTATAATTTTTATATGTATTTGAATAATTTGTAATTTACACATTTTAAGTAATTCAAATGTTTGAATAATTTGACATGTAGAAATCATCATCATGCCAAGGAAGAAACCAAAAAATCAAACAAATGAAGATAGGGAGAGAGATTTGGCAATTAAAAGAGATAAAATGAAATTACTACGTGAGCAAAGAAAATTGCAAAGCAATAATGAAGAATTGACTTTCGAAGAGGATCAAGAACCACCGGTACCAAGAAACAAAGAGGAAGAATTGGAAAGACAAAGAGAACGAATGAGACTGTTACGCTCAAGAAGACAATTGAATTGTGAAGCTACACCATCTTCTAATGTTGGAGTCATATCGTCCGCTACACCATCTTCCAATGTTGAATTCATATCGTCCTCTCATGTTGAAGAGACACCAATTTGTAGATCCGACGATATACACACTCCATCATGTCATGTTGAAGGCACAACATCAACACATCAAGTAGGTGATATTCCATCTTTTGCATCTTATTGCCAAGGCACATCATCTTCGGTTCAAGGTACGCAATACACTCAACCTTATGTTGATGTTCAACATGTTGAGAGAATTGAAGAGATTATAACACCTTCTAGAATTCATTTTAGAAGACCAAAATATTTGATTGATATTGATAGTAACATTTTGATATCAATGCTTGACAAGATTAGCAAGCGTACTTGTCAAAGAAAAGTTAATCGTATGTGGAGATTATTTTTTGATGAATTAAATATTACAGGTCAATGCCAATTATTTGTTGAAATGATGAGGAATTTAAAATTTAGGCCTATCATGAAGATTCTTGGGCTAAGAACGGTGGATGATTCAAATGAAAAAAACATTGTAAAGAATCTAATGAATGCTTATGACAAAGTGGGTTCTAAATCACGCACCAAAGATAGTAATATCGCAAGACGAGTACTTACATCGACAATAGTAAGTAGCCAAATGAAGAAAGCTCGACTCATGAGAAAGACAAGCAAAACATTAAAAATTGGTAGAGGTACTCTAAGGAGAGCCATGCTAAGGCGTGAGAGATTGGAAGATCCACCAAAAAATGAGTTATGGACATTTAGCGGTAGACTACCGCGAAAGGATAAAGAAATTAGTGAAGCCTTGAAATCATTGATCGAAGATTTTTGGAAAAATAACACACGTGTTTCCCCTAATCAAAGAGATGTTGTAAGAAGGAGGATTGGTAGCCAAAATCATGAGCCACATGCAAAACATTTTTTGGACACAACTCAAACACAATTTTTTGCAAAATTTTTTGGTATGTATCCTCAAATTCGAATAAGTCAAAGATTTTTTGAGATGGGAAAACCTTTTTATGTGAAGATAAATCACACACACACAACTTGTTGTTGTAGGATACATATTGAATTTTCTAACCATTTTGATGTTTTTAGGCATATATGCATAATTTTGCATTCTCAGTTTGTTTTGCAGGATTGTGACATAAATGAACCACCAAGATCTTCAAGAAAATTCATATCCAACATTTTATGTGAAATAAAGGATGACCAAAAATTTTACAAGACATCATGCTTGGATGGTACGTGCTTATTTTGTGGTTCTTTGCAACTTTTATCAACTTGTCAACATATGGATAGTACACATGCAATTGGAAATGAAATAGTAGATTATGGAAAATTTAAGACAGTGACATATGCTCTAAAAGATGGGAAACATGGTAAAAGATGTGATTTAGTCATTGAAAAGATTCCAGTGTATGAGTTCATGAAGATTTTTCGTGAAAACATTATTTACGAGTATGCAAGGCATACCCATAGAGCTCGATGGCTGGATTTGCAATTCAAGTTGTGCAAGGATACGTTTCCACTGGATACCATTGTTTCGGTTGTAGATTTCGTAGAGAACTACACACTACAACCACAAAATGAGGTGCAAGCAAAGTATTATACTTCTCAACAGGTTTCCATATTTGTTCACATAACATTCATGCATTCACCTACAAGTACAGAGGATGATAGGAAGATTTTGAGGGAGTACCATTTTTACATCAGCGATGATCGATCACATTCTACGGAGTTCGTACATGGTTGTTTTCAACTATTTTATGGAGATTTGGCTAATAGGGGCATCACATATCGTCAGCACATTATTTGGTCAGACAATTGTGCATCTTAATTCAAGAATGCACGGATGTTCTATTGGTTGAGCAGGATGCACAAGTTGTGTATAATTCAATACATGTGGAATTTCACAGAGGCTAGTCATGGAAAGGGAGAGCACGATGGTGCAGGCGCATGCATCAAAAGAGCCTTAGCTCATGAAGAACTAAAGTACAAAGATGGAGCAATATTGACAGATGCAAAATCCATCGTCGAGTGGTGTAATGCTACAATGGGTCCAAGTAAGGAAGGTGAGTCTACGGTTCGTAGATTTTTTTGGTTGATAGATAATACTAACATTGCACCATATCAGGATTGTTGCACACTAACATGATTCAGTGAGTTGCACTCTTTTAGAAGCTCTGATGCAAGTTCATGGAGTATCCACACACGAAAAATGGCATGCTATTGTCCATCATGTGCAGAGGAAAATTGGGATGACTGTGAGTCGACTGAATGGGTGGACAAATGGGATATACGGGTTTTGGACCCAATTGACACCTATCGTCCCTCACAAGCACTAGAAATGGTACAGATGGAATCGTCTATTGACTTTGACCGCTTGTCTGATCTAGTGCAACCTGGTAATATATATATTTATATATCTTTGTAATTTCAATATGTAACTTTATAACTTTTACGCAAGTATTTTCTGAATTAATGACCGCATTTTGTACATTTGTCACTACAGGCCATGTTTTTGCTGTTATTGCACCTGAAGATAATGAAGAAGGGACAGATTATTATTTGTGTCATTGTGTTCAAACCAAACAAAAATTGGATCACTCGGTTATAGATGGTGAAGGTTTAGAGTACCATTTCGGTGCGGTGGTTGTAACCGGCACATGGCTTAGACGATATTCTATGAAGAACCCTAACTTGTGGTTATTCAAGGATTGGCAAACAGAGAGGAAGATTCTTCATTATTCAAATCTTGTTGTCGCATAAAATGTCCACTTGATAAAATATGGTGGAAAACCACATAATAAGAATCTTTGGAGAGTTCGCGAGTCAAACCACAAGGCAATACTTGAGACATTAAAATGTCGAGCAGATCCAGTTGGCTCATTAGATTGAATACAGAGAGAGGGAGAGAGAGAAAGAGTGATCAACTAGATCCAAATACATTGTTGCAACCTCTTCCCCAAGACTGTCCACATGAATAAGGTAGACCGTATTGTTATGATGCGTAAGTGATGAGATTTAGTTTAAATCATAGATTTTATGTTTTGATTTGTTTAGAATCTAGATTTTATGTTTTGATGTCTCCAATTTTTTTAAAGCTAGAACAATATTTTTCATATTTTCTTATTGTGATGATATTTTTCTTTCATTGCATGTTCTCTTGGATGACAAGAGGGAGAGAAGAAAAATAAGTAGATTTCCAAACAGCCAGCCACCCTTCTTCATGTAATTTATTCATTAAAGGTAAAAGTCCCATTTCCTTTGTTTGGCTTTGGTATTTGGTTATTTAAAGTCATTATTCTAGTTGGACCTTCATATGTTTGAATTTGGGATTGTTTAGTGTCTATTTGTTATGATTATATTGAATTATTAATTCTACGATGTTTCTATTATTTAATTATTTAAAATAAATTAAAACTTTTTGTATAAAATTATTATTATTTATTTCTATCTATTTGTTATGATTATTTCTATTATTTATAATTAATTAATTCTATAATATCTCTATGATGAACTATTTATATTTCTAAACTTTACATATTTTACGCCATGACCAACAATCAAACTATTATAACAATACAAATACATTTAAATAGTAATGTAAGAATGGTTTAGTTCACATAAAAAATAAGTCTATCTTAGATATTCTAAATACATCACAAAACTTTATCGCTTCAAAAAAATTCAAATTTCTCCCATCTACTTGAGTTGCCATCAATTGTCCATAAAACTGGGAAAGGGAATAGGTGCTATGCTCCCAATCCCAACATCCTCCTGTCCACTACTAGATGTGTGTAATGTAGGATTCAGCTCCATCAACTTAGTCATTTTTTTCACTAGTTGATTGGGACTCTCACCATTTGTTGCCAACTATGGTGATAATGCTTGGGGTTACACTTATTAAGTAAGAATATTTCCTAATCTAGGGATTAGAGAATTGAACATATCAGAATGTGATTTATGCTATGGGAGAAGAGGTATGTTGGGCATACTAATTGATTCTAGGGCTAGTGCAATTACATCTCCTTCCACTAGTGTTGTAAATATAATTTCTATAGTTGTTGAAGGTGCACCTCCAATATTTGGTCTATATATCTTTCAAACATTTAGATTATCCTCTCTTTCTTTCCTCTTCTATTCCTTTAGTGCAACCTTCTCCGCAACTCATTTTCCCCTCTCTATAGCATATAAGATCTCATTTCTTGCAATCTTTTCCTCTCTCCCATCTTTCCTATCCCTGATCTTCTCCTTCATGTAAAGTGCATTAGCCTCAAATAACTTCTTAGTCTCTCTTGTTCCTTAGAATTTTGTATCCTTTTCCTTGGTAGCTATAGGAATCTACTGGGTAAACCACTATGTTGTTTTCTGTCTAGTGGCATGTAACGTATAAAATCATCATCTCCATCATAGTCATTTTGGGCCTGGGTATCAAAAAATTGTTAACTATTTATTTCATCATGGTTGCCACCATTTTCAAAGCATTATATGACGTCCTTGGGGTCAACATGTGGTGGGGATGGAATTAAAAGGGAAACATTTTCATCCCCACAAGTATTTGGTTACCCAAGGTCTGTGACAACCTCCTACAACCAATCTGGTTGTGAATCTTGCATTAGCAAGCTTAATATAATATCAATGTTTGTTTTATGCTCAAGGTTTTATCTCCTATAATAGTCCACTGGCTGGTTCAGGTTTTCTGGTTGGGTATTTTTAGGTGCAATTGTACCTAGTCCCTTCATATTTTGTCCATAACTCCTCAAAAAAGTGTTAATTGGTTCATCTAATAAGCCATTGATTTTTAGGAAGGATTCAATAGTGATTTCCTCCCCCTCTCTTTACAACTCGTCAATATTTGCATCATCTACAGTAGTTGTTTCTTGCAACTCATCTCTTACACTTTCTCAATTTTGCCTCTTCTAGGCTTGTTCCAACTAGCCCTTGCCAGTCCTAAACTATTGGGTGATTAAAATACCCTTTTCCTCACTCTAAAATATACTCCAAAACCAACTACACTTGTTTTGTAAAATATCACTCAAAACTAGCTATTTCAGTCTGCCAACTAGGCCTAGTTTGAGGCCATTTACAAAGCAACTCACAATCCCTTGACTTTTGGAACTCCCATGACCCAAAAAAGTCTTAAGAAACGACTCAAATGCAAGGATTCTTTTATTTTTTTGGTCTCATGATCAACTTTACAATGGTTTTTACAAAACCCTCCTTTCTAGCCCCTTTACCCTAGGGCTTTCTAGAACTCTTACTTTGCAACATCTCTAGAACCCCAAAATGGTTCAACCACCTTCACTTTGGTTATATTAGATGACTTCAAACATAAAATGCAACTCTTGTTTGGAGAAAACACTAAATCCACCTTGGGAGCAATCACATACCCCTTTTTATGCACTCAAATTTTAGGGAAAACTATGCAAATACTTCTTAAATGGTTTCAACACTCGACTTTTCAGATGGAAATGGTTATTATAGACTCAAACCAACAAGAAAAATCCCAAACTTGAGGTTTCTCAACACTCAACAATCAAATTTCAAAACTATTACCAACACTTACTACTAGGACAATTTCTAGTTTTAATGGTCAAACTCCCAAACCATACAAAGGACCCCCCGCTATTTTTTCATTTTTAAACACTCTTTTTGGAGACCTACAATAACCTCTCTCACTTTTTGGAGATCACACTCCGTTTTCATTTTACGACGCCATCTCGGGTGATGCTAAAACTTGCAATGTCGGCTAGTACAAAGTTGCCAACTGCCAAATCTCTCTCACCTTTCCTTGTGGGATCGAACTGTCTACTCTGTTAGCTCCGTGTGGTTGGGTAAACCCTATCCCCAACCTCGTCCTATCCCCTTCAGTTCTCAAACGTTCTCAGGCATGCCAATCCAGAATGTCCCCAAGGGTCACTAAATGCCATAGGGCTGTGATCTTTGACGAGGCATATCTCGGAGCTCGTGCGAGGTATGGATGCGATTCTAGTTCCTATAGGACCATGTTGCAAAGACCTACAATAAACTCTCTCACTTTTTGGAGATCACACTCCATTTTTGTTTTACAATGCCATCTCGGGTGATGCTGAAACTTGTAGTGTGGGCCAGTTCAAAGTTGCCAACTGCCAAATCTCTCTCACCTTTCGTTGTGGGATCAAACTGTTTGCTCCGTTAGCTCCGGGTGGCTGGGTAAACCCTATCCCCAACCTCGTCTTATCCCCTTCAGTGCTCGAACGTTCTCAGGCACGCCAATCCGAAATGTCCCCAAGGGTCACTAAATGCCATAGGGCTACGATCTTTGACGAGGCATATCTCGGAGCTCGTGCGAGGTATGGATGGGATTCTAGTTCCTATAGGACCATGTTGTGGAGACCTACAATAAACTCTCTCGCTTTTTGGAGATCACATTCTGTTTTCATTTTAGAACGCCATCTCGGGTGATGCTAAAACTTGTAGTGTTGGCTAGTACAAAGTTGCCAACTGCCAAATCTCTCTCATCTTTCGTCGTGGGATCAAACTGTCTCCTCCATTAGCTCCGGGTGGCCGGGTAAACCTTATCCCCAACCTCTTCCTGTCCCCTTCAGTGCTCGGACGTTCTCAGGCACGTTGAACCAAAATGTCCCTAAGGGTCACTAAATGCCACAGGGCTGCGATCTTTGACGGGGCATATCTCGAAGCTTGTGCAAGGTATGGATGCAATTCCAGTTCCTACAAGACCGTGTTGCAGAGACCTACAATAAACTCGCTCACTTTTTGGAGATCACACTCCATTTTTGTTTTACAACGCCATCTCGGGTGATGCTGAAACTTGCAGTGTGGGCTAGTACAAAGTTGCCAACTGCCAAATCTCTCTCACCTTTCGTCGTGGGATCGAATTGTCTGATCCGTTAGCTCTGAGTGGCCAGGTAAACCCTATCCCCAACCTCATCCTATCCCCTTTAGTGCTCGGATGTTCTCAGGCATGCCAATCCGGAATGTCCCCAAGGGTCACTAAATGCCATAGGGATGCGATCTTTGACGAGACATATCTCAGAGCTTGTGCGAGGTATGGATGCGATTCCAGTTCCTACAGGACCGTGTTGCGGAGACCTACAATAACCTCTCTCACTTTTTGGATATCACATTCTATTTTTATTTTACAACACCATCTCAGGTGATGCTGAAACTTGTAGTGTTGGCCAGTACAAAGTTGCCAACTGCCAAATCTCTCTCATCTTTCGTCATGGGATCAAACTATCTGCTCCATTAGCTCCGGGTGGCCGGGTAAAACCTATCCCCAACCTTGTCTTGTCCCCTTCAATGCTTGAATGTTCTCAGGCACACCAAACCAGAATGTCCCTAAGGGTCACTAAATGCCACAGGGCTGCGATCTTTGACGGGGCATATCTCAAAGCTCGTGCAAGATATGGATGAGATTCCAATTCCTACATGAATGTGTTGCAGAGACCTACAATAACCTCTCTCGCTTTTTGGAGATCACATTCCATTTTCATTCTACAATGCCATCTCGGGTGATGTTGAAACTTGTAGTGTTGGCTAGTACAAAGTTGCCAACTACCAAATCTCTCTCATCTTTCGTCATGGGATCAAACTGTCTGCTCCATTAGCTCCAAGTGGCCGGGTAAAACCTATCCCCAACCTTTTCTTGTCCCCTTCAATGCTTGAATGTTCTCAGGCATGCCAAACCAGAATGTCTGTAAGAGTCACTAAATGCCACAGGGCTACGATCTTTGATGGGGCATATCTCGAAGCTCGTGCAAGATATGGATGAGATTCCAATTCCTACAGGACTGTGTTGCAGAGACATACAATAACGTCTCTCACTTTTTGGAGATCACATTCCGTTTTCATTTTACAATGCCATCTCGGGTGATGCTGAAACTTGTAGTGTTGGCCAGTACAAAGTTGCCAACTGCCAAATCTCTCTCATCTTTCGTCGTCGGATCAAACTGTCTGCTCCATTAGCTCCGAGTGGCCGAGTAAACCTTATCCCCAACCTCTTCCTGTCCCCTTTAGTGCTCGAACGTTCTCAGGCACGCTGAACCAGAATGTCCCTAAGGGTCATTAAATGCCACAGGGCTGCGATCTTTGACGGGGCATATCTCGGAGCTTGTGTGAGGTATGGATGCGATTCTAGTTCCTATAGGACCGTGTTGTGGAGACCTACAATAACCTCTCTCACTTTTTGGAGATCACACTTCATTTTTTTTTTACAATGCCATCTCGGGTTATGCTGAAACTTGCAGTGTGGGCCAGTACAAAGTTGCCAACTGCCAAATCTCTCTCACCTTTCATCATGGGATCGAACTATCTGCTCCGTTAGCTCTAAGTGGCCAGGTAAACCCCATCCCCAACCTCATCCTATCCCCTTTAGTGCTCGAACGTTCTCAGGAACGCCAATCCGGAATGTCCCCAAGGGTCACTAAATGCCATAGGGCTGCGATCTTTGACGGGGCATATCTCGGAGCTTGTGTGAGGTATGGATGTGATTCTAGTTCCTACAGGACTATGTTGCGGAGACCTACAATAACCTCTCTCGCTTTTTGGAGATCACATTCTGTTTTCATTTTACAACACCATCTTGGGTGATGCTGAAACTTGTAGTGTTGGCCAGTACAAAGTTGCCAACTGCCAAATCTCTCTCATCTTTCATCGTGGGATCAAACTGTCTGCTCCATTAGCTCCGGGTGGCCGGGTAAACCCTATCCCCAACCTTGTCTTGTCCCCTTCAATGCTTGAATGTTCTCAGGCACGCCGAACCAGAATGTCCCTAAGGGTCACTAAATGCCACAGGGCTGCAATCTTTGACGGGGCATATCTCGGAGCTCGTGAAAGATATGGATGAGATTCCAATTCCTACAGGATTGTGTTGTAGAGACCTACAATAAGCTCTCTCACTTTTTGGAGATCACATTCCATTTTCATTCTACAATGCCATCTCAGGTGATGCTGAAACTTGTAGTGTTGGCCAGTACAAAGTTGCCAACTGCCAAATCTCTCTCATCTTTCGTCATGGGATCAAACTATCTGCTCCATTAGCTCTGGATGGCCGGGTAAACCCTATCCCCAACCTCTTCCTGTCCCCTTCAGTGCTCGAACGTTCTCAGGCACGCTGAACCAGAATGTCCCTAAGGGTCACTAAATGCCACAGGGCTGCGATCTTTGACGGGGCATATCTATGGGCTGTCAATACTTCGACTATACTTTAAGTCAACGATTATCAATATGTGAAAAAATGGAACTCGTTGTATTTTGAAGTACTGAGAAGATGACCTTGCCCTTCCCCAGGAGTTTTAGAAATGGGAGACATTAGGTAAGAGAGTGAAAATGTTACTATCACTTAAATGCACATGACACAATTGGAAATGCAAATTTTGATGGTAATCATTTTGTGATAAGGGAGAGACTAGGGATGATCATTGTTACTATCTCTTTAGTAGTGGAATTTTGTTTTCTCTTGAATTTGGTGGTGGGGGATCAGTGGTAAGACTCCTTGGATATTCCTTCTTATGATGTTAGTGACAAGTGTTGCTCTTTGAAAACACTTGTACAATCTTTTTTAAATTATTAGATAAAAATAGAGAATTGTAAGTATTAAACATGATTAGCCTTTAGTTCCTAGAAGATCTTTATTTCCCCATCAATGCATTTAGAAAGTTAAGTTTGAAGAAGATCATAAATAGAAAAAATTAGAGAAGCGATTTAAACATTTATATTGATTGGAAACATGTGAGTCTTGAGTTTCCTCTACCTTTTAAAGAACGTTCCTTAGCTAGCAGACCTAATTCCACATTCCATAAGACTGTCATTGCGCTAAAGATTTAGGAAACCAACTGCTCTAAGATAAAGCTTCCCGGTCAATAATAATCTAGCCTATTGAGGTACATAATACTTCTCAATTAAACTTGTGTTAATTCAGTATTAATTTTGTAATTAACTACAATTTCAATATCTGTGTACAGGGGGTGACTGAGAAAACTATTTGAGGTCCAATTTGAAAATATATTTGTAAGGATCTCGATCAAGGTTCACAACTTTGATGATTAATACATTCATTCAGGCCAGAACCTCACTACAAAAAAATAATATATAAAAAAGGTAGTGAATAACGTCATGTCTAGACCCAAATCAACCAATGAAAGTCAAATTAGCATAATGTGGAACAACAATATATGCATTGAGTGGGTTGTCATAAAAAAGCTTCATAATAAAATTCATGTCTAGAATTAAAAGACCTTAAAGAACATTTATGCTTGTAACACAAATGGCCATTCAAAACTGAATATGATTACAATATGTGAAATAGCATTACAAGAACTTGTAATGCTCTTGTGAACATCGTGTTAATTCTTGTAAGAATCCCTAAGATGCTTGTTATACTCAAAATTTTGTTGAAATTGAATTAATTTTTATCCTGTCGGTTAATTGGCTTAGGGTGATATATGCTTCTTGGATGGAATAATGAGTTCATGATTAACTCTGTATTAAGATTCATAGCATCTTCTAGTTATTTGCAAAGGAAATTTATAAATTACTTGCTAATGTCATATGGCTTGCTTGAGAAAGATGTCTGTGTTCTTATTGATGGGTACTAATGACTATCCACATTTAGTTCTTTAATATCCTATTTGACAAGCTTTCCATAGACATTTCTTTGCCATACTAAGTATTTTTGAAAACATATTTGAGTAGGACTATAGTAGATACTACTAGAAACAGCTTCTTTGCAGTTTTTGAGAAATACTAATAAAGCAAAAAAGAACATCTACTAGTTGGTAGACATAATGGCAACTCTCTAGCAATTGAATTTAATTTCATACATGCACATATCTAATTTAATGTCATACATGAACATATCTAATTTAACATCATACATGAACAAACATATAATATAAAATGATAACCAATAATGTCATATACACTAACAAACACATAATATATTATGATAACCAATAATGTCGTATATGAACAAACATATCATATATTAACCAATAATGTCATACATCAAATATGTCATACATCAAATATAGAATGTCATATGTACATCAAATGTGTATCGAATATGTCTCTCAGATGCCTATATACATGGGGAAGGAAACAAGTCTCTCGACGTCCTCTGCCGTCGTGTGGAGGGAGACAGTGGAGATGACGGGGCCTTCCTGACACGCTCACTTGACCTCTTGTTGAGGCTCTTCTCTAGGTCCAACTAATACAAAGAAAGTAGATATGAATCAATATTTATTATATGTTGAAATCAAATATATGTACTCACAAAATCAATTATTTTCTTACCGCCAACAAATAGTCACTCTGTAAGTCCACCTCAAATGCTCATGGATGATTAGGCGTGACAAGACCCTACAACAATTCAATAAATATAATCACTTATAAATAACATTAGAAATTTTGAGATTAACTATTATAAAAAAAAACTAAAACGAATAAAATTCTTTCATACCTCCGTCAGTGGCTGTGAGCTAGCCACAGCTGCAGCCACTCCACTATCAACAGACTGTCGCAGATGAGGAGGTGTGTCCAACATCATGAGCTGCACGTCATACAATACACATTATATCTAACATGAAACATGGAATAAAATAATCAAATGAATTAAATTAACATGAAACAACTGTACCTGTGTGAAGCTCGTATGATGTCTCTGCTCTGCATCTGTGGTAAAGGTTGAGGGTCCTGTGGAGAACTGATGCACATGCATATTTTTTTTGGTCAATCCTTAATATGATTACGTAATAAATATATGTATTAATTAAAATGATTAAATTGATACATACCTCAGGACTCGTCAAAGGGACAAAAAATGGGCTTGGAGGATCACTGCTAGGCCCAGGAACACTTTGACCCTAAATTTTGAACAATGTCAATAAATCCTAATTAATTAATCATTCACTATACGTATGAAATGTGATCAAATTAGTAATTTACCTATGTGTCAATGCTAAATGTCTCATTCAGGAACTGATCGGTGACAAGCCCATCATCTGCACCATCTCCGACATGAGTGTCAAATGTGCATAGGGATCCACATGAAGTGCACATGTGACCACGATGTATAGAAGGCTCCCCCTCAACTAATGGGCTTGTGGAATGGATAAGGGTCTGTGTCAAAGCATTAATGGTCCCTAGAGTGCTGGCCTCTACATGTTCTTTCACAACTGAAGGAATAATTACATGCTCACGCTGTGGATGGACCACGGGTGCCCTGACTACATTAGGGTCACGACGTGCTCCGAGCCTCTCAAATGATGACCCCCCACCTCTACCCTGGGAGTCTAACATATCAAAATAATTGGGGATCTCCCCAAGGACAAACTCACAATATAATTTCTTCAAAAAATACATGGGGACCTCGTGATTGTTGCAAGGAGGGGCATCAAAAACCATCCACCATCTATCCCAAAAATTATTTCTAATAGCATCATGTATGCACCAATGGATGGGGAATCATTTAGTACCCTCTCTAACAGTATTTTGCTCACCGGGTTTTCTAAATAATGCACGTATACTACCTTTTGGTATTTCCTTTTTTTTAACATCTTCATAGGACAATTTATTTGCATAAAATCTTTTTTGTTCATCCCTCTTAGCTCACCAAATATCTAACTGACCACTAACTGAGGCTATCTGAGTGTTAATGGATTCAAGGGATGATGCCAATTGAGCCCTCATTGGATTGGTTTGTCCGAATTCTTTCAACCGAGCAATGATTCCTTCTAATTCAGTTTTGCCTCTCTCTATTTCATTTCTTAGATTTTCTTGTGTGCCTAGTGGAGGTCTTGCAATTGGTTCGGGTTGTGGAATTTGTTCTTCTTCTTGAGGAGGGTTTTGGTTTTGGGGTTCTTGAGGGTTTTGATGTTCTTGTGGATTTTCTGGTTGATTATGAACATTTCCTGATAAAAAATCAATTGAAATTCAAATAAATAAACCAATCTAAATGAAATTTGTAAAAACCCTACAAAAGAATATAAAAAACTTACAAAACAATATGAAAAATATATCAAACAATGCAAAGTTAGGTTTATATCACTTACGACGTCGTCGTGGGTGCGCTTGTGGTCTTGGATTTCGTCGACGAGCAGGCATTTTGGCAAATGGTGGTGCAAATGTTGAGTCTTCAACTCGCGTACGTGCTGCTCGCTGTAGGAGTAAAAGAAAATGGTAATGAAAATGATGGGCTGCGGGTTTGCAGCCCATCATACATACTTTTTATTTTTTAGAAAGTGCGTATGTGCTATAGTGCGTGCACGCTATAGCGTGTACACGCTGTTTAAAATAGGAAAAAAAAATTTGTTGTCACCTTTTTGGCACCACAACTCGGTGCATATGTCCCTATAAGTATCCATGATGTAATGTTTAGAGATTAAATCAAGAAGAGATCATACTTGATGTAATATATATTGAATGGACCAATTATATACATGACATTTAATAAACACATTAATAATAATGGATGAATCCCCTTCAACATGTAACTTAGCTATAGAAAGTGATTTTTCAAGTTCCAAATCAAAAAGTAAGGCCAAGGCCTCAACTTTGTTATTAGTACACTAAGGGAGAGAAGATGATTTAGTTGCAAGCACATGACCTATAACTTAGCTATAGAAAGTGATTTTTCAAGTTCCAAACCAAAAAGTAAGGCCAAGGCCTCAGCTTTGTTATTAGTACATGGAGGGAGAGAAGATGATTTTGTTGCAATCACATGACCTTTAAAATCTCTAATGACTATGCCATAGAGAAAGTTGCCTGGATTTCTTCCAGAGGCCCCATCAAAATTGAGCTTGAAATAACCCTCACTTGGAGGAATCCACTTGGTTTCTTCTCAGATAAGAGGAATCTTGGATGAACACAATCGAGCAAGAAGATGAGGAAAAAGTAAACCCTTCCACCAATGAATAACATAGCTATCCCAAGGAGAAAAAGCATGATGACCCTTATATTTACTTACTGAAGCAATAACAAGCTCAACAATTGATCTCTCTAATCCTTCCAAAAATTGAGGGATTGGAGATGACATCTGTCTAAAAATTCTCTTGTTTCTTTCCCACCAAATTGCCCATACTATAGATGTAGGGATGCAATTCCCAAGATATGAAAACATTGATTTAGAGTATAATATTGGCCATGCTTGGAATAAATCCCATAGAGAATTAGGTGATGGCATATGGAAATTAAGCTTATTAAGGACAAAATACCAACAATCTTGGGCAAAAGGGAAGTTTAAGAGGAGGTGATCTGTTGTTTCTATAACTTGCAAATAGAGCACATAGTTAAAGGGATAAGAAATGTTTAATCTATGAAGATGATCACTAGTTAAAATTTGATTCTTTAATGCAAGCCATGCAAAGCATGATTCTTTAATGCAAGCTATGCAAAGCATCTTACTTTTGGCAGAATTAAGCTATTCGAACTAAATTTAAAAGCACAATATGTGGTCTGATTAAACTGGTTGTGTTGGAGAGCTAAGTATCCTAGTTTAATAGAGTATTTACAACCCAAAAGAGGCAATCTAGTTGATTAGACATAAAAACATTCCTTTCAGCTAGTACTTGTTTGAACAAAGCAACCTGATTGTGGGATATAGGAAGAATTGAGGGGTCTTGCCAAATGACTAGCCTTGTGAATCTATGAATAGCCGAGACATAATTAGAAAATGATGTCCCCTAAGCTTGAATCACTATGTTTGAGAAATCCTTTAAAGAATCAGTAGTGGCAAGGGGGGGAACCCTTTCCATGAATCAAACCAAAAATTGACACCATCCCCATTGTTCATTTGTCATGATATGAATGAAGTAATAACTTCTTGAGAAGTCATCATGAAATCCCAAATGAGAGACCCCTTTGGCAGGTCTAGCATAGTAAGAACTCTGAAAGGTTCCAAAATATCTAAATATTTCTCTTGTAAAAGGTGACACCATTTGGTAGAGAATTTTTCAATACATTTGCCAAACAAGTTTAGCACCAAAAGTCCTATTCCTATTGGTAATGTTGGGTAGTTTGACACCTCTTGTTCTATAAGAGGCTGACATGGCATGAATAGAAATTAGAGGTATTTTCTTCTGACCATTGATATTATCTAACCAAAGAAAGGTGCGGATTAAAGTTTCAATTTGAGAGATGATGCCTTTGGAGGCTAAAATCTTAGTTTCTTGTATTTGCAAGCACCTTATAGAGATATGTGGAACAAAAATAAATAAAAAACATGTCTACTATTTGACATTATGTCTAATAGTTTCTACAAATTATCAGAGCAAATCAATTCCATTCTAGCTAAAGAGTCACAATGTAATTTCCAAGTGGGCTTTTATTTGTATAACCATTTTTTCAAGGCCATAGATGTATTTCAGTGCACAATAGTGGAGACATTGGTTTTGATTCAAATGAATTTTCTTATTGTCTTTTGAACTTAATTTTAAAGGAAATTTTAAAATATTTTATAGTTGGAAAAAAAATGCCTCAATCAAAAAAAATCTTTCAGCTATGACATGCTTTGTCAAATCTTGAAGGAAGCATTGTGATATTTTCTGATTAGTTCTTAAATGTAATCATTTCATTCATTTTCAAAGTATTTGTTTCTGCAGTTTAAGGTTGGCATTTTCATAAATTTTAATAAAATATAAGGAAAAAAATGGATGAGTTTAAGTGATATATTTCAGTTTTGTTTGAATATAGTTATTTAAATTTAAAAAAATTAAGTCAATTTTGATTATTTATTTTTTAATCAGTCTTTAATGTGTGTTATTTACAACAACATCAATTATATTTCTACCAAGTCTTTATGTTGATTCCTTCATATAAAGTATACATATTGTAGTGGTTTGTTATGACTTTTTTGGGTCAAGGATCACTATTTTACATATTGTCTGTGTTATTTTTAAGCTTTTACACTTAAGGCCTATTTAGTTGCTGGAATTAGAATAGGAAAATAGGAATATGTTTTCTATTTTCCATTTGGTGCATCAACTAGAATAGGGAATAGTAATACATATTCTTATCTTGTCCCTAAAATGAGCTTATGTCCATTCCAAAAAATAGTTGTTATTGGAATGGTCATTCCTATACTCAATTCTTATGCATGCAACCAAATAGACCGTTAAAGTTTTTGGTCGTTTGAGATCAGCTCTTTGATTTGGTTGATCTATCTATTTTGTTATTATTTTATACTTGGATCAGATACTTCCAAAACAAATATTTGTATGTTGTACTAATGTCTTATTTAATATTCCCAATCAAATCTTAATCCTGAGGACAGAGATCCCAAAAAAGTTGTCTTTCATTTCTGTTGAGGTTTGATTGCATTCTAGATTGAACATGCATGACAACCGTGAGGGCTCATGTAGAAGTGATTATGTTGAATTAATGCATTTACTTTTGAACACAACTAAATAATGGTATAAGTATCTAAACATGTGATGATCATAATGTGAAATGCTCTATATTAATACAAGTGATGAAAGGATATTATTAAATTGTTTACATCCATGTATTTTTCATTTTTGTAATATTTCTTCCATACCTACATTGTTTTCTTCTTCCCTCTATAAAGCTAATATTGTCCAATGAAAGTGACTAAAGTAAATGTGCAATCTTTATTGTTGAGTGTTGGTGGTTGTGGAGGGATTGTTCTCCCTCTCCTCTATTGTTTTTACCCAATGTTGTCAGAGCCACACACTCAGCCAAACTTGATTCCTCGTGGGCTCCTCGTGGGCTCTTTAAGAGCCTTTCAACTTCATCAATAGATCAAGGATCCACCTCACATAGATTCCTTTCCACCACTTGTTTCAACTTGATGTTACTTTTGTGTTGGACCGCCTTCTAATCCCACTTTATCTTATCATAGCACATGTCTTATTAAAATTATCATACTGAATTATTTATTTTAAATTATTGTTGATATCAAAATAATTACAATAATTGAACTATGATTTAGAAATTATTATTTTTTATTGATCATAATAATGAATATATAAATTTTTTTAACTAATTCAATATATTTATAAAATAAATATTTTATTTTTCAAAAATCTCTTCTTTTTAATAAAAGTTTTCACCATTTATATTTGTATCAAATCAAATATTCTATATAGAAACTCAAAATTTAACTATATAACAATATATAATATACATAATAGTAATTTATTTAATTTTTTCCTTTACATTCATAATTTATACACTAAATCAAATCTCCAATATAATCAATAGATATATTATTTGTTATTTTGAATTAATTTCCAAAGCAACATATTATATCATCACTTTAAATCTTTTCATTTATGTATTAGATTTGAATTACATCCAATAAGCACTGAATTTGGTGCAACAACCCTGTACAGAATCTGCTCAACTGCTGAGCCCTCTAGACTACACAGGGTTAAGTGAAGCTAATGTTTTTGGGCCCAGCTGTCTGAAATGTTCATATCAGTTTCTTACTTAATATGATGAGATTTGAGAGCTAAGGGGCTCTCAGTAATGGCTGACTGGTTGTATCAGAGATAGTCGGCCATTAATATACAGCTCCATGGGTTAGATGTTATTCAAAATCAATGAGTTTTGATGAAATGACAAATGTAAAGCTAAATGGTATTAGGAAAATATATTATTTTCAAGACAAATTGAATTTATCATGGAAACATATGAATATTGAACTTGAAATTTTAAACTTGAGCAAAGTGGTCATGAGGAAAATGGCTTCCTCTTATAGTAGCTAGGCAAACAATACAAATGCATCCAAGGCAATTACAAGTTCTGGATGTGAATGAATAGAAGCCAAATGGCTTATGGGTTATCATTCAAACATATAAATATGAACTTTCAGCATGGTGGTCATATTCTATTCTTCTTGCATAAGATTAATGGCTTCACCTTATAGTAGCTAGGCAAACAATGCAATGCCAAAGATGGCATCCAAAACAATTACACTGAGTAGAAGCCAAATGTTTTATGGGTTATCATTGAAACATATAAATAATGAACTTCCTCTTACAGTAGCTAGGCAAACAATGTAATGTCAAATATGGCATCCAAGGCAATTACAAGATTTGGGTGTGAATGAACAGAAGCCAAATGGCTTATTGGGTATGTTACAAACAATTTTGTAGCAGCAAGGGGAAGAGACACACTTCTTCTTTGACCCTCCACAACAAGTACACATTGAACATAATTGAAAGCTTCCAAGATTTCTTCTCCTCTCTGTCTCATTTACCAACATCATCAGTGGAACATCTTGTTTTTCTGCTGGTTCAAATAACTCTCCCTCTACATTTACTTCCACAAGTGCCTGCAATAAAGATTAACATAGTTTAATATCATCATCAAACTTTTTATTATTTAGTTCTAAACCACAAAGTAGGGTTGATGTTAAGGTCTATTTGGCTGCAGGAATAGGAATAGCTATTCTGGAATACTTATTCTAGAATAGAAAATGGGGCTACGTATCCCTGTTCTCTGTTTGGTTCAGCCAATATTTGATGGGAATTCGCAGACCTCAAAATTTATGTTTTCTAAAATAAATAAAAGTGGAATAGGAATACGTATTCCAATAACACCTATTTGGGTGGAATTGTAAAACCCCATTTTTGGGCCAAAATTGAAATACGTATTCTATTTTACTTCGTATTCCAATTTCAATTTGGTGCATTCAAATGAAAAATTCAAAATTTTAAGAATTTACATATGCCTATTCTGCTCCTGTTGCCAAACGACCCCTTATTGGTTAAGAATCAAATACCTGATCACTTGGGCTTTGAGAAAAACATTCACCTGATATTAAACACACAGAGAAATTTGAATAAGAAGATATATTAAATCCAAGAAGACAGTTGCATACATTTTTTATTTGTGTTATTGATAGATGAGAACATCTAAATACAAATTTGACAAGATAATAATGGATGAATCATTAAGAATTTCTTACAGTCTTGTTTCTGATAATGAATCAATGAAAACAATTAGAAACAAAGATTAAAAATACAAAGGAAGCTATGATATATCTACAAGATGATAGTTTTTTTGATAGATAATCTACAAGATAAGAGTTATACTAACCTTGTGTCCAGACCATAACTAGCATTACAGAAATGATCTTCAACATGGAGGAAACCATTGTTATGCAGAGCTAATGTTGATCTCAAATTCATTGACCTCAAAGAAAAATTGGTAAGGCCACTGTTGGGTAAATGGGTGGTATGAGAGATTTATGTGTGAAAGTACGAACTTTTGGGGTTGTCTGTTATGAGGAGAGTCAAGAACAGGTGTGGAAAAAGTGTGAGGTTACGCCAACCAGAGAAAACGTGTTTTCTACATTAATCCCTTTCAATCAAAATTTACAAGGAAATAGATTTGAAGTGCGTTGAACTTAGGATATAAAACAAACGGCGCCATGCCTTTTCTGAATGCATGAACTAGTTTTTTTTAGCGGTTTGACTTGACGTTTTGAGTTCACATAAAGGAATCATGTGAATCTTCTTCACATTTTACGTGTGCATGACAGGTTGAGCTTTATATGAAACTCCTGAATCTTTTGGTATCATAAATATCAAAGATGTGGTTATGTTTTCTTTTAGATGTATTTTTAATAAATTTTATAGGTCAAAATTTGATCTTAATGTTTTCTATATACTAAAAATAATCATGGCGTGATATTTATGGAACGGTTTAAATATCACATACTAAGCTTATTTTCTAGACTAAAAGTGTTAAATAGTCAAAGTTGTTTTTTTTCCAAGCTTAACTCTTCTCTTAGTGTATGATGTTTAAGGGTGGCCAATGTTTACGAGTCTTAGATATCTTTACTAACCCTCTCTCTTGTCATGTCGATTCTTGTACTCACTTAAATATCTTTATTCACCCTTTCGTGTTGTATTGATTTTCCTTTTGATTCACCCTCTCCTTTTTATCCTGCACGTCACCTTCTCAATGGTCCTTTAAGTGTCTTTCTTCTGCTTATTTTTATATTTGTTGTCATGTCATTTAAGTATCTTTATTTTCCTATTTGTATTCTAATATGCCTGTCTATTAGTTCTTTTTGGCTCTTTGTTGACTCTTTTGTTATCTATGCTCGTGATTTTGCCTTTTTATTTGATACTTTGACTTAGCCTCCTTGATCCCTATGTTTCTATTATTGGTTGAAACTCTTGTAGATGTCAAGTGTCTATTTCCTTTGCTGCCTTAAGAAAGTCTATAGATTTAATTTGTTATAGGTCCTACTTCATGGACAAGATTTCTTGTTGCTTTATTTTAAAGTTGGCTTGTAGTTTGATAAAGTTTCCTCTTTAAAAAATATGTTTTCTTGGGTAAGTTTGTGATTGTTATCCATTGTCTCTTGCCATTTGTCATTATTCATTTATTCCAAATATTTTAAACCTCCAAATCTCCTCTTTAATTTATGGATTTGAGAACCAAGTTAAGGGGGTTGAGGTAGGGATATATTGATCAAACTTTCTTTCACCATTAGCCTTCCCTTATATTTCCACCTCTTTTTTCTTCATTCCCTTGATGTTTTTATATTGGTGATTCTTCAAACATACCCTTTCAGCTTGGTTTGTCAAGGTTTTCATTGATTTTTTTCTTTGTATTTATTTTTTCTTGTGTTCCATGTTTGAATAAAGCTTATTTGTTAGCATAAATGGTGATGATATTCCTACGGGGAAGTATCCTAGCATTGTTGGAGCATTGGGGAGATTGTTAGCATGATTGTGTGTTGCATTCATGACTGTGTTTGTTGTTGATGTCAACATACTAATGATTTTGTAATGATTAATAGTGTAGTAGACAGAGATTGAGTGTAGTAGACAGAGATTGAGGTTGTGCAATTTGAGGATTGAAGATGTGACTATGCACAGTTTAGGACATGTTCTATAGAGAGACCTGATGATGTAGTTAAGTGCACATGCAAAAATATGAAGATAGATGACAATTATTCAAGATTTATTGAAGATGGCGTTCTAACAGAGTTCCTAAGAAGTGGTTACTATTGTTTTGATTATATCTCCTAATAGAGATCGAATCTGGTTAAGTGCAATTGTACAAAGGTAGAAAACATAACAAAGATGGCATGGCTTATCACACTAAGTATGATATTGCATGTGTCAAGGATTGTGAAGACTGTGAGTTGACAATGATATGTAATTGTGAAAAGGTGTAATGTAACATGTATTGGATTATCTTAATATGGTCCTATATTGATTATAAATTGAGAAAGCCTCAAGGTCAACTCAATAATTAGTTTGAGGACTTAGTATAAAGGAAAGTTATTTTCCTTGGTTGTAAGTGTGGATATAGTGGTTGTAAGTGAAATTCATGTAATGCAAGTGTGTGAACTTGGATTTGAGATCCAGTGAGCCTGGTATTGAATATCTTGATATTAGAGAAGTGTTTGGTGTGGTTAAGGCATGAAGAGCTAACAAAGAGACTGTATTTGGCAAAGAGGTTGCAATGGATAGTTAGAAAATGAGCTTGATGGTCTTGCCCATGAAGTTGTTTGGGCAGTGGGTCCTTTTTCCTTCCACAACTCCTAACATGGTTGGTATCTCCTCACAAGGATTCAAAGTCTCCTAATAGGTACTAATATATACTAAATGTAATTCATTGAGTCCCAACAAGATCCATTCTCTTACAAGGAACTTATATATTAGTACATCATCTTGTGGGTACCATCCCCACCGAGGTTTTCCCTCTGATCAAGGACTTCCCTAGTTAACAAATCTAGTGTTATTATGTATGGTTATCTTCTTGTGGTTGTTGCACTTATTGATTATATGTTTCAGAATTAATAAGGTTAATAAGAATTGTTTTAATTGGATAATTCAACCCCACCCACCCCACACCCCCCCCCCCCCCCCCCCCCCCTCTCAATTATCTTGGTGGACTTTACTCTCTAACAATTAGTATCAGAGCATCAGGTCCTTGAAGGAAAAGGTTAACAACTTAAGGAGATCTATGATGAATCACTTCAGATTAGAAAGTCAAAAGTTTGATGGAACCAACTATGATAGTTGGAAAGTGAAAGATGAAGTCACATTTTCTATGCATGGATCTGGGATATTGGTTGATCACCAAGAACAAGAAATAAGTGGTTGAAGAAGAAAAGCTTGATGAGTGCACTGAACCTTAGAGAGAATTGTTTATGTGTAGTATGCTTTCTAGGGAAGCACTTTTGTTAGCCCTTCCTGAAAATGAGTACAATCAAGTAAAATATTTAAATTTGGCACATGAAATTTGGAAAGCTTTGGAATCTACTTATGAAGGCAATAAGCATGCTAAGAAGTTTAGATTGGAAGATTGGATATATTTATTTCAAGAAGCTAAAATGATGGAAGATGAATTTGTAAGAACTTATTTTCATAGAATATCAGAGATTGTTACAGGAATTAAGGATTATGATGGAACAAAAGATGAAGATGAAATTTTATGGAAGATATTGAAAACTTTGACACCTACATATAAGTAGATAGCACATACAATTGAACAAGTTACACCTTGCACAAAATAGTTCATAAGATAGACTCTTCTGGGAAGATTGGAATTAGCTGAGATAAGTTTGGGACAAAGTGGAGATTTACCTAGAATTGAGACCATTTTCAGCACATTGACTACTTGACCTATATTGACAAGAAGTTCAAGTACTAGTGGAGTTTATGCTACCAGCAGCAGAGGAAAATCAAAAGAAGACAAGAAGATTAAAGAAGGAATTGTCTTACTTGTGAGAAAAGAACCTGAACATAAGAAAATCTTTAAATTATGGACTTGTAATAAATATGGTCATTATGCTTCTAAGTGCCCTAAGAGATTAAATAAGTACAGAAGGAATTTCAAGCCTAGGAATCCTAGAGAATGTCTTTATGCAAATGATGAAGAATTGGAAACTAGTGTGGAAAGATTCTTGAGTGAAAGTGATAATGAAACTGGTGAAATAGGATATGTTGCAATCAAAGAGGAAAGTCTTGAAAAAGAAGAAATTAGAGAAGAAAAGGAATCAAGTTCACAAGTTGAAAAGAAGATATCTAATTGGATCATAGACAGTATTTGTTCACATCATATGACTAGTGATATGAATAAATTTGTTGAATTCAAAAGTTGTGATGGAGGAATTGTTAGAGTTGGAGACAATGCATCCTATCACATAAAAGGAATAGGATCTATTACTTTTGATGAAAATACTAACACTAACAATGTTTATTTTGTTTATGGTTAGAAACATAATCTTCTGAGTGTTGGACGATTAGTTGACAAGGGATATCAGTTGCAATTCACAAAGAAGACATGCATTATCAAGGATAAAGATGGTAAGTTGATTGGTATTGATATGAGATCAAGAGATAATGTTTTTTAGTTGAATCCTACTTAGATGACATATTTAGTTGCTAAGGTTGATAATAAATGATTATGACATAAGAGATTTTTTCACATTAATTTTGATAACATTGTGAAAGTCGACTACACTTTCTATTGGAGATTTAGCTAAAATTGTGAAGCATACTAACATGGTATGCAAGGAATGTATTGTATCAAAGCAAAAGAAAATCTCTTTTGTGAGCAAGAAGTTTACTACATCAACGAAGTTAGAGATAATTCACATAGACTTGAGTGGTCCTACAAAGACAGGAGCATTCTATGGTGAAAGGTATTTCATGATTCTTGTTGATGATTTTATTTGGATGATGTGGGCAACATTTCTTAGAGAGAAATTTGAATCATTTGAGAAGTTTAAGGTGTTCAAGAATAGAATTGAAAATAAATCTAGATTGAGGATTAAATTTTTAAGATCTTATAGAGGTGGAGAGTTTACTTCGAATGATTTTAATAATTTTTTTAAAATTAAATGACATTAAGAGACAACTTTTAGCCCCTAAGACACTTGAGTCGAATGGCATAGGAAAGAGGAGAAACATATTAGTATTAGAGGCAGCAAGATTTACAATGTTTGAAAACAATGTCTCAAAGACATTTTGGAGACAAGTAATTAACACAATAGTATATACAATGAACAGAGTACAAATCAGACAAGGTACTTGTAAAACCCCTTATGAGCTTTAATTTGAACATGCACCCTTAGTTAAGTATTTTAAAATCTTTGGAAGTAAGTGTTACATTTATAGAGAAGATGATATTGGTATGTTTGATGCAAGAGTGATGAAGGTATGTTTCTTGGTTATTCATTGAAAAGTAAAGTATATAGATGTTTTAATAAAAGAACTAAGACTATTGTAGAGAGCACAAATGTTAAGGTTGATCATAAATTTAAAATTCAGGAAAGAATGATTGATTATAATTCTGATGAAGAGATTAATCCAAAGGCTAATCAAGATAATGTTGAGTTCTTTTATGATACTGACATAGATTTGTAGACTGATATAGAAATTGTGGAACATGGACAAGAACCAAGGAGTGAGCCTAGAGTGAAAGTCAAAGTTGAGACAATGACACCTAATAAGAATATGATAAACAGTCATCTTTCTGATCAAATTATTGGTAACAAGGATGAGTGATAACAAGGAATAAGGTACTAAATTGGGTGAAAATAGTACCTATGCTCAACCCAAATTCCCAAAAGGTTTGATCCAAATTGATTAACCACAAGGAAGTGATTGATGCACAAATGGATCAAGCAATGGAGAATATGAAGAAAGGAGGAGATCCTATAATCTTTGCCTATGGAAAAAGTATGTACTTGAAATCTAAAATGAATAGAGGATAAATACTAACCTTAAAGTAGGATGAATGTAGAAAATGTTGATTTTTGATGCCTATGTATAGTATTAGATATTTGATTTCTACAACTTGTTCCGGACTAGAAATGTCAAGTTGGAGAAAACCCAAAAACTTTTGTCCTTTTGAATGTAGGTCAACCTTGACCCAAATAGAGGGGCACAATCTTACCTTGGGGTACAATTGTACCACAAAAAGTCAACCTTGACCTGCAATGCTCCAACAAAATTTCTATTTGCAGATCTCACAAGTTCGATGAAAAGGGTATCCAAATTTGCACTTTAATTCATTGTTCCACACCTGTATATACAAGAAAAATGATTTTGTTTGTTTCAATGGGGGGTTTGCCTTGGTCAAACCCCAGTTTGGATTCAATGTTGAAATGTAATTAAAATTTCAATATAAATAAACAATGTAAAAGGAACTATTCACCTTGCTTATCTGAAATCCTTGTGGAGGATTTGAATCCTTGAATCCACAACTATAGATGCTCCAAATGACTATAGAAATGTATGTGGGATGTCTTAAATCAATGACATTAGATCCTCAAGACCAATCTTGAATTGATCTTCGCATAGAAAAAGGCTTCAATGAATGTAGATGGAGAAATCTTCAACAAGAGGGCTCTATAGAGATTGAATCCTTCAATGGCTAACAATGGACCTCCTTGATGAATTGGATGCTTGAACACTTGAATGCTTGATAGTATATCTTCACTTCATAGAATAATCAATGTGCAAGATAATGGTTAGATCATAGATGTCAAAATGAGGGAGGAAGGATTCCTTATATAGAGATCTTGGACATAAACTTCTAGAGAAGGCTAACATTGGAGAATTTAATCTCAATTAACCTTAACCCCTAGAAATTGACCTAGATTAAATTCAATTTAAGAGTGTACCATTCCAAAACTTGAAACAACCAACTCAGAAGTAGGAAAATGAAACTTTCCAAAGCCCAATATCCTGAAACTCCCACAAATTGGAAATTGGACCTGGGGTCAAGGAAGAGGTCAACCCTGCCATAGGTTAGGGTCAAGGTTGTCCTTGACCTAGGTTAGGGTCGAGGTTGACCCTGACCTAAAAGGTCATCCTTGACCCAAAAAGTCAAAGTCCTCAATTTCACAGAGAAAGTTGTCAGAAATAGGTTGGAAATAGAAGGGGAGAGAGATAGAGATAGATAGATAGATAGAGAGAGAGAGAGAGAGAGAGAGAGAGAGAGAGAGAGAGAGAGAGAGAGAGAGAGAGAGAGAGAGAGAGAGAGACATAACATGGGGAAATGGCCAGATCCAAGCAAAGACCTAGTCAAGGCACTTGACATGACCCCAAACCACTTACTCAAAGGGCTAAATGCTCTTAACATGGAAGTGCTTCCATTTTAAGATGATACATTAAGCCCCCACTTTAGCAAGAGTATGGACTTGATGCAAACTCTTGGTAAAGTAGATTAAGAAAAGATAATATTATTAAAATAAAAAGGGACAAAGAGATCCTCAAGCCCCCAGAGACTAAAGAGTTTGTCGACTCCAAGATCAAAATAAGAGAGGCATCTCTAGAAAAGAGAATGAAAGAGTGTGATTATCTCTCCCAATGAAAACTTATGTCTCATTGTGAACCACACAAGGAAACTGCGTAACTAGAAAGATGGAATTGAATTGCCTAGTGAATGTGGCTACTCACTAGTCAACCCATCAAGGATTCACTCTTAAGAATATTCTATTCTATAAGAGTAAAAACAAGAAGAAAAAGAGATCCAATCTTAAGGAAATCTTTGACCTTAAGGGATCAAAAATATTTGAAACTGGAGGAATGAAGAGATCCTAAAATATAAATCCATTCTTCAAGGATTAGTCACTAATCCAAAAAGGGAAAAAAGGTATCTTGAAAATTAATATATGTGTATCAAAAAGTTTGTGTGTGTCAAAAAGTTTGCGTGTGCAATAGGTGAGTAGAGTGTATGCCCCCACATTAAAGTCATTGCTAACACTTTAACAAGAGCAATGGCTTTAATGGAAACATAAGCAACTCCATTGATTACATTTCCATTATGAGATGCCCCTAGACAAAGACAAATCAAGGGAAATACCACATAAACACACGAAGAAAAAGACAGGGATCTACCTATTGTGGGGTCAGTATGATCATAGGATAATATATATGATATTATTGCAAATGAATTGACATCATTCCCCAAAGAAAGTAGAACTACAATCATAAAGGAGGAAAGAGCACATTTGAGATATGAAGAAGAATTGTTTTAGAACATGACTTAGAGACTAAAGAGAATAAGTGCTACCAAATCATAGATCCAAGTAGATTATACAAGGAAACATGTACGAACAATAGGACAGGTACAACATAACATGAAATAGCATATGGAAGAATAGAGATACATATAGAGGAATAGTACAATAGGTTTGATTCCTTTGTCACCTTGCACTAATAGAGCAACACAGATTGTATAAAGGAATCTAACAACATTTAGCAAACACATCATGGGAGAAGCATAATACAATAGACAAACACACAACAAAGGCTACCATGAAGAACTAGTCAATCAAGTACACCACCTACTCTCCCCATCTCGTTGTCTATCATTTAGGGAAGGTGGGTAACTCACAAGAGGGTCTATATCCAACATTGTTGTAATAATACCCAATTCCAAACAAGGATCCTCTTAAGAATCACAATGTTCAATACTAGGTGTAAGTATCAATTGTCAGGAAATCATATTAGGTAAATCAATGGCAATGTCAATAGTTTCATATTCATCATTAACATCATCGATATGATCAAGAGTACCTTTTTCATCTAGATTAATAAAAATAGGATCTAAGATATGAATAGAATCCTTAGAATCATGTCGCTTAACATCATTATTAGCAACAACTTCTAACACATCGTGCATAGTTGTACCCAAAGAAGGTAAAGATTTTTTAATAACAGAATTACGAGCTTTATCTTGAGCACGACACTTCTTTTGACATTCATTAGAAGATCGATTACATTTCATCTTTCTTGAAATGTGTTGAGAACTAGGAGGATCAATTATAGGATCCTTTATAGGTTCTATAGGAGGATTAACAAGATTATCAGCAGATTGACAGGCAACAGGAGGAGCTTGATTATGAGTTGTAGAAGCCATAGATAAAGGAGGTATGGAAGGTGTAGGAAAAATACCATAGTTAAGATCCATAGGAGGTAAACTTAATTGGATAATCTTGATATGAATGGAAAAGATGATTAGGATGAGAAGGACATGAATTAGGTAATGAAGACCAAAACAAGTCAAGTGTAGCATAATCCCTAGGCCTAGAAGTGTGTTATAAACTATGATTAAACCATCTTCACTTCATCATCATAAATAAACTTAAGGCATTTATGAATAGGTGAAGAAATAGTTGCATGGCATTTAACCATGGAAAACCAAGTTTAACTTGAAACTTATAAGAAGTGGGAACAACAACAAAGGTAGTGTTCACAATTTTCCCACAAAGTTCAACCTGTAAATCAATAGAACCAAGTGATGGCTAAAGAAAACCATTAAAAGTTTGAATCCACACATCCAATGTATCATAAAAATCATGTTGCAAACCTTTTATAAAAAGATTTTCTTTTGTAATCACATTGACTAAGGAGGTAGGATCAACAAGACAACCATGAGTGGGTATGTAAGAAATCTTAGCATAAATATAAAGGGGACCATCAAGATCTTTATGTTGGAAATATAAGAGGAGAAATTGAGAGGGGAGGGGTGAATCGGTTACTACTAAAATAAATCCCAAATTCCTTTGAGTTAGTACAAAAATGCAAACAGATAACTAAATATTTCTGAAGCTTGGTAAACACATATAGAATGTTATAACTCAATAGTAACTAGATTAGATCGATAAATGATTAACATATAAACCTTTAGATGTTTTCTATGATTACCATTACTTTAACTGAGTTGTAAACACATAAAATAAGATAGCATGAACACATTTGACACAAGGATTTAATGTGGAAACCCAATTTGGGAAAAACCACCAATTACAACTAGTTACTATTTTTCACTCTTCTGAAGTGATCCTTGTTAGGAGCCAACCTTGTTAAAGGTTAGAAAACACACTGTTAGGTGTGACCCTGTTAAAAGATTTAATCACCCTATTAGGAGTGGGTTGTTGAGGTCTTGAGAACAATTCAATGGAATTTCCACCTTGTTAAAGGATTTGCAAATAGGTGTTAAGCCAACTATGTTAGGAGATTTAGATTATTGCTACAATGGTTAGAGAGTAAGAATGTGATGACCTGATTTGAATGTAACTGATTTTCTAATTATAGATCTCTGTTCTAGCTTGTATTTGATCCTTCCTAATCGAATATATCTTTGCTTCTCCACAAGGATATTATGTCTATCCTTCAAATTCACTTCCTCTTCTCATCATTAAATCTTCAATAACATCTTCATTACATGTACACTTTAAAATCACAAGTTGACCTTATACTTATATCTTCCACTCTGTCAAGTCAGCTCAAATACA
This sequence comes from Cupressus sempervirens, assembly GCA_028749045.1. Classification (NCBI taxonomy): domain Eukaryota; kingdom Viridiplantae; phylum Streptophyta; class Pinopsida; order Cupressales; family Cupressaceae; genus Cupressus; species Cupressus sempervirens. The sequence goes on from CM053784.1 coordinate 658,126,546, forward strand.
ACTTAGAATAATCAATATTCATCACCTTAGTCGGCTAGAATCAATAGATAAATTGATTAAGCTTAATACAACAAAATAAAAAAATCCTTCGTTAACCAACCCAGCTTAGTTAACACTTACTTTCTGCAACTTTTCCTTTGACATGGAAATGCTCAATAGATACTGAGAACTATCTTTATTTCTTGAGTGAGCTCAATATATACTAACTGATAATGATATGACATTTTTGTAACATCAAATACATCACACAATTAATCAATTGTATCCAACACTTTAATAATCTTAGAATCATCAAAGGTAATCATAATTGAGGCTTCAATTTAGGCTTAGGTACCAGTTGAGGCTGAGCTAAAACTTGTGATTGAAGTAGAGGTTGAGGTGTAGATAAAGATTGAACACCATGATTAAGATCATCCATCTTCAAATCATACATAATATCCATAGAAGATGGCTGAGAAATAGTATTAGTATCATGTGTAGGTAAAGGATTGGTATAGATTTGAAGATATTGATTAGGAGGAGAAAAAAAATTATTCCCACTACCATCAAAATGATCAACAAATAAGCATTAGAATCGATTAAGTCTTGAACCTTATGTTTTAAAGAATAATATTTCTCAATATCATGACCATTCTGATGATGATATTGACAAAAAGCCTTAGGATCAAAAGATTTAGACATCATTGTAGTAGGTAAAGTAATCATATTACTAGTTAACAACCTATTCATAATAGAATGTAAAGATTCAAAAAGAGGAGTAAGCGTATAATTTAATTGAAAAATAGTGGATGCAGAAGTGGTATTGTGAGATGCAACAACAACTTGATTAGCAACTATGTTTTCTTGTTTATTTATCTTGACATAGGTGTTGAATTTTTGAACTTTATTTGGATTAGGAGTAGCATCACTTTTATCAATAGGAATAGGAGCCATTGGAGTGGTGCTCTCAAATTGACTCACTTGGAATTGATAATGATGAAGCATTGCACAAAGTTATTGAAAAGATGTAAATTTAGTAAGAATTTTTTTTATCTCTAATACCCTTTTGCAAATTTGAAATAAACATACGTTGAATATCTATATCAAAAATAGGATAGAAAATTTGAGCATGCAAATGATTAAATCTACCAATAAATTCAGCCAAAATTTCCTTAGGACTTTGTTTCAATGCATTGAATTAGTCAAAGATGCTTACATGCCAATGTTGTTTTGAAATTGTTGAATAAAAGCATTGCCAAGTTGAGTAAATGAATTAATAGAATAAAGTGTTAAGGAACAAAACCATTGTAAAGCCTTGTCATGAAAAGTTCGAGCAAACAACTTAGCCAAAAGTCTATGATCATGAGCATAATCACTACAAAGGATTTGAAATGTTTTAACATGATGAACATGGTCTTCCTTACTATTGTAATTCTCAAGATGAGGAATATTGGATTGCTGAGGAATGGGAGTACAAATGATATCTTGAGACAAAGGACTTCCCATGTCATAAGTAGGAATACTAAACTTGTTTTGAGTTAAGGTAGCAAGTTATTGTTGTAAAGATGACATAGTTTGAGCCAAAATGATAAATTTTGAATCATTAGAGGAAATAGGAGAAATAGAAACATTAGAAACACTAGGTAAAGTGTATGAAGCTATAGGAATAGAAGACACAACTAGAGGAACACTAGGACTTATAGTTTGAAGAGGATTGGAATAAGTAAAAGGAACATTATGATAATAAGGTTGTGATATAGGAAGGGATACATGAGGAACACTCATAGAGGGAACCATCATAGTCACCAAAGGAGTATAAGTAGGTACACTAGGTAAAGGAACAAAAGACAGTTCTACACTAGTGACAGGAGGAAACAACCCTAAATCTTGAACTTCTTGAGCTAAAGGTTTAACATTTGAATGCACAAGGTGAGTAATACCACAAAAGAGATTAACACCTTGATCAATATCATGAAGAACTTTCTTATGAGCCTCTATAACTTGAATAGAATCTTAATTATCATTTTCTTGAATAAACCAATTACCCATTTTATCAGGTTCCATTGAAAAAAATTGGACTTGTTTAGGATGAACTCTTAAAGAATTATTTTCATCATGAGATGAGTAAGAATATTTTTTCTCCATAATAGGATTAGAATCAAAAAGAATCAAATTCTCATCTAGGATCTGAAGTAAAGGAGAAGACAAATTAGGCTCAAAGATACCCATAAGTCTATGGCTTCATCTATTTGGAATAGTAGAAGTAAGACCGGAACTAATAAAGCTCATAAACCAATGCAATGTAAATGAAATAATCTAAGAAAATATTGTTGGAAATATGGTCAAATAGATGTATTGATGGTTGTCATTTATGGCAACATATACTTATCATTTCATTTATGCATTTAGAGAGAGAAAATTGTCTAAGTATTAGACAGTTTGTAGCAGTACAGTGAACAGATCTTAATAGTATGGATGATGTGTAGAGAATTATCTTATGCATAGTTGAGGAAAGGCTTATGAAATAATCATGATGACATGTACTAGTGTTCATGTATGTATAGTTGGTACGGTGTAATTTATAGTAAGTTTAACTGTGCTGGTATTTAATAGTGCAGAATAGAGTATAGCAGAAAATAGAGTTGTACGAATTTAGGAATTATTTTAATTTCAAAATAATTACCAAGACATGTTAAGCCAACTATGTGGATATTATTTTATATTGTGTTAGATTAAGACATGGAGGCCGACTAAGCAACAATTTGTGAATGTGTAAGATATAGGTAAAGATCTTATGATGTGTAGTGAATGTATGTTATGCACAGATATTGTGAAAGTTGCATGATTAGATGTGACATGTGAACTATTGTGAGAACATTTTGTGAGCTTTGTGTGATGCAAAATCTAATGTAATATTAGAGAAGGTTTGAGTAATAGCAACAAGTAAGTATTATATGCATATCTATCTTGTGAAAGAATTCTATTGTATAATTGCATGTTAGGGCAGTGAGCTCTTCTTGCATACATTTTAATTGATCTACCAATTCCTAATAGAGTTGAGGCTTCTAACAAGGCCTAGTCCTCTAAAAAGGAATTGAGACACTATATGTACTTAATAGACTCCTAATAGGGTCAATATCCTTAACTAGATCTTATTGTTTAGTGAATCATCTAGTGGGTATCATCCCCACTAGGGTTTTCCCTTGGCTAGGGTTTCCCTAGTTAACATATAATGGTGTTATGAGTTTTCTACGTGTATGGTTATATTTATTGTTCAACATTGTTAGTTTACTTTAATGTGCAAGATATAAAGTAATTAACAATATTCAATTATGGCTAAAAGTTTATAATATACTAATTCAACCCCCCCCCCCACCACAAGTATTATCTATTTCTAGAAATTGGTATCAATGTGTAGTTACTTTGAAGAGGCTTAAAAACTTAAGTAAGATCCCAGTGAATATGGAACAATTGAAGAATAATCTTGAAGAAGCCCTTGAACAGATTGACCTTCTTACTGAAGAAAGAGATAACCTAAAAGATAGATACAAAGATAAAAAGTTTACATTGGTAAACTAAAAGATGAAATTGATGATCTTAAATCTAGCAAGGAACCTTTTGCATAGATCAGTATTAATTATGATATATAAATCTCAAGAAAGAGAATAAGATCTTGAAACATGAGTTGAAAATTGTTGAACTTAAGTTGAGTCTTAAGACTAGTGAGAATAAGGGTGAACCTGATCTAAAATCTGAGAATGCAAACCTTAGATCCCAACTAAGTCAAGTGACATCTAAATTAGATTCTATTAAGAGAGAGCATGCAGAGTTGGAAAAATACAACATCATCGTGAAAGAAGAGTTGACACAAGCTAAATAGTAGTTAGAGAAACTTTACAAAAGTTATGAGAAAATTGATGAGTAGATATTTCATCAAAGACCTTCTTATGACAAGACAAGCCTTGGATATCTTCTTGGAGAGAAGTCAGCAAAGAAAGATGGGATTAGGATAGAACCAAATCCTATAACAAAAATTCTTGAAGAAAATTTCAAGCGATTTGATGAAGTTGAGAAAATTAATTTGATAGAGAAATTTGATGAACCTAGAACAATAGAGAAAGTTGAAGAACCTAAGCAAAATGATTTATCTAAAGAGGTAAGACATGAATTCAAAGGTAGATGCTACATATGCAATGAAATTGGCCATATGAAGAGAGATTGTATAGGTAAGTTTTTAAAACATATTACTAATTTTTATTGTTATAATTGTCATGGTTATGGACATAAGGCAATACAATGTAATAAACCTAAGTTTTTTTTATAATAAGAATAGTAGAATGTTTAGGAATACTAACCCTATAGGTAATAGAAGAAGTAGATCTCTAAGAAAATTGGTTTGTTTGTTACAAATGTAAAACTCTTGGACATATTACAAGGAATTGCAGAGCACCTGAAAATTAGAATGGGAATAATCAGAGAAGAAATGCACATATATGTAAGTTATGCAATAACTTTGGAGAGATAGAAAGATTATATAGAATGGACAGAGGGAACTTTAATAGGAACCCTAATCATAGAAGGAACAACAATAGGAATGATAGTGGAGGCAACAATAGTCAGAAAGAAGCAGTCAAGGAAATTGTTGAGGAATTTAAAGAAGCATTTTTGAAGGCTAGTAATCCAAAGAGTTCACATATAGTATTGGAAGATAAATTCTTTGATGCACATGATGTCAAGTTGAAGCCACAAATTGTTTGACTCAACCTATGTAAATTAAGCTATTACAAAAGCAATAGAGAATTAGTGGTTAGAATTGATGTTAGAGAATGAATTAGAGATTGCACAATTAAAAAAAGATAGAAGACACAGAGAGAAATCTATGGTTCAATGCACAAGTCTTGGTGTGATTATAGTAAGTAGGAATTGTAAGATCAAGGTCACTGCTAAATAGAGACAATATTCTAAGTTGGTGGTAGTTACACATTTATTGCACAGTGTGATTTGAAATTATTTGATGTACAACTTGTTCATGTGAAGTTTCTTGAGAAAATTGAAGAGCAATTTGACACCAATTGAAGTGTGAAGCAAGTTTGTGAAGACAAAAGTTTAAAAAGACCTAAAATCATGAATTTGAGATATTTTACAATGTATTGAATCTAGTTTCTTGAAGTATTTATGGTTGTAAAGGAATGGCTAGTCAAAGAGTGCATGATGTTAATGACAGACCAAGGTATGAGTTCAAGAAACATCCATTTGATTCTTTATTAGGTGATCCTATAGGTGCATTTTCCCAAGTTTTGAAAAATGTGTTACATGTAGAAGACATAAAAAGTTATATACATTGAAAAATTGAGAGAATAGGTAATAAGGAAATTCACAAGGACTTAGGAGTCATGTGTAATAATGACTTAACTTTGAAATCTGAGTATGCACACCTTGAAGATTTGAATTTGGTAAAGTATATGCTCTACACAGAATTTGACAATCATGAGTGGACCCAAATTATATTGAGTAGAATACATGATGATATGTTCTAGTTAGGTGATTCATAGATTGCCATTGACAATGACCTAATCCACAAGGTCACAAGATTTAGCAATGACAGTTGCAATCTTGTTAATGAGAAAAGTGTCAGGAAAATAGTGGAGACAAACTTGAAAGCCAAGTTCGACAGAAGGAATATGAGGGTTGATCCTATTTAGGATAAAGGAGTCAAATTGTTGACCAAGATCTTAGGCTACAAGTTGAATCATGGACCAAGGATAAACTCTGTACTAGCTGGATTCCTTCATACAACATATGTGATGGTCGTTGAAAGGAGAAAAGTAAATTTATGTGACATTGTCAGAGTGTAGCTATTGGAAAATATAGAAAGGATAAAGAAAACAAAGAGTGCAGTATTTAGATTTGAGTCCCTATTGACTCATTTGTTCTTTTATGTTACAAATAAATTTCTTGGAATAATTAATTGGGATAGCAGTGAGTTCTCAATTAATATTGTAACTCAAAGCTATAGATCTAAACCCAAGAATGTTAGAGACATTGATATTGATAAGATGATGAATAATTTTTAGTCTAAGATGAAATTAAGGTATAGGATACCTTCCTCTATGGTAGAAAAGTATAAGGATGATTTGTGCTTCATGGTGGAAACTGATAACACATGAATGAAAGCAATGATACCTAGAGTGAAGTTCATTGAGCCTATGGGCTACAAGATGAGTGTAGAACTAATTAAAGGGTATGCACAGATCATATTAGAGACTGAGAAGGACACAGAATGTCCTAGATGGGGACATATGATGAAATATTAAGGATTGTAGAGTCTAAGCTCTACAACAAGGAGAGAAAGAAGAAAGTAGAGAAGGAGATAGATTCCATACTCGAGGAATTTGGCATGTCAAGATAGGAATTTAATGAGCTAAAGGGAATTGCACTAGAGATGAAGGCCAGTGAGAAAATAGAAGTGTTGGTGGAAACACCTATTACAATGGTAGGACCTTCAAAAGGTGCAACTATGGCACAACCATGTGCACAAGCTCTTATTGCACCATATGCAGTTGTTGCGCAAGTGCAACCAGTTAGAGTCAGCTGAAATCAAGGAGGTAGTCTGAGGTAGAAGTACCTACTACATAGAGGAAGTTAGGGAGACTGGTGAAGGTTAAGCCAAAACCTACACCTCAAGCAAAGTAAAGAGTAAAGAAGATTAGTAGTAGGCCTAGAAAAAGGAGGAAAACCATGGAAGTGAGCATTTTTTAAAGCTTAGATGATTATGATGAAGATAAACCTATTGAGTAAGATGTGCAAGAAGCCAAGACAGTCATAGGCAAGAAGGCATGGAAAACAAAGGTAGAGAATTTGAACATGTAGATTAGAAATGATAATAATTTTGTACGGTTAAATAAATTTTATAGCATGTATAGAAAAATGGATAGGAGGCAATTAGAGTATGCTATAATAAGAAATATGATTATGAGGAATAAGAAATTTGATAGCATTCACAATAAGATTCCTAAAGACCTATACAATAGGTTGATCAATATGAAGAGAAGAGTAGTAGAAGAATATTTGAATATGAAGATCACATCCATAAATAAGTTATGTGATGTTGGATCAAAAGAGGAATTGATAAAATTTTGAAGGGCATTGAGCCCTTGTTGAGGAACAAAAGAAGAACAATTATTCTAATGGGAGACAATTATGAAGAGGTTAGGAAAGAAATAGAGTAGGCTTTAGTAAATTACATGTCCTCAATGCCTAAGGAGAGTGTGCAAGCAAAGGATGATAGTCCAGTATATGTACAAGAAGATTCACCTTCTAGGGAATAGAAAGAAGTAGAAGAAACGCAACAAGCACTATATCCACCTCATATTGTTTTGGGAACTGAATCCATGCAAGTGGATAGTATGCACATAATTGTGGATATAAAAGAGAATCCATTTGTAGTGTATGGGTCAAATATTGTTAGCAATATCACTGCATATACCAATTCTGATGATAAACATGAAGATAAAAAGAAGGAAGAAGAAGAAAATAAGAGAAAGGAACATTAAGAAAAGGAAAGAAAAGAAGAAGAAGAAAATAAGAGAAAAGAAAAATAGGAGAAGAAGAAGAAGGAGGAGGAAGAAGAAGAGGAAAAGAAAAGGATAGAAGAAGAGAAGAAGAGGAAAAGAAAAAGATAGAAGAAAGAGGTTGGGGAAAACAAGAGTGCAGAGGAACAGATGAAAAAGACTACTATATCTTCAGTAGTATTTGTAGTTGGAACATCAGCAACAGTTGCTATTCCATTGGATGATGATGATTAGAATGAGATAATGGTCACTTTGAGCAAGGTGTTTGAGAAAAAAAAAAATGTAAAGTCTTTAGAGAAGACCCTTGCTGAAGTCTTGGAATGCATGCAAAAGATAGTTTCCACAATTGTAGCAAATCTAGACTTGCAAGCCAAGGAAAAAGAGTTGGTGAAGACCTTTGATGGGGAATTCACAACCTTGGCTGAAGTAGCAATAGACAAAGCATAGAATAATCATGATACAATTCTATTCAACACAGTGTGTAGCAATGTGTGCAATGATTTGAAGGCATTTGATGGAAACATCAAGGAACTCATAAAGTGTATTTTTGAAGGTAAGAAGTTGTATGGACAATCTGTAATCTCTTACACTTATCTAATTTTGATGCAAAGATCAAAGGCCATATCAGTGAGCTTCAGTCACTCACTACAAGATTGCAACAACTGGAGATTAGAATTGAAGATTCTAATAATGAGATTAAGAAGACCCTCAATGTTGTTAGAAGCATTGAATTTGACAAGGAGAAGGTAATAAGAAGATTCTCTATTCTCAAAGAATATCTGGCACCCAAGGTTGTAATTTTGTAGAGGCAATTGGAGGAATGTCGTTCAGCAAAGAATTCCTATGACAAATTTTCCTATACTAACTTGAGCATAGTAAAATTGGCATCCTATGAACTTTGCACACTCATCAATATATCAGATACAATCAAAGGAAACTAGAAGAGGGACTTCGATACACTAAAGATTGTTTTTATAGATTGAATATCTAGAATGACAAACTAATCAATAGTAGGAAGCAAGTTTTTGTGATTAAGTTTTTGACACCTTTGCCATTGATGTCAAAGGGGGAGTATTATGTTATTATGTAGAGAAAAATTGCATAGATATACATGTATATGTAAGGGGAAGCTTATGCATGTAGCAATGTAAAGGAGTGATAAGGAATGTAATGATCCATAAAAACATGAATAAAATTGTTATGTTTTGAAGGTAATTTTTGTGTAGTTATATTTATTTATTTTGTTATGTATGACATCATTTTGGGACTTAGCCAATTTTCCCAAATGTTGCCATCAATGCCAAAGGGGAGATTGTTGAAAATATGGTTAGATAGATGTCTTGATGGTTTTCATTTATGGTGACATATACTAACATTTCATTTATGCATTCAAAGATAGAAAATTGTCTAAGTATTAGATAGTTTGCAGTAGAACAGTGAATAGATCTTAACAGTACAGACGATGTGCAAAGAACTAGGTTATGCACAATTGAGGAAAGGCTTATGAAATCATCATCATGAAATGTACTAGTGCACATGTGTGTACAGTGTGTATGGCACATGGTACAATAAGTTTAATTGTGTTGGTATGTAAGAGTGCAGAATAGATCATAGTAGAAAACAAAGTTGTATAGCTTTAGGAATTATTTTGATTTCAAAATAATTATGAAGCCATGTTAAGCTGATTATGTGGATATTATTTTATATTATGTCAAGCATGTGAAGACATGGAAGTTGACTGAGCAACAATTTTTGAATGCACAAGATATAAGTAAAGATCTTATGATGCAAGTGAGTGACTGAGAGTTGGGCAATGAATGTATGTTATGTGCAGATATTGTGAAATTTGTGTGATTAGATGTGACATGCAAACTATTGTGAGAATAATTTGTGAGCTTGATGTGATGTGAAATCTGATGTAAGATTAGAGACAGTGTGAGTTATAGTAGCAAGCAAGTATTGTATGTATATCTATTTCGTGAAAGAACTAAATTGTATAATTCAATGTTAGGGTAGTGGGCTCTTCTTACATACATTTTAATTGATCTACCAACTCCTAATAGGGTTGAGGTTTCTAACAAGGCCTAGTCATCTAACAAGGACTTGAGACACTATATGTACTTTATAGACTCCTAACATGGTCAATATCCTTAACTGGATCCTATTGTTTAGTGAATCATCTAGTGGGTATCATCCCCACCAAGGTTTTCCCTTGGCCAGGGTTTCCCTAGTTAACAAATAATGATGCTATGAATTCTCTATATGTATGGTTCTATTTACTATTCAACATTTTTGGTTTACTTTCATATGCAATATTTAGTTGTGGGCAAAATTTTGTAATATATTAATTTTCCACCCACCCAATATTATCTATTTCTAACAAACATAAAGCATAAATATTATTGTATTTTGAAAGAGATTTTGCAATTTTTTTATATTTTTGAATTTTAAAATGCAAGAGAATAAACCAAATCTAATCTTAATGCAAGAAAATACCTAACAAATATGAAATGAAATATAACACCATAAAACACAATAGGGCATCTAATTCCGTAAAAGATAAGGGGTTAGTGTGCCAGGTTCACCAAAATGAATAGGGTGAAAAAAGGACCTATCCTCAACCTAAATTCCCAAAAGGAATGATCCAAATTGATTAACCACAAGGAAGTGATCAATGTACAAATGGATCAAGCGATGAAGAATACGAAGAAAGGAGGAGATCCTATAATATTTGTATATGGAAAAAGTGTGTACTTGAAATTTGAAATGAATAAAGGACAAATACTAACCTTAAAGTAGGATGAATCTAGAAAATGTTGATTTCTAGTGTCTGTGTACAATTTTAGAGAATTCTACAACTTGTTTTGGACTTGAAATATCGAGATGGAGAAAACCCAAAAAAAAATTGTGCTTTTGAATGCAATTCGACCTTGACCCAGATAGAGAGGCACAATCTTACCCTAGTGCACAATTGTACCCTGAAAAGTCAACCTTGACCTGCACTTCTCTAACAAAATTTTTATTCATGAATCCTACAAGTTTGATGAAAAGGGTATCCAAATCTACACTTTAATTCATTTTTCCAAACCTGTATCTGCAAGAAAAATGATTTTGTTTGATTAGATGGAGGGTTTTCCTTAGTCAAACCCCATTTTGGTATCAACCTTGAAATTTTATTGAAATTTCAATATAAATAAACAAATTAAATAGAACTATTCACCCTTCTTATATTGAAATCCTTGTGGAGGATTTAAATCCTTGAATCCAAAAGTACAAATGCTCCAAATGAATGTAGAAATGTATGTAGGATGTCTCAAATCAATTGCATTAGATCTTCAACACCGATCTTGAATGGTTCTTTGCATAGAAAAAGGCTTCAATGAATGTAGATGGAGAAATATTCAACAAGAGGGCTCCATAGAGATTGAATCCTTCAATGGCCAACAATGGACCTCTTTGATGGATTAGATGCTTGAAAAATTGAATGCTTGAATGCTTGATAGTAGACCTTCATGTCATAGAATAATAGATATGCAAGATAATGGTTAGATCATAGATGTTAAAATGAGGGAAGAATTCTTCCTTATATAGAGATCTAGGGCATAAACTTCTAGAGAAAGCTAACATGGGAGCATTAAATCCCAATTAACCTTAACCCCTAGAAATGAACCTAGATTAAATACAATTTAAGAGTGTACCATTTTGAAACCCAAAAAAACTGACCTAGAAGTGGGAAAATGAAACTTTTTGAAGCCTCATATCCTATTCAACTCCCAAAAATTGAAAATTAGACATGGGTTCAGGGACGAGGTCAACCCTGCCCTTGGTTAGGGTTGAGGTCAACCTAAAAGGTCATCCTTGACCTAAAAAGTAAAAGTCCTTAGTTTTACAGAGAAAGTTGTCAAGAATAGGCTGGACACAGAGAGAGAGAGAGAGAGAGAGAGAGAGAGAGAGAGAGAGAGAGAGAGAGAGAGAGAGAGAGAGAGAGAGAGAGAGAGAAGTAAAATAGGGGAAAATAGCCAGATCTATGCAAAGACCTATTCAAGGCACTTGACATGACCCCATACCACTTATTTGGAGGGATAAACTCTCTCAACATGGAAGTGCTTCCATTTTAAGAGGATACACATACAAAGAGAAGAACAGTGTATAGTTTCTCAAGTAGAGCCTAAGAGCATGGATGATGCTAGAAAAAAGGATATTTGGATTAAAACTATGACTAGAAGAATTTTATTAGATTGAGAGAAATGATACATGGAAATTGCTTCCTAGACCTAAGGACAAGAATGTTATAGAAACTAAGTGGGTTTTCAGAAACAAGATGAATGAACAAGGTGGGGTTGTGAGAAACAAAGAAAGACTAGTATGTAAAGGTTATTCACATAAAGAAGGTATAGGCTATAAGGAAACATTTGTACCTATTGCTAGAATATAACTAGTTAGAATGTTTTGGCATATATGTCTAACAAGAAATTCAAAGTGTGTCAAATGGATGTAAATCAATATTTTTAAATGGAGAACTAGAAGAAGAAGTTTACATTGAGTATCCTAGAGGTTTTCCTTTGACAAAATAAGGAGATGTCATTTGTAAATTGAAGAAAGCACTTTATGGATTGAAACAAGCACCTAGAGCATGGTATATAAGATTGGATAAGTATTTGGAAAAATTGAGATTTTTCAAAGGTACTACAGATAGTAATCTATATTTGAAGGAAATTGAAAATGATTTATTGATTGTTGAATTTTTTGTGGATGAAATAATATTTGGAGGAGATGATGAAGCAAGTGAAGCATTTTTTGGTAAAATGAAAAAGGAGTCTAAGATGAGCATGGTTGGTGAGATGAAGTACTTCTTGGGATTGTAGATTGTGTAGAATAGTGATGGTATTTTCTTATCATGGATTGAGTATCTAAAAGATTTGTTGCAAATATTTGGTTTGGAAAGTTGTAAACCTATGGTAACTAGTCATAATTTATCTAGAAAAGACAAGGTGCCTACTATTAAACAAAAGAAGTTCAGATCTATGATTGACGGTTTGCAATATTTGACTCACACAAGATGGGATATAGCTAATGTAGTTGGTATTGTTGTAAAATTTAAAGATGATCCTAAAGAATCACATTATGTAGCAATAAAATGGATTTTCATATATTTGAAGGTTATACCTGATTTTGGGTTATGGTATGGAAAATGAAATCACTTTACCTAATATACATATACAGATATAGATTGGGTAGGAAGTATGGATGATAGAAAGAAAGAGTACAAGTGGTGGAACATTTTTCTTGGGAGGAAGATTGGTTTCTTGGCTAAGAAAGAAACATGATTTTATCTTGCAAAGTATAGCAGAAGTAGATTATGTAGTAGTAGAAAATAATTGCAATCAAATCATGTGGATGAAGAAAATGTTAAAGGACATTAGAGTTGAATTTAAAGAACCTATTATCATACATTGTGATAACACACAAGTACAATGAGTATATCTAAGAATCATGTGTTACATTCAAAAAGAAAGAACATATCTATCAAGTATCATGTTTTGAGAGATAAAGCTATAGAGAAAGAGATCATACCAGAATATATTAGTACAAAGAAGCATATAAAAAATATATTTACAAATCCTTTTCCAAAGGATACATTTGAGTAATTGAGAGGTATTCTTGGGGTTATGCCCCTTCAAACTTCTGAGTAGTTGATGTAGAGATTGCATCTATCCAACAATACTGAGCACTATTGTTTATATGGACTAGATGCTTGATGTTTCCTCTATGGAGGAGTATCTGTGTTTGAGATAAGTCATGAAGGACTCTTGATAACTATTATTTAATAGTGTCTTTGGACACTTGAGCTTATTGAAGATATTTTTTAGCAAAATTGACATAATGATGCCTTTTTCCACTAGTACATTTTGACTCATTTTTCGAGAAGAATATAGTCATGTTGGTCAAATTATCAAAAAAATATTTTGTTGCTATTTTTATCATCAAAAATTTGACCAATTTTTTCTTTGGTTGAAATTTTGACCAAATTGTTGATGATTTCTATATGCTATAGTGATAAGCCTCCTCCTTTTTTATCACCGAAAACACTCATCACCATAACTTTTAGTGATATCTCCTCCTTTTTGATAGAATAGTTTTCTATATTCTATAGTGATATTTCCTCCTTTTTAATCACCTAAAATACTCATCACCATGACTTATAGTGATATCTCCTCCTCTTCAATAGAAGAGTTTGCTATATTCTATAGCGATATCTCCTCCTTTTTTAATAGAAGAGTTCTCTATATTCTATAGCAATATCTCCTCCCTTTTGATCACCAAAAATACTCATCGACATGACTTATAGCATTACAAAATCTCTATCACTCATCACTATAATGATTATATTTCTTTTATGTATGCCAATGATCACTATATGTTATAGTGATAAGCCTCCTTTATCACTCATTGCTATATTTCTTTTGTAATTTCTTTGCATAGCGATAAAATGGATCACTATATGTCATAGTGATATACTTTCCTCATTTTGTATCACTATATCAAGATTAGGCCTTCTCCGTATAGTGATAGAAGAGTTCATTATATTCTATAGTGATATCTCCTCCTTTTTTATCACCAATAACACTCATCACCATGACTTATAGTGATACAACATCTCTATCACTCATCACTATAATAATTATATTTTTTTTCCTTTTTCTAATGATCACTATATGTTATAGTGACAAGCCTCCTTTATCACTCATTGCTATAGTATTTTTGCAATTTCTTCACATGGTGGTGTAGGGAACCACCTCCACCAAAGAATTCAGATTAACTCATTATGTTATTTTTAAAGATTTTGGGATTATTAATCTACATTATTGTATTGAGAAAGATATTTCATAATAATTGTAATCAAGATTCCAAACATGGGAATACGAATGGTCATAGAGTCATTGAAAGGTTTGTAACCACCAAACCTGGTCTATTAAATAGACATGATTCTAATAAGAGAGAAATGGAGAGAATCAATAGGAATAGAATAGTAGAGAAGGAAGTGAATATATAGAAATTCCAAATGGCTCTCTGGTGGTAGCCAAAGATCCACATCTTTGTAATCTGCAGATGGTTTTGCTAATGGAAAGTGTTATTATTGTTTTTGGTTGTATGCATGATAGAAAAATGGTCTTGGTACAAGACACCTATCTCTTAAATGAACTGTTGGATTTCCTTCAAATTTGGATTTTTTTTCAAATCCTAACTACGCCCATGTTCACCAGAGTAATTGAGAAGTTTTAATCTGGTTCAAAAGTTATGCATCTCTAAATACGAGTCTATCAAGAAAGGAAGAATGTTAAATTGAATTATGTTTTGAAGTAACTAGTATGGTATGTCTAGAATAAGATAGTTAGAAATGTATTGTTATTATTATAGGAATATTGAGAGCCTCTAATCTATGTTCATAAATAATGATAGAAGATTATGAAGAATTGCAGATTGGATCAGATTTCTCCTTGCATAATTAGTGTAGGGCACTCTGACCATCTCCCATGGAATCTTGAGTCTTATTTAGTATGTTTTGAGTCTTGATAGATTATGATTAGTTTTTTCATATCATTTTATTAGGTGTTAAAATTAAGGTCATGTTGACCAATTTTTGTCTTTTATGTATTATGAGTCATAGTGAGTAAAATGTGGGAAAATGCCATGCAAAGCCATAAATGGAATATATGATAGTGTTAAGATGTCATAAGATGATGATAAATCTTTTAAGATGCCTAGGAAAGAATATTAGAACTTAAAATACAAAACATTGTATAACAAATCATTTAAATTGTGATTGTGATTGTATAACAAATTATTTAAATTGTACAATACTACTGATAAAAACTAGTATTTTGGTGCATAGTTTGATTATCCTCTCCTTGTATCGAGTTATGGTGATTCTTAAATTGTTTTAATAAGGAATATGTCTTAGAACTAATATGGATAATCCTAATACCTTTGATTTTTTACCAAGATATCAGCACACGGTATTGAACAATAAAGTCTTCTTAATTGGTCAAGGTTTGAACAACAAAAATACTTACATTCTTGGGTTAGTTAGAAGTCTTAACATAGTATAAAGATTTTGAAGGACTTAAAGATGTTTTGGTTATTGAATATTGTTCGGTTGTTAAGTGGACAACTTACATTAGTTCTTTTCCTATGAGAAGTCATGAGTCAACATAGTAATTGCTATCATGTGCAATACAAAACTTGTGAATCAGTATTTTGCAAAAAAATTGTGGTAGTAGCTTGGTTGGAATTGCCCACATACATACTTAGGGTGTAGATGAACCATGAAGGGGATAGAGAAGTGAATCAATGGAGTTGTGGGGGGTAGTTACCTTATTCAATAAAGAATTTTTCATTATGACACAGGTTTGGAATTCTATAATTTACCAATAAATGGAAACTTGAAAGTTAGAGGTTCAATATTGGTTTGGCAAGGTAATATTTTATTGGAAGTTTATTGGTTATTGTTGTTGGAGAGTAAGTGAGTTTAGAGAGAATATATGTGTTGTTAGATTTCTCTATTTAGACTTAGGCATGTAGATTTTTTATTGGATTGAATAGTTAGAATCTTAGATTTTGGAATTGAAAAAAAGTGCAACAAAAGGTATTGGAATCTACTTTTAGTATTGATAGATGAGTTCTTAACCTACATTCCAAGGTAGGCTATGAGATAGGGTAGTTTTTATTGGTGTTTTGAAGTCTCTAAAGTGTTTAGAACCTTATGAATAGTGAAGGTAATGTATTGGCAATGAGTTAATTCCCTTGGAAGCTTATAGGGAGATGGTGTTGAAAAGATCCTGGAGGTGCAAGGTGATGGAGGTGTTGTGTGGTGAAGTGTAAGGGGGTTGTTATGTTATTTTGTGAAGGAATAGGTAGAGAGAACTAGAATAGGTGAAAGTGGCACAAGAAATAGGCCATTCACCTTGTCTCTAACCTTAGAGAATTGAAAGGGATAGCATATGTTATGCTTAGGTAGGCTTGGAAGAAGCCTAGCCTAGTTTGAGAGTTTTTATATTAAGAAACATAGTATCTACCTCCATCCTTGCATCATATTTGGTATCAAAGTAGGATTACACCATGTTGGAGAGTATAGTTATGTTGATTGTAGAAGTTTGATTGTTTGATTGTTGATTGTAGAAGTTTGGTAGAAATGGGCAAGAATTTGTTTTAGGTGAGAATTCAGTTTGTGTTTATTGATTGGGATTGGTAACTTGTGATAGAAATTTTTGTAGTTACTTTTGATAAGGATGACACCACAACAAAAAGAACTATGGAAGGCATGGGTATACTAGAGAGATACCTTGAAAAGACAAAAAAGAATATGAAAAGTGAAAAAGAAAATAGAGAGAATAGGAGGAAAGCATGTTAGAGAAAATCAAAAGTTTGAAGGAGGCATTAGCAAAGAATGAAGAAAGATGAAGGAGACTAGAGTTGTTAATAATGCAATAGGTAGAAGTTGAGAAGAAAGTTGATAGTCAAAAGGATAATCAAATTAAGAAATATATGAAGATAGATAATTAGGCATATGGAAAAGATATGGTCACTAAGTTAGACCAAATGGAAGAGCCAAAGGAAGAACTAATGTCTAAGATAGAGGACAACAAGAGTGAAGAATACATACAAGAAGAGGTAAAACATGATGTGGTAGCAAATTCCATGTAGCATGATGAAAACATGGAGACGAAAATCAACAATATGACATAAAACAATGATGACAACATAAAAGAGGAAGATCATTCAAATATTGAATCAATAAAAGAGTTAGACGAGACCTCTATTTGTGTAAAGAATAGGCACATAGCCATTGGAGAGGCTAATTTTTTTTATGTTATTGATAAGAAAGATGGGAATCAGACATGAGGCAATAAGAAGAATGAAGTGACAGAGTTAACTTCCAAGCAAGATGAGATTCATAATAGTATGAAGATGGTGATTAATTAGAATAAGACATCAAATAGTGCAGGTATAGACTTGTCTTATAAAGAAACAATAAATTATTTATGGGTAGCAATCAAAGTGTAGAAAAACAAGAAGAAACCACTGATAAATTGGGAGAAGCCACCATTGTTGATAATGGGGATGATACATAATTAACATATCATATTTTTGTCACCAAGGAAAGGTGAACCTTGGGTGAAAATGAAGAAGATTGGTTCATGTGGAGCTAAGGTACCTCAGATAAATAAGCCATCAGATATTAGCATAATGCTAATCATTACTTTAGACCAAGACAAAGTTGAAGAATTGAATATCAAAATTAGAAGAAAGATAGTAGAGTTTGGTAACATTTGGAAGAATGTGAAATGTAGAAGAAAATGGGTAATGATTGGACAAAGTGGCAAGCAAGTGAACAAGGAGGTAGAAACAACACCATACAAAGTCCCATCAACAAACTCAATGGACTTGAGTTTTTTCAACAAGGGGAGTATGGTGTAGGGTACTCTGACCATCTCCCATGGAATCTTGAGTCTTATTTAGTATGTTTTGGGTCTTGATAGATTCAGAATTAGTTGTTTCATATCATTTTATTAGGTGCTCAAATTAAGGTCATGTTGACCAATTATCGTGTTTTAAGTATTATAAGTCATAGTAGTAAAAAGTGGAAAAATTCCATGCAAATGCATAAATGGAATATATGATAGTGTTAAGATGTCATAAGATGATGATAAACATTTTAAGGTGCCTAGGAAAGTATATTAGAACTTAAAATACAAAACATGGAAAAAATGTAAAAAGTTGCCAAGAAATGTTGTTAGCAAATTTTCTTTGAAAATTTTGACAAAGTGTAGAAGGTGAACAATCATTCATATTGTTCAAACTTCTTAGGGAGGTAAAGATTCATGTTATGCTATAAAAAAATGTAATCTTAGATAGAGAAAAAGAGGTATGGAGAAGAGACTCGAAGGGTTTTTTGATTGTATAACAAATCATTTAAATTGTGCAATACTACTAATAAAAACTAGTATTTTGGTTCATTGTTTGATTATCCTCTCCTTGTATCAATTTAAGGTGATTCTTAAGTTTTTTTTAAGAAGGAATACATCTTAGAACTAATATGGATAATCCTAATACCTTTGAGTTTTTACCAAGATAAGAACACACGGTATTGGATAATAAAGTCTGCTTAATTAGTTAGCTAGAAGTCTTAAAATAGCATAAAGATTTGGAAGGACTTAAAGGTATTTTGGTTACTGAAAACTATTTGGTTATTAAGTGTAAACCTTCAATCAGTTATTTTCCTTGGAGAAGTCATGCATTGGCATAGTAATTGCTGTCATATGCAATACAAAACTTGTGAATCAGCATTCTACAAAAAAAATGTGATAGTATCTTGGTTGGAGTTGACCGCATACATACTTATAGTGCAAAAGAACCATGAAGGGGATAGAGAAGTTAAGAAATGGAGTTGTGGGGTGTGGTTACCTTATTCAATAAAGAAATCTTCATTATGACATGGGTTTGGAATTCTATAATTTACCAATAAATGGAAACCCGAAAGTCAGAGGTTTGATATTGGTTTTGGCAAGGTAATATTGGAATTTTATTGGTTATAGTTGTTGGAGAGTAAGTGAGTTTAGAGAGAATAGATGTGTTTTTAGACTTCTCTATTTAGATCAGACATGTAGATTGTTTATTGGATTGAATAGTTACAATCTCAAATTTTGAAATTGAAAAAAGTGTAGTAAAAGGTATTGGAATCTACTTTTAGTATTGATAGATGAGTTCTTAACCTCCAAGGTAGGCTATGAGATAGAGTAGTTTGTATTGGTGTTTTGAAGTATCTAAGTTGTCTAGAACCTTACAAATAGTGAAGGTACTATATTGGTAGATTTAATTCCCTTGCAAGCTTATAGGGAGATGGTGTTGATAAAGATACTGGAGGTGCGAGGTGATGGAGGTTTTGTGTTGTGAGGTTGTGTGATTTTGTGAAGGTACAGGTAGAGAGAACTAGAATAGGTGAAAGTGGCACAAGGAATAGGCCATTCACCTTCTCTCTAACCTTAGAGAATTGAAAGGGATAGCATATGTTATGCTTAGGTAGGCTTGGAAGAAACCTAGCTTAGTTTGAGAGTTTTTATATTAAGAAACATAGTATCTACCTCCATCCTTGCATCATATAGTAATAGAAGGGATCACTATATGTTATAGTGATATTCTTTCCTCATTGCTCATCTCTATGTCAAGATTAGGCCTTCTCTATATAGCGATAGAAGAGTTCACTGTAATCTATAGCAATATCTCCTCCTTTTCAATCACCAAAAACACTCATTGCCATGACTAATAGTGATACAATATCTCTATCACTCATTAATATAATGATTATATTTGTTTTCCATTTGTTGATGATCGCTATATGTTATAGCAATAAGTCTCCTTTATCACTCATTGCTATATTATTTTTGCAATTTCTTTGCATAGCAATAAAAGGGATCACTATATGTCATAGTGATATATTTTTGTCATTTTTCATCACTATGTCAAGATTAGGCCTTCTCTATAGATAGAAGAGTTATTTATAATCTATAACAATATCTCATCCTTTTCGATCATTGAAAACACTCATCATCATGACTTATAGCAATACAACATCTCTATCACTCATTGCTATAATGATTATATTTATTTTTCATTTGTCAATGATCTCTATAAGTTATAGCAATAAGCCTCCTTTATCACTCATCTCTATATTATTTTTGTAGTTTCTTCATGTAGCGATAAAAGGGATTGATGTATGTCATAGTGATATACTTTACTCATCACTCATTACTATGTCAAGATTAGGCCCTCTCCATATAGTGATAGAAGTGTTTACTATATTCTATAGCAACATCTCCTCCTTTTTTATCACCAAAAACACTCATGAACCATGACTTATAGAAATACAACATTTCTATCACTCATCATTGTAATGATTATATTTGTTTTCCATTTGCCAATGATCGCTATATGTTATAGTGATAAGCCTCCTTTATTTCTCATTACTATATTATTTTTGTAGTTTCTTCACATAGTGATAAAAGGGATCACTATATGTCATAGTGATATACTTTCCTCATCACTCATCGCAATATCAAGATTAGGCCTTCTCTGTATAGCGATAGAAGAGTTCACTATATTTTATAGCAATATAGTACCCAAAATCTCTTTTGACCATAGTGTGATCACTATAGTGTATCCTGACTCATGAAGCCTAATCACTATAACTATAGCGGTATATGAAACATCGAATAAAGAAAAAAAATTCTATTGATTGAGGTTTCCAATGGTCTTGTGTGAAATAAACCTCATTAACAGTTAAATGAAATTCTGAATGATAGATTCCAATGCTTATTCGATGGTTTGAGTGAGGCAAGGCATCAAAGAAATATATAGAGAAGTCAAGGAAGGGTTTCACAACATCCCCTGAATGTTTTGTGGAATTAGTGTGGCCAATGCTTACATGATTTCTAACCACATTGTCTAGGTGAGGTATCCCATCCATCCCTAAAGATATAATAGTAAAGCTAAACCCAACGTTTCATATGAACCCACCAATGTCTTATCAAATAAGGGTTACAATGTTCATGCCTTTGGCAATTTAGTTAATGTGACCTATGACAGGTAGCAATAGTTCAAAATAAATCTGCTCGCACTTTTACCATCTCAATTTATCAAGAAAGAGTCCATTGAAACATATTGAGGAGGAAAGACAAAGAAATCATATATATATATAAACTAGCAAGATGGAGGAGAATTATCAACTACATATTTGAAGAATTCTAATAGGAAAGGCTTCATAACCTAGCACACATTTAGTGAAGGGTGTACACGACACATCTATGACCAGCATAAGCATGCACTAGTACTATGATATTATATTAGACAAATTATCAATAGGCCACTAGAGAATATAGAGGTTCAACTAGAAAACAACAATTGGATAAGTACTATCTTATGCACATCAAAATATATCCAGAACAAAAACTTCATACTCTTGTCAACTCTCAATATCAAACTAGTGCTCAAAATATATTACCTTAAATCATATTAGACTTGGGTGTGGATAATATTATCTATTACCTTCCTCTATCAATGTATAAGATGTTCATTAAAAAATTCTACTGTAAAAGATTTCAAATTCAAAACCAAGGGTGTAGACTTGGGTGTAGATAATAGACTTGGGTGTAGATAATATTATCTATTACCTTCCTCTATCAACATATAAGGTGTTCATTAATAAATTCTAGTGTAAAGGAATTCAAATTTGAATAAAACCAAGGGTGTAGACTTGGGTGTGGATAATATTATCTATTACCTTCCTCTATCAATGTATCAGGTGTTCATTAATAAATTTTAGTGTACAGGAGCTCAAATTTGAATAAAACCAATGGTGAACTAGCAAATTTCTATAACCGCTTATATAATTTTATATAACCTTGTTAAAAAGGAAATGTTACCCAATAGAAAAAAACTATGGGGAATAACCTAATAAAATAATCTAATTGGTTTTTACTATCAAACTGACTACTTTTCATAATATTCACCCAAGCATTAATGTATAATGCATCAAAGCCATAACTATCTTTCACTATGGAAGATGAATTGAGCTCACAAAATAAGAAAAAAATCGAACAGAGTGCACCCAAATAAAATTTTTAATCCACTACACTATTATAACTTAAACATATTAAAATAGTAGGAGTAAACTATGAAAAAATCAAATGAAAAACAATACAAAACTTACCGATATTTGGAGCTGACAACAGAATGGAACTGGCTGAGTGAATTGAAAAATAGATCATGATTGACAATCACTTCATCATGTTTAACAAGAGGAAGGGGAGAAGAAGGTCTTCTTTCCTGAGGTACACAATCAGCCACAACCACAACTACAACCTCAAGCTCAACCTCAACTTCAGCCTCCTCTCTCTCTTTCTCCTTCACTGACTGATTGGGATTGAAACCTTGTATATGGTTTGAGACTTGTTACAACAACATTTTCTCTATAAATACCATCATTGTTCCCATGATACAATTCAAAGTGTTGATCACTCCTTTTTGTAGTAACATTACCTTGAATTCTAGCATCTCCAGTTATGCAAAGAGCTATTAAGATATATAACAATAACAAAAACAAAAACATCCCCATTAAAAAAATTGGACATTAATATTTTACCCTTATCCAAAAGAAATAACATACCATATTCATCGATCGGAGCATCATAGTCATAGCTTGTAGCAATAAAGGGCCTCCTGCTATATGACCAAAGTTGGTTAATCCATGATATTGCAAATTATGCAACTCAAGCATTAATTCTACATATGATGTTGATGAAAGAGTTCTAAATTGTTGATGTTTTATGCTCCAATAGGTATCTCACATCATTCACATAATACAACAGAGATAGTACCTACTATATGTTAAAAAGGTGCTCTATCTAATATATTTTAAAGATGTAATATACCTATATATGGAGCATAAATGGAAATGAACAATGTCTTATACACTGATTATCTAAAGGATTGAAGATGGTTGAATTCTTTTAGAATTCTCATTAAATTGTCACTTTATATGACTACTATATTTTTCAACACATTAAGACATCCTATTGAATGGAATTTGGTGCACCCTGAAATGATTCACTCTCTTAGGTTTATAGGAGTTTGTCTAACATAAAACATTCATAAAGTAGTAAAACATTTAACTTACTAATTTAAGAAAGTTGAAAAGGAAGATACTTACATTATTGTCACCTTTCCAAAACTCTTTTAATTGATGTTTGTGAGATAACCAATATTCATAGATATTTTAACCTCATAATTGCATGAAACTCATCCACAAAGATTTACAAGTTAAATAGGAGAACTCACCAAGCTAAAAGAACCACAAGTACTCAACAACTCTACAAATACATCCATATAACCCTTCTAATAATGAAAAAGTCAAAGTATTAAATGAGTTAAAAACACAATACATTTAGCACAATGATGAATTAAAGAACTATTTGAACAAACTATCATATTGCTCTCCATTGAAAACAATGAAATGATCAATTAGCTCATTAGTCCTATTTAGATGAACATACAACATGACAAGAAGTTTAAATTTTTTTCTACTTTTTTCAATGCATTTTTAATTTTTCATCCTTTCCTTTAAGTGTTAGTATGATGATAATATGCAAAGAAGCATTGGAGACAAACAATTTCTAATGCTTAGTGAACATTTAAGATTCATAAGAGATAAATACCTATTAAACACAGGTTAAGATAAATAGTTCTAAATTGATAAAATGATGTTACATAAGTCACCCCATGAAGACAATGGATTGTTCCTACAGAACATATCTATGAGAAAAAGATTTGGTCAAATGAGTAACAAGCTCTAATGACATAAATCTGTAGGCAACTTTGGGGTATAATATACACCACATGGATGTTAGATATGACACATATCTATGACTAGAACCTTTCATCACATGGGGTAGCAAGCTATGTAGGCATAATTCTAAAGGAGACTTGTACTTTATAACTTTATCATGTGTTTACTTATTAAGGAATATGGATCTGTGATAGATAATTTTAATAGTCTTGTACTATTAGATTATCTCATATTTATATATTGATATTCTTCCTTGAATAAAATATATACATATATGATTAGAATTTGTATTATATATATATCATGATTTTCAAAATATTTATTTTGAGTTGTACCAAGAATATCTTCTTAATCTATGACTTGAATGATCACAATGTATTTCCTTGATTAATAATGAAGTATGGTATATCGAATGACTATTGCAGATAATAGTATTACCACTTTTATTGATCTTTTTTATCCAAGAGTCATTGATGTTCATAATATATACATTACAATGGGCTAACTCCATGAAGAGACATTACGCCCCCATGGCTTATTTCATGAGGAGTCATGGCCCTTCATGGCCTTAACCAAATGTTATGCTAACTAATGAATATCCCAAAAGTAAAGATAATAATCACGCTTGTTAATGTATCATACATATATATCAATTCAATAATGATGTATTACATGTTTCAATCTAAATGAAGCTACATTCTTAATATTATTTAGAATAGTACTTAGATAGTGACCTCTGAAGTTTCGGTGTCTCACAACTTGTATGAAGGGTTATCATAAAAAACTAATCATGAAAAATCTAGGGGAAGTAGGGGTGCAGGAAGGGAGGGAGAGAGAGAGAGAGAGAGAGAGAGAGAGAGAGAGAGAGAGAGAGAGAGAGAGAGAGAGAGAGAGAGAGAGAGAGAGAGAGAGAGAGAGAGAGAGAGAGATTCTATAAAAGAAGACCACATAAAGGAGGCAAGAAGACTGAAAAGGTGTGCATTGAAGTCTCACAATTTGTTAACAACAATATATTTCCTTAGTATGTTCTTTCCTTAGATATGTTCTATATTTTATTCTATTCTAATACATTCAATCATTAAACATGTAAATTTCTACTAAAAATCATACAGATCCTATTGTTTTAGTCAAAATATACCAACATTTTTTGCCATTAAATCACACATTGGGATGTAAGATGAATACAAGATCTAATACCAATATAAAGAAAAATAGTTTTGGCAAAGATAGGTCGCTATACCTAGCTAAATAAAACAAAATAAATCCTATATTCTAAGAAAAGTACTACAAGTGTAGAAATAATCTTTTAATGAAAGTTGACATTGAAGGAAATTTACAATTAGAATGGCAAAAATGCATACGAGTCCTTTACCCTTATCTTTGGGCCCAACTTGATACAAATGTAAATGCAATGATCAATTTATAAATGGCATAGTTGTGTGTGAAATTGTCTGACATCCTATACCAAATCCCTTTTATCATTGATCTTGAGATTATCATTCCAAATCTCTTGATACATTATCGTACATACTAGATCAAATCCTCAACTTCTAAACTCATATTTCATAAGACATGTCCACACAATGAATGTTCCATGCATAGCTTTAGAGCTACACATGCATTTCTGACACCTAAACATAATTTTGCAACAAGTTTGATTAAGGTCAATTTGTCTAAGTGACTCAACACTTAGTCAAATGGTTACATTGCTATAGACCTCTACATTTTCTACCAAGATTATCATTTAGTTTTCAGTGTTAACTAATTTTTTAGTTTTTCAAGAGCCAAGTAGTCATAATACAATGTCTACCAAGTGCTTGAGTCATTTTGTAGTGTTTGTCGAGCTACACAGTGTTTACCAAAATTCAAAGACAATGTTAGTCAAAGTGAAGAAGAGCATAGTGTTAACCGAGCTATGGTATGTTAACCAATTTATATTGTATATACTGAGCCTACAATGTTAACAATATGAATCTAGTGTTGATCAAGTCATGTTGTGTCAACTAAGTGATTTAGCAACTACTGGGTTTCTCAGTGTTCACTGAGTCACATAATGTTGACTGAGTTCAAGATATGTGGAAGTGATTAGTATGGACTGAGCTTCAAGTTCAATCTAGTGGAAAAGATTTTTGAGTGTTGACAGTGTTTTCTATGTATCAAAATGACTAAGTTTCTCTTTAGAACCTTAGTTACAAAAATTGGGTTGACTTTTTGAATTATGATAAAATTGGTATTGTAGCTGACTCTAGTAAGTTGTGATTTGGATTCATACATATGTAATGCATTGTATCTTATCCAAGTAAGTATTTGAAGAATTATATGATGACTAGGAGTGTGAATTGAAGAAGGCTAAAAATAGTATAAGGGACAACAAATATTTATCTATCATAGTCAGATGATCATTGTAATATAAGTAATCTCATTTAGCAAATCAAAGTTATAGATCAGAGATCAGCCACTAGTTTGTCCTAATAGGTGTATCAATCAAACCCTTTAATAGGGTAGACTTAATAGTCTTTTTCTAAATCTCTTAACCGAGTGCATACTTTATTGTATGTTTGTATATCCTTTAACAAGGTGGACCTCATAGTCCTTATTTCTCATAATATGGTAGATCACCAAAATTGGTCAATTGTAAGCCTTAATAGGTTAACTTTATACTGAAGTACTAAAGCTTATGGCTATATCCCCACCATAGTTTTAATTTCTATTTGGAAGGTTTCTGGGTCATCATATCTTGTGTCAAAGTGTTGTGAATGTTTTGTTGCTTTCGTTCTTTCATGCATGCAATTAGATCAGAATATTATATGAAGGATTAATTGGTGAAGTTAAATTAATTTTTATTGGTTCTTGATTCACCCCTCCCCTCTCAATAACCTAGCCTACCTTATATTTCCAAAAATTGGTATCAAAGCTTTTGGTTCTCACAGTAGAAATTTAATAGCTTGAGACAATATCAAAGGAAATGGAGGTATACAGGATAGATAAGGCTATTGATAATGAAAGTTGGATTTAGAATTGGTCATTGGACAACTCAAGAATGCAAAGAAACAACTCTCTCAATCAGTGAAAAGAAGGAAAGATCTTGCAATACAAATAAATGACAATCTCTACACTGAAGAAAGAATTTAAGACATATGTCCATAAAGAAATTTGGATGAAATTGATCAAGCAATCAAAGACCTATTAGAGAAGAATTCCAATCTTCAAGAAGAAGTCAAAAAGATGAAAAGAGAGCAAGAAATCCAATCAATCAAATTATGTGAAGTCATGGAAGAAAAAGACAAAGCCAAAGAAGTGATAGAAGAAAAGGACAATGAAATTCAACTATCTCTTCAGCAAGAAGATTTTATTGATCAACTCACTAGTACAAATGAAGAGCTTGTGAATCTAAGATCAAAGAATGAAAGACTATAGAATGATCTCAGCATTGAAAAGAAAACCAATGAAAGAATGATGAAATATCAAGAAAGCATTAATCAATTGAATGAATAAAGTAAATATAGACACAAAGGCAAACTTGGAATAGGATATACAAAAGAAGATGAATCATCTCAGCAAGGAGCTCAAAAAAATAAAATGCCTACTTGTGATTATTGTGGTAAGATAGGTCACACATCAAAAAAATGTTGGAGTTATGGTAAAGAAAAATTCAAATAAAAGTGTTACAGTTGCAACAAGCATGGTCACAGAGAAAGTGAATGCAAAGAGAAACCTAAGTTTGAAGGTAAATGTCACAATTGCAAGAAACAAGGAAACAAATTTTTAGAGTGCAAAACCAAGAAGTGAAACCCACTAGAACAAATTATTAAAGAAATATATGGATGGTATTACAACACATGGTTTAGATGTCATGACTATGGTGAATTTTGGCATGTTGGAGCAAACTATGTGAAACATCACATGAGGAAATGAGATACTACAAAAATATGGTTTATTTGTATAGAACTTGGACCAAAATCTCCAAAAAAAATGCAAACCAAATCCATGAAATGAATGACACCCAAGTCAATGAGTTGGGTGGCTTGATCATTTCAACTTAGTTCCTTATGCAGATCACTAGAACTATGATTTAGAAAAATTCATCTAACATCATGTTGGTGTTTTTACACTACCAAGCAATAAACTACCTAATACCAAGATGGTGAATATTAAAATAACCTAAGGATTAGCTATTTCCTATAATTAACTAGATGGTCTTTAGATTTGCAGCCAACTTCAACAAAATTATAAATATTTTCTGCTCTTTTGGCTCTGCAAAACCAAGGCCAGTGCACCTGAGGGATGAAAATATTTAGGACTTGATACTATCTCCACATTTTATTCATTCAATGACATTCTATCACAATATTCATCCCTACAGTAGATTGGTCATAATTCTTCTTAGATTTACAAGTAATTTTAGGTAATAGCAACTCACTATAACTCATAGATTAAATGCAAACAAGTATTGACCAGCTATTATATTCTTCATGTATTTAAAGTAAATTGATTTTAATTTTGAGATTTTTTCTTGATACTAATCTACGATCTCTTCACATGAAAACTGAAATTATTAATCAGTGCCTCATCCATTGGGATTCAGAGTCTATCCAACTATTTGGCCTAATTGACTGCATTACAATCAATATGATTAACAATTCTCCCAAAAACTCATTCTTATGCATATCCTTGTAACTACCTAGAAATCCTATCATATCACTAAAGCATTTATTTAACTCATTGAATTAAAAGCAATAATGATCTAATATAAAAACTATCCTAGTTGTATTGAATTGAATAAGCTTTTCCCATACAATCTCAAAATGACCAATAAATAACAATGGAGACAAGATTTCAGAGAAAAAGATAGGAGGAGAGTTCATCTTTGTATTAATTCTCTTTGAAAATTATGTAACATTGGAATAGAACATAGAACAACTCAAGATGAGACAACATGATCTTGGAAAAGTAATGTATTCTTAGAATTGTGGAGAAGATACATCATAGAAGTGGCATCAAGAAAATTGGACCAAAATAAACTAGCAGAACTAAAAGCTATACACAAGTTTGGACCCTCTCACTAGCATTGGAATCTCACTTATATAGTGTGAGATGCAACAAGCTTCAGGCATAGAGAGTATTAGCAATTTTCCTTAAGACATAAAGATGTTTACAAGTTATTGTCATAGAAGACAAAAATTGGTGCAAGAGAATGTTTTTGATCATAAATATTCTCTAGAGGGACCACTTCTATTGTACTGTTTGTTGCTGAGGAGTTTATGATTGGCTTTGATGTTGTTGTTGTTGTTCTTCCTCAAAGTATGTGACCATTGGACTTGCATGTAATGGGCCCTAATCTAGTACTTGAAAGCTAAGTTGAACCTAGGTTTATCCATCCATGTCATCTTGTATTGATAGATTGACATTGACATTTGAGTGTCTAGTTGCCAAGTCATCTATTTGGACCTCTTGGATCATAACTACAATTGGTTACTCACCTCTATCCTCTTCTATTTTCACCATTGTGTCAATTATTTACACTTCATCATCATCAGTTTCATCAAGTTCCAACTGCTTTGCATGAACAAAATTGGCCATCCACTTGTCAAAAAGTGTGTCATTTGACCAATTAAAATTCAGAATCTCATGTTGCTTCTTCATCACATATTCTCCTAATTTATCAATCTCAATAAAATCCTCTCTTAAAGAATCATAAAAAGTTTGCACTTTTGCAACTTCTTCTATTGTATTTTCCCACCATGCATTACCCTTCTCATTTATGATGCTTGTAAGAATTTGGTATAGCTATGATACCAAATAAGAATTTTCCTTAGGGAAAAATCACCCAAAATCAAGGAACTCAAGCACAAGCACAACAATAGACCAACAAGGTATGATCAGAATAATAATATCCACAATTGATTTATTTCTATTCAATTCAATGTTATAGTACACTAGGATTATATGTATATAAAGGCCTTTGGAATGCTTCTAGAATGCATAGGAATCAGCAACATGATAAGTCATACAACTAGGTACGCATCCACTAGAAGTGAGTTATCCTCCATTAAGCACAAGAGTAAGTGTGATGATGAGAGGATAAGCCTACAAAGGTGTAGCATGCAAAATAATGTTGTAGACGCCATGTGCTAAATTAGAGTTTCTTACTTCTATGTTGTCAACATGACAACTCATAAAAGTACATAAAATCCTAACTATCTCACAAAATAAATAAGTAAATACATATTTACACCAACACCCTCCCTTAAGTGAAACTTAGGGGAATGCCCTTAAGTTTACAAAAACTTGGATGAAATGAAAGATGGGCCCTAGCTACTAGGCCATGTTAGGTACCCATGTACATAATGAAATTCAATCTCTCATAAAGTGGAGAAAGAGGGAAAACCTCATGGGAAAAACCCTCCCTCAAAAAGAGAGATGAAAAGACAAGATGGATGGATGGATGGAGTAATCAAGACCCCCCATTACAACATACATCAAGTATATATGAAAGAGAACTGGAAGGACAAAACCCCTTAAGAGGAAAAAGTACCCCCCATAAAAGAGAAGAAGAAGGAGACAAAGTAGTCCCCCCCCGCCCCCCCCCCCCTTAAAAGTAGTATGTCGATCAGTGAGAAATACTTCAATGTCAAAGCTGATCCATGACTGCTAAATAATGTTCCTCCCCTTTGGAAGAAAAAATGGTAGAGGTATAGGAAAGATGCTTCCCCTATGTGTGGAAAGAATCTTGATGATGAAATGTGTCTCTAAAACCTATTCAAGTGTCCCTATATTGATACTAATGGTGGTTCCTTCCAAAAATGTTGAGAAGAAGTGTAGATCTAGCAAAGATCTATGTAGAACCTATTTCAAAGAACAATCTATCTCCTCAAATGATAAAGAGATCTCCTGTAACTATTGTACATAAGGATCAACAATCACATCAACCTGTAAAGATCAATCATGTAGAGAATGGACATGAGGGTCAGGATGGGCCCTTGCAACAACTATAGAATAATCTACTTCATCAAAGAGAAGTTGTATATCATCAATATTGTGTCCCAAATCTATGATGTGTGACTCTACAAACAAACCATAAATGTTTGCCAAGAAGTCATCCACTAATGCATCAACTAGAAGACAAAGTGTACCCTACTGTGCTGAAGTACATGAATCAATCACGATGGCAATGGATGAAGAGTTTTCCTCAAAGAGAAGATGAATATCATCAATGATGTCTCCCACATCTTCAATGTGAAACTCCATGAATAGCTTTGTTATTTCTAGAAGGAAGTTGTCCCATGAAGCTGAAGTAGGAAGACATGGAGTATCCTACTGCATTGAATCCAAAGCAATTGTGGCTAGAACTAGATTAGGACTAGAAATAAGAGCATCTGGAGGTGTGATCTCATTTGAAGAGGATGTAGCTACAACTAGAGGTAAAAGATCTTTGGGGAATGGAGGAATTTGTGGATCTCCATACAGCTCCCAAAGATGGATCCAAATATCATATAAATATTTTGACTCCAAGTCATCAAGTGAATCTGTAACCTCCATATCCATAAATAGAAAGAGTGCACGAAAAAGGATGGAACATGTCTCCTTATTGTATAAAAGTCCTCTCACATATGGTAGTGTATTATGTTGACTAAGATATGGGATAACCAATTGACTCTATTCTTGATAGTTATCTTGTGTCAAGGTAATTAAAAATTCCTCTTCCTTGATGGACTAATCCATGTAACCCCCAAAGATGAAAAAAAAATCAAAGAACCCCCCTAATGTATGATTCAGTGCTTTATAGGTGGTGCATGTATAGTAGGCCACTTGTCAAAATGTACAAGATGGACTTCTAATTTTGCTAGTTATAACTACCTTTTGAGGCCTAGATCTGGAACTAAGCATTGTAGCTCAAATATACAACAATTTTGAAAAGAAATGAAAGCAATACAATGTAGAAAAGGCCCTAAGTATAAAAGTGATAATTTTTTCCATAAAACCTTAATATCTAAATGTAGATCTAGAGAGTAGATAAAAAATAATGCACTTTTAAAAAAATAAAACCTAAAAAGGAGTCTAGATGAGCCCATGCAAAGTGTTTCAAGTTGCAAAATGCATGTTTAAATAGGTACAATCACCAAAAGACATAATTCCTAAAAAATCCCTTCACCAAAACTAGAAAAGAACACCACCACTAAAAAGTTCAGGAAAATTCTACCCAAAATCAAAAAAAATTGCACCTAATTTAGAGTTTGGATGATTGAGTTATGGCCTCTCAAAGTCAGGCTGCCAAATCAAAAATCAATCTGGAGAGGATCTGAAAAGAAAGCTGTGAACTTAAATTTGATAGTCAAATGACTATCATAGCAGTTATAAAATGCATGGAAATGATGGTCAGATGAATGCCAAATTTAACATTGTGTCTAGATGATGTTAGTGAAAAGGGTGATGTGGCAGGCTGATTGGATCGTACGGTGTATGGAAATGACATGTGTCATACGGCTGGACTTATGTGTACTATCCAACATGGTAGATGACATGGAGGTTGAGTCAATTCTGATTTGATTGCTATATGTTGACATGGTTGTGCCTACATGGAAATCTGATGTGGTGACTGGGACACTTGTAGCTAACATGGAAGTTGGACACGTGTCCCACTAATCTGTTCGACACTGGTCTACATGGCAGGATTGTGGGGCAATCTGACATGTCTTTCCTTTGCTATGTGTGAAGAGGTGTATACAGACTACTTATATGACAAGTTACCACCATGTTAGGTTGGAGACCAGAATCATCGAGCATGGGTCTATGCTATGATGACATGTCTTCCTAGAAAGAAGACATAGGGGCTAGAAAGAAGACGTGGTGCCAGAGTTCAAATTTCCCACTGCTAGGCTGGGATGGTATAACATACCAATAGGATGGTGTAATGTAGCCAGAAATATTTAAAGGGCACCAAGTATTAGGATTAAAAATCCCACATGCCCATGGTTATGAACCCTTAAAGGGTTTAAAAGTCTTGAGCCATGAAATCAAATGCAAAGAGCCTACTAGTGTTGAGAAATTTAGTTGTCATGGGTTAGTTGTAAAGTGGAAAGCTAGACATCAAAATTAAAGGTAGATGCACTCAAAATAATAAAGGAATATTCTTGCAAAATATTTTGCGCAAGCTACAGGGCTGGGGTGTGACTGCCCAATGCCTATACAAAACAATTTTCTCTGCAGGGCCACTTGGCCAAAAAAAAAATTCAAAAATTCTATCTAAAAAAGCACAGAGAAAATAAATACCGATCTGAATCAAATGAAAGTGCAAATCTAAAAAAAAATCATACCATAGTTGCAAACTAGGCCTTCGGGTTCCAGTTTGCAAAAAAAAAATTCTTCATGATCAACTTTGGCCTAGGGTAAGCAACTTTATAGCCGATTTTCACTAAATCAACATTCCATATGTAATGGTAAGGTCAGATCTAGCTCTAGACACTCCTAATTTCTATGATACTCCTAATTTAGGTCAAGGTGATGAAGCAACAATGGTCTCAAATAACTATGTGAAGAGAGATTCTCCAAGAGCTTTGATACCATGTAAGAATTTTCCTTAGGGAAAAATTCACCCAAGATCAAAGAACTTGAGCACAAGAACAATTGTAGACCAAAAAGAGTAGGATCAATATATACATCACTCTATTCAGATTAGTGTACACACTAGGAGTGTCTTTATATAAAGGCCTCTAAGATGCATCTAGAATATCTCTAGAAGGTGCCAAGAGATAAGCTTGAAAACTAAGCACATGTCCTCCATTATGCATGAATGTACATGCTACAATGACATGATAAGCATGGCAAGGTGTCCCACATGTGGAGATGTTGTAGACACCATGTGCATAAATGAGTTGTGAAGTCCTATGTTGTCAACATGACAACTCACAAGAGTGCACATGCTCCTAGGTGACTAATAAATAAATATTAAAATAATGCATCAATGGTCTTGAATGGCTGTGTGAACAAAGATTCTCCAAGAGCTCTAATACCATGTAAGAGTTTGTCTTAGGGAAAATTCACCCAAGCTCTAGCAACTCAAACACATGCACAACGGTAGACCAACAAGGTATGATCAGAATAACAATATCCAAAATTGATTTATTGTTATTCAATTCAATGTGAAAGTACACTAGGAGTGCCTATATATAAAGGCCTCTAGAATGTTTCTAGAATGCATAGGAATTGGTAACATGATAAGTCATACAACCAAGCACATGTCCACCAGAAATGGCTTATCCTCCATTAAGCATAGGAGTAAATGTGATGATGAGAGGACAAGCCTACAAAGGTGTAGCATGCAAAATAATGTTGTAGATACCATGTGCTAAATCAGAGTTGCTTACTTCTATGTTATCAACATTATAACTCATAAAAGTATGCAAATTCCTAACTGTCTCACAAAATAAATAATAAAATAATGCAATATAAAAATAATAATGAATTAACCCAAGTAAACTTAAGTAAGTGTAAATAGTAAATATGTATTTACACCAACAATCCTATTCATCCTAAGACATTATAGATCATCTAATTCTTGGGCCCATTCCTCTTTATTCTTCAATTTATGCTTTTTATCTAGGGCATGTGGGAAGAGTACAAAATTTATACTCTTATATTTGTCAATATATCTTATGATTCTCTTTTGTAATGTAATTCTTTTATTGTCAAAATTAGAGAGATCATTTGTTAAATCAAAAGTCCTTTCTATCTATTCACAAGTTAAACTGATATTTAAAACACATAGCAAAGTGACATATTTGTCTCTTTTGTTCCATTTATTAACAATTGGCTTTAGGGAATCATTGCTTTCTTTCAGCTCATCCCATATGTTTATTATTATTTTTGATTATTCATTAAATGTTTGCCAACCAATTTTATCAACTAAAAATAGAATAGTTTCCTCAATCTATCCTCATATTGTATATCTAATTCTACATGCAATGCCCACAGTTTGCTTTTCTCTTCTTCAAAATCCTCTACAGTGTAGTACTAAGGTCTCTGTCATGTATCTAGAATTTCAATAAGAAGAGTGGATTTAAAAGGCTCCATTGGTGAATGAGGATAAGTGATTCTAGGCCTAGTAGATTTTCCTTGGTGCCCTATCAAATTATTCTCAAGTTCTATACTCTTTTGCACCTCTTTATTATATGCTTCTAGGACCTTCTCATACTTATCCTGTAGCTCTAATCTTTCCCTTTTATCCCTTAGGGTTGTGGCTAGGCTGAGGTTGGCTATTCCAACACCTAGCTTTGCAACCTCTTCACTTGTAGTATCCTCCACCCTTTTCCCAATCAAATTTCCTATGAAGCCGATATCATTAGGTTGGGAAGAGCTTGCTCTAGATGCTTTTCTCATTGACCAGATTAGTAATGTAGCATGATCCTCACTAAATTTGGCACCTTTCAACTCTTTTTCCACCTTCTCATAAGCATTTAATTTTTTGGTAACAAAATTAAAGACCATTGATGATTTTATCATTTTCCTCACTTCTTTAGGGGTGAGGCTCTAAAATTCTTGCATCATTTCATCCTTGATTTGATTTTGTGGAGATTTCTCTTCCATCTTAGGATGCTCTATTTTCATTTTATTACATCTTTCCTCAAATAATTGAATATTTGTCCTCCATGCAAACTAGTAAAAGGCTCTAGATTTAACAAAACTCTCATCAGCAAGAAACTCTTGACTGCCTTACTCTACCATAGGGTCCAGTTCCCTTCCTTTGTAATCAGAAATAATTAATTCTAGGCTAGGCATGGGAAGTTCGTGAGGATTCCCCTCTTCCAACTCTAAAACAATGATAAAAACTCCCCCTTGGGATCCCAATTGTTCCATCTATTCCTTAGTGAGCTATTCATCTCCTAGATGTAGTGGGGACTAGGTAGGTGAGTACTCTTCTATTTGAGACATGTATTTTTCTTCTATCTTTTTCCTCTTAGGTATTGGATCACCAAGCCTCTCCTCCAATACAACACTAGTAGATTTAATTATTCATTTTCCCTTATCCACTATAGGCCTCTTATTCTGAATTACATTTTAGCCAAGTCTTCTTTGAATAACTAGCTATCCTGATCCCACTGTAGGGGTAAAGGAAAATTTTCTCATGACCTCTCGAACCTTATCTAGATAAGAATTAATAAAAAATGTCTTTTTCTCATTCATTGCTTCCATAATATCTAGAAAAGTGATCATCAATTTATTTAGTTTATCTGCCTCTGTCTTAACATCCTTTAGAGGCTTATAGTTTTTATCAAAATAATTAATATATTCTAGAACCTTGGAGTAAACTCTATACTTCTCCTTAATCTCTTGCTCTTGAAGAGAGAATTCATTCCTTATTATTCTTCATGGAAGTAGGGTTAATGATCCTTGGCACCTGTCTTTTCCCTTTGTCTAAAAATATCAAAAAATCCCTCACTATCATTGAAATGCTCATGGCAGACAACCATTTTATATTGGTCCAAAAATTTATACAGAAACAACCAAAGACCCTTGGTGATTATGAATGAGTGAGAAATAGTACAAGATGGGAAAATTGAGCCCCTAGACTGACTAGTCAATTGTGCTTCCTCCAATCCACCTATCTTCCATAGCATTTCAACTATTCCAACTTTTAGTGGTGCATTTTGAGGAAGACATGGGGAGTCCCTTGGAATCCATATACTCTTAAACTATAGACACGAGGTAGGGTATGATATCTACCCAATTGTGGGACACCTTCAAACTAGCAAGGTTTTCCATAGGCCTGATAAAATCTAGCAGTACCTTAGGAAATCTAGGATTGTCCATTAATATGAGGTTTCTCAACCTGGATACAAAGTACCTATCAAATCTCACAAAGTTGGCCTACTCTGCATCCCAAGTCATATCTACACTCCATAACTAGACTAGCAAAGCTTCTCCCTCATATTCTCTATTTAAAACCATCTCTTTTTTAGAGTAAGTAACCCCTTTAAACAAGAACATATGCATCAACAATGAATAATGGCCAAATGTTTTCTCAACTTTTCTCTTTGCAATCTCAACTAAACTGAAGTGAATCTCCTTTGCTAGATAAGATGCAAAATCAAAAATGATATCCACACAAAAAGAAGAGATATGTGTCATCATGTACATGAACTTTATTGGCA
This sequence comes from Cupressus sempervirens, assembly GCA_028749045.1. Taxonomy (NCBI): domain Eukaryota; kingdom Viridiplantae; phylum Streptophyta; class Pinopsida; order Cupressales; family Cupressaceae; genus Cupressus; species Cupressus sempervirens. The sequence continues at coordinate 658,163,646 of CM053784.1, forward strand.
TAAAATCTTGTTCATCCTCACCAAAAACCCTACATAAATTCATGTACATGTCTATGGCCCTCTTAGTGAAAAATTGCTTCTTGAAAGGATGCTTAGTTGATGTTGTAACAAAAGTAAAATTTCCAATGGCTGCCAAGTGTCCTCTCAATGCACCTTTCCTAACTTGATCCTTTCAAGAAAAGTATTATTTTTCAATTCCTTGGAAGTCAATGACCTCATGATAATCTATGACTAGCTCCAAACTAAAAACTTATCAAATCTCTTTTGCATTAATTCTTATCAGACATTCCCCATCTACTCTCCTCACTATCCTAGCTATTGGGTCATAATTTAGCGCTATGGTTGTGAGAAGGTCTGAATCCATGAAAACCCCAAAGACTACTAACTTACCCAAATCAAAATTCTAGATATTTCTATGGGGGGAAAACAATTTCCTTTCTAAGAACCATTTCTTGAATAGGTAGAAACCGGTTTTAGAAGTAATGGCATCCCTAGTCTAATTCCCTTTATCATACATACCATCTATAATCCAGAGTCTAGGGTTCACAGGAATTATTTTTTAATTTGAGCTAACTTATTTGTGGACTTAGTTAATTGTTTTAGGAAGTCATCATCTATATTCCTATTGGCATATTCTACTTTCCCCAAGAAACCTTTATTTGGAGGCATGTTTGATAGAAATGTATAATACCAAAATGCTTTGAATTAGTACATGGATTGAGATACTTACTTGGCTCTCTTTTTTCTTCTTTCCAAATTCTATAGTGAATCTATGGTATAGCAAATTTTTCATGATTTTATTAGGCGAAAAATAGCTCTTCAACAGGTTCTTAGCACTCAGATGATTAGAAATTCATTTACATGAAGAACATCTTTGAATCCCGCACTATATCCCTAGTTTTACTTCATAGGGGGAGTCTTAATTATTCATAAATGGATCATAGAGAAATAGGGTGGCACCACCTTTCAATTTTGAAAATAAGTCGTTGATTTTGAAAAATCTAATGATTTAGGAATAAAGCTTTTAATGACTCAGCTTTATCCATCCAAGTTGGCAATCCATCCAATAAAATCCTTCCATATAAACTTCCTATTTCAATGTTGGCAACTTACATTGGTCCCACTTGTGCATTTGGACATATGTCATGCTCTCGCTATGTCACCAAGGGTAAAAAATGAGCAACTATTGTTGGTGACATAGCGACCATTGTTGATGTCCCTTGCATCTGATGGTATAAATCAAAAGACAAATTCATTGTAAGAAAAGTGGGCCCATTATATTTTTCTTTGGTTACTATGTGGCTAGTGGTGAATTTCATGCAACTTCTTACAGCGACAAGGTGACCATCGTCAATCTTAAGGAGATCTGATAGTGTAGATCAATAGTGCATTTCTTTTCGTGTGAAGCCTCAATGGCATCTGACATCATACTGTCCTAACATGCTAGCAAGGCTATTAATGACCTAGAAAATATAGTGCCATCTTTAGGAGTTGGTGCCTCCACAAAACCACATGGTGCATGGTCACTATTGTTGAAAATATTGAAGACTAAGCTAAGTTACTGAGAGGGTAGGGGTGAATCAGTAACTTCTAAAGCTTCAACAATTTCTACCCTTAATCCAACCATTCAATTAGAATATAATCCATCATGTAAACTCTAATCTAATTGCATGCAAAAGAAACTAAAAATATGAAAGCATTCATAACACTATGACACAAAGATTTGGTGACCTAGAAACCTTCCAAATAGAAAGTAAAACTAGGGTGGGGATGATACCCACAACTTTAGTACTATAGTATAAAGATAGCCTATTAAAGCTTATATTGATCACTTCTGATGATCTGCCTTGTTAGGAGCAATGAGAACTACTAGGTCCACCTTGTGAAAGGATTTACAAACATATAATTAAGTATGCACTTGGTAAAGAGATTTACAAAAGACTATTAGGTCTACCTTGTAAAAGGATTTAACCGATCCACTTGTTAGGATGAAATAGTAGATTATCTCTAACATACAACTTGGTTTGCTAAATGAGATTCCTTTAAGTACTGATCACCTTGTTGTGATAGATATGACTTTGTTGCTCCTTATAATGTTGTAACCTTTGTAATTCACTCTTTCTACTTTTCTCTAATTTTTTTCACATTTACATCTTTACATTCTTATACACATACTTTGGATATGATAAGTTGCACTACATATATATCAATCCAATTATACAAATTATAAAGTCAGCCACAATACAAGTTACCACAAATATTAAAAAGTTGGCCCACATGAAGACATTCAGATTCTAAAGATTGACTCAGTGAGGTTTTGATACTCGACATCCACTAGCAATGCTCAACATCATCATGCACTTGGTAGACATAGAAGCTTAGTCCATACTGATCACTTCCAAATAGTCTTGAACTCGGTTTGCACTGGTGACTCGGTAGATACTATGATACTCATCATATAAATTGAGTCTCTTGATTTACATTATATGACTCAGGAAACACTATCACTTTGAGCTTATTATAAAGTGAGTCTCTTGGTTAACACTGAGTAGCTTGATTAACATTGGACTCGCATGACATACACTACAAACTTGGTGAACACTGCATAACTTGGCTTGTGCTGGCAAAGTCAGCATACACTATGATGCACGGTTTACACTTTTAATCTTCACTGTAACTATGACTTCTTGGTAACCACTGAGATTTGTCCAAAGGACTTGGTAGCAATTGTAGAACTCAGTGACAATTGAAATACTTGGCAAACACTGATATCTATACAATAAGCTTGGTAGCTATATACAATCTGAATAAGTGTGTGTCACTAATAAAAAACTTGACTGATAGGTCAAAAATCTCCCCCTTTGGCATTAGTGACAAAAACACTTATCAACCAAAACTAAATTCAAAAAGGTTGCCTAAATACCATCACCTTGTAATACTATCTCGGTAAAGTATACTATTTTTGAGATTTTTCAAAATTGACTTTGTAAGGGATATATCTATACATGGTAAGGCGCCTTCATAAAATATACTATACATCTTCTTTCTATAAACAATATATGTCTCTATACATATCTTACTCCCCCATTGATTCTTCAACTTATTGCATAATCTCCCCATAACATATGATTTTCTCTAATATATCTTTTCTCCCTCAATTTGACATTAATGCCAAAGATTTATTCTATTTATTTACATAGTAACACCAAAATGAGATAGAAAATCTGAATGTACCTTGAGAATAATCACCAAGGTGTTATCCCAATTGTCTTGTAGAATGTAGTAAGTGTGAAGTGCAATTTGGACTTCTACTGATAGTTCTATCCTATGATCTGCAATGGAGAAATTGTTGTCATGGATGAGAGCTTTTGAATGTACAATATTTTTTTGCAATGCATCCATGATGGGAAGAATCATATTTTGAATATCAATCAATGTGGATCTAATTCTTGCTTCTTCTCTTAGTAGTTCTACTTACATATCTAACAAAAATCTTATCCTTTGAAAATGTGCAGAGCTTGAACTAGTATCAAGTTGCAGCTACTGAGCACTAGCATTCAAATCTTCATCGACTTTGGACAATTTTCCTTTTATTTCTTTTGTGAATCCACAAACATCACAGATCTTTCCAAAAAGTGATGACACATTTGTACAAGATACTTCTAAACTACCCAAAATTGTAGAAAGTTCTACTTGGTGAATGGCTATCTGCTGAGCAATGTTCTCCAACACTTTATTATCAAATATCTTCTCTACTTTTTGTACTAACTTTTCTTTTCCCTCAATATCTTTGTTGAATTTATGTACTACCTCTACTAACTGATACAAAATTGGCTGAGAAGAGTCAACCTCAATAGCTATGGCCTCTGCCAAAATATTCTTTGTGTCTTCAATTACCTTAAATTCCTTCTCTCTCCTCTCTTAGTTTCTATTGTTTAACCTTTTTCTAGAGGAGTTCACCAAATAACTACATTTGTTCTAAGGTGAGCTTGGAAATGTCCTAATTAGGGATAACAATTTCCTCATCCAAATCAATATCTTTGTCTAGCTTTTTACCTTTACTTGTAAAATATGTGCTTGATTGAACCATGCACTCAACTGTCCTTACACTTATTGCTTTTGTACTTGGAATAGAAACAATTGTAGATAGGCAAGGACTAGCTATGAAAATTGGTACTGTACTTACTGAAGGAATTTTTATAGATATACCCGAAGAGTCCAAAATTGGTGTGCTCAAAATTGGAGAAGTCAAAACTAAAGTACTCAACTTGGTAGATGAAGTGGAAGTCACTTATATTAGTGATGTGCTAAGTTGAGTATGAGCAAAGAGTGATTGGATGATTGGATTGGCACTGGTGGTCACAATCAAACTTGTTGGGGTTATCTCCATGCTTGATGCGGTTACTGGTTTTCTTGGAGAGTGAGGAAGTGAAGCAATGACTATTGTAGCTATCTTGACTAGATCAGTCTCCTCATCATCTAGCTTTTCTTCCTCAGTAGCCTCTTGTCCTTGATCCTCTTCATCTTCTTCATTGTCAAAATGAGTTACTTCTTCATCTTTCTCCTTATCTTCTTTATCATCATCATCCTTGACATTGACTAGAAAATCACTTGGCTTATGTAACAAATAAATATTCTTCCAAGTGTTTGTTGCATTCCTCACAACATGCTTAATGTCCTTAATCAAAACTAGACAAGTATTCAACTTTAGAGTAATTTTTTCTTCATTTTTCTTCAATGGCTCTTTTACCTCAGCATTTGATATGCTCAATAATAGTTGCCTAAGGGTTTGACCATATATGTCCTTGATAGTTTGCATTGCAAAATCTCATCTTGGCTTTATCTTTTCCAATAACTCATTTGGAATTTGAGAGGCAAGTTGGTCTAGTGAGTATTTCTACTTACCCATTTTATTCATCACCAGGTCTTCAATCTGCTTCTACTCCTCTACTATTCTAATCTCATATTTTAACGATTTGAAATTTTTTATGCCTACTCCTACTTCCAAATCTTTTAGTCTATCTTGGAAGGTGGGTAGAGGTTTTCTAGATACAATGTCTCCTCCTTCCTTGTCAAACTTCTTCCTTGAAGATATCCTTGTAAAAACTATAGTGGATGGCTTGGATGGCTTGGTGATAATTACTTTTCCTTTCTTCTTTAATGGCTCTTCTTCTTTAGATTCTACCTCCTCTACTTCCTCATCTTCTCCTTTACTCTCCATTAACAAAAGAGTTGAACTGGATTTTAGTTTTGTAAATTATTTCTTCCCTTTGTTTATCACCTGAGGAAGTTTTATCTCAAGTTCAATCCTGGCTTTTACTTCATCATATGTTCCAAAATATGAAGCCTTGGGATCAACTAGCTTATTAACAAGGGCTTCAATAATATCTTTGGTTTCATCAATATTGACCTCATAACCAAGAGGTTTTACCTATGCAATTCCAAGCTTAACTAGCTAAATGTAAACTTTGTCATAATCCACCATTAAACATACATCATCTTTATAGTCTTCAACTAGTTTCTTGGGGACTTGAAACCTATTGTTCATTTTCTCCTTGAATACATCAAAATAATTTTTTATGATACTATTATAATTTTCACCCATCTATGCAATATACTCATTTATTTGACAAAGCACAGGCACATCTTTTCTCTATGCTATAGTGCCTTTAAAAGGAAAGAATTTTTTAACATAAAAGAATAGACAAGTCAACAAGGAACCAAACTTACATGGGTTATTCTTTGAAGTTCTTATGCTTTCCATGTTCTTGTTGAACTATCTTAGCAATAGCTCGGTAAGGTCAAATAGCAGATTATTCTTTACCACCTTATATGCCAAGTCTATAGCTTCACATGATACACTACTTAATGTACTAGAGCTATAAATCTTATGTGCAATAATGTGAATACCAAACTTCAGTTCAATATCAAAAACATTGCTGATTTTCATTCCTCTACCATCCCATTCTACTTTTCTTTTCCAAATTTGCTTGACCTAGGGTTTTTGTCATTTTAGCCTTGGCTAGCATTGGGAGGCCAGTGATTCAATGAATCATCTTCTTTGTTATCAACACTAGCTGCTCCAACCATAACTGACCATTATGTACCTAGCTTAGGATAAACCTAATCCATTTAACTTAAAATTCATGGGGCATGTGAGAGATATGAGTTAACCCTTTGGTTTCCAAATGTTGGTGCTCATGTTTCAAAACTCCATTCACACATAGTTGACCTAGGGCATCATCCATTTCCAATGTACTAATTTCTTGAATAACACATTTGAAATGAGTGTGAACATCATTAGCTAGAAGTACCTTTGGAGGGATTTGAGATTGAGCTCCACTCAGATCTTGGGTTTCAGTGATCACAGGAGTGAACTTGAAATCAAGTGCTTTCCACTCCACTCCATGAACCAACATGTCAAATCCTTGCTTGACCTTGCTACTACTCGATACCATCTTCACTTAGTAGGGTTTGAAGGAATTCAAAACTTTCACTAGAAATTCACTCAAATCAATTGGAAGCTCTGAAGATACTACTTTTGCAATAGCACTCAAAATTTCATGGTAGGAAATGACTTCAATTTCATGCTTTTTGTTTAAAAAATTCCATAAATTCTTAGTATGAAGGTAGATTGACTGACATCACATTGAAAAATTGTTATCCACTATGCTTGCATTGAACACTTAGTGAAGTCTTCGTGACTCGGTAACTATGAACATCTTTATCACTCCCAACCTAGCTCAATAGAGTTTGTGACCCAACCTCACTTGGTAGATAAGATAAATTGGTAGATACTTGTAATCAGTGATCCCCTTGTATCTGGATACTGATTTGGATCATTTTTCTCTTTCAATCTAGAATTGTCTTGAATGTCTTCTTTGATAGCATAGTTTCAATTTCTTCTATGAGAACTTAAGCTGAAATGATAGAGTCACCCAATTCTTGAGTGACTTGATCATTGCTTGGACTTGTATCTTCAGTAGACTTAGGAATCCATTATTGTCTCATCTATTTTTAGATGTTATCATCTTTTTCATTTTTCTCATCTTCAATTCTACCACTATTCATGCAATTCTTGGCAAGATGACCAAGTTCTGTACAAATGAAACATATTTTAGTAGTGTCTCTTTTCCTCATATGATTTTTTACACAATTTATTCCAATGTGTCCAAATTCTCCATAATAATAACATCTACACCAGGTGTTGTAGTCCCAACCAAATATTGCTTTCACAATTTTCTCTACTGGATTCAATAACTTGGTTTTGCATTCTGATGACTTGTGTCCATGTTTCTTGCATTTGTGAAATTTGCCTTCAAATCTTGGTTTCTCTTTGCATTCATTAGCCTTACAACCATGTTGATTGCAATTGTAGCACTTTCCATTGAATTTTTCTTTTCCATTGCTCCAGTATTTGTTTGATGCATGACCTATCTTACCATAGTGATTGCAAGTAGGTCTTTGGTTCTTTTGAGATCCTTTCTTGGATGATTTTCCTTCTTCTGTATATCTAATTCTTTCTTTTCATTTTTCCTATAGAGGTTTTTCTCATTCAATTGATTCATGTCTATTTGAGATTTCATCATTCTTTCATTGACTTGCTTCTTAGAGTTCAAATCATTTTGTAATCTTTCATTGATTTTTCTTCCAGAGTTTAGATCATTCCTCATTCTTTCATTTCAAATTTGAGGCTCATGATTTCCTCATTTGCATTGGAAAGCTAATCAATAAGGTCTACTTGTTGCAAGGATTGGTTATGAATTTCATTGTTCCTTCCATCTATCTCTTCTTTTATCATGTTTCTCTATTCCATGACTTCACATAACCTTACTAACTAAATTTATTGTTCTCTTCTTAGTTTTCTTACTTCTTCTTGCAAGGATCCATTCTTTTCTAGGATTTCTTTGATTGCTTCCTTGAATGAAGGTCTTCAATTCTTTCTTCAATGTAGAGATGATCATTCATTTGAATTGCAGGTTCTTTTCTTCTTTTTAGGGATTGAGAGAGATGCTCCTTTGCTTTCTTGAGTTGGGCAATGGCCATTTCTAAGTCTAGCTTCTCATTATCAATAGCTTTGTCAAGTCTAAATATCTCCATAGTCTTGATCTTTGCTCAAGTTGTTAAGCTTTCTCCTGAGAACCATAATGCTCTAATACCAATTGTTGGAAATATTCAAGACTAAGATAAGTTACTGAGAGGGGAGGGGTGACTCAGTAACTTTTAAAAATTCAACAATTTTAACCCTTAATCCAACCATTCAATTAGCATATAATCCATCATGTAAACTCTGATCTAGTTGCATGCAAAAGAAACTGAAAATATGAAAGCATTCATAGCACTATGACACAAAGATTTGGTGACCTAGAAACCTTCCAAATAGAAAGTAAAACTGCGGTGAGGATGATACCCATAACTTTAGTACTAAAATATAAAGATAGCCTGTTAAAGCTTACATTGATCACTTCTAATTATCTGCCATATTAGGAGCAATGAGGACTACTAGGTCCACCTTGTGAAATAATTTACAAGAATTCAATTAAGTATGCACTTGGTAAAGATATTCACAAAAGACCATTAGGTCTGCCTTGTCAAATAATTTAAATGATCCACTTTTTAGGATGAAGTAGTAGATGATCTCTGATCTACAACTTGGTTTTCTCAATGAGATTCCTTTAAGTATTGATCACCTTACTATGATATATATGACTTCGATGCTCCTTATACTGTTGTAGCCTTTGTAATTCACTCTTTCTACTTTTCTCTAATTTTTTTTTCATTTACATCTTTACATTCTTATACACATACTTTGGATATGATATGATGCATTACATATATAAAAAATCCAATTATACAAATTATAGAGTCAGCCACAATACAAGTTACAAAAAATATTACAAAGTTGGCCCACACGAAGACATTCAGGTTCTAAATACTGACTCAATGAGGTTTTGATACTTGATATCCATTATCAATGCTTGGCATCATCATGCAATTGGTAGATGTAGAAGCTCGGTCCATACTGATCACTTCCAAGTAGTCTTGAACTTGGTTTGCACTGGTGACTTAGTAGATACTATGAAACTCATCATGTAAATTGAGTCTCTTGATTTACATTGTATGACTTGGTAAACACTATCACTTCAAGGTTGGTATAAATTGAGTCTCTTGGTTAATGCTAAGTAGCTTGGTTAACAATAGACTTGCATGACATACACTGTGAACTTAGTGAACACTGCATAGCTCAGCTTGCACTGGTAAACTTGACATACATTGAGATGCATGATTTATATTGTTGATCTTCACTGTAACTGTGACTCCTTGGTAACCATTGAGTTTTTTTTAAAGGACTTGATAGAAACTATAGAACTCAATGATAACTATAATACTTGGTAAACACTAATATCTATACAATAAGCTTAGTAGCTATATGCAATCCAAATAAGTGTATGTCACCAATAAAAAACTTGACTGATATGTCAACAACTATGTCACCAAAGCTAACATTCTTATAGTTTCTCATGGTGACAAGGCAACCATCGTCGATCATAGGAAGATCTAATGGTGCAAGCTATTCACTTTATAACCTTGTTCCTTTATTAACTAGATCCCATGGGTGAACATTACTTGGTCACTATGTCACTAGAAATAAAAGGTGTATGATTCCTCATAATGACATAAGGACCACTGTTGATCTTTGAGAAGGTTCGATTGTAAAAAATCATTTTAGGAGCTTTAGGAAATAATGAAAACCTTTTAAAAGGTTCCCAAAAATAGAAAGGGGCAAATTAAAATGATTTATCCTACTCAATTTAATTTGAAAAGGCACACAACCCAAGATATTTTCTAGGGAAACATTTAGTGAAACAAAAATTAGGGTTATTCTAGGGTTTAAAAAATTAAAAGCACCAAACCCTAATTCTCACAAAAGGAAATTGCAACATTCACTTTGAGATATATTCAGATAAACCTAAAGTGTTCAAACAAGACCAACACATCAATTCCAGCAAACAAGAAGAAAGTTCCATATCAACATTCAAGATGCACAGGGATCACTGAGCATGATGGAAAGTGTGAGATCTTACTGAGTAAGGTTATGTCGCAAGACCTTACCGAGCAAGGTGGGGTCACAAGACCTTACTGAGAAAGATCAGGTTGCATATCATTTTAGGTTGCAAACATAGAGTTGGTAGTTCCTATTAAGTGATAGTGACTCGAATGAGTTGTAGATGTCTCTTGAGCATTAAATACTAAACTGAGTGGATGATAGCTTGTCATTGAGTGAGTATGAATTATAAAGTGTTAATGGTGATTGAAAAGAGGAAATTCATTAAAAGGTAGAAATCAATTGCATTGTTTCACCACAAATTTTATAGAGCACAGAGTGAAGAGAAAATTTAGAGCCCCTGAGTGATTTGAGTATTTGTTGTTGAAGATTTCTCGCATTTTCAAAAACCCTATTGAGAAATGGCATTTTCAAATAGAAAATTCAAGAAAGGTTTTGAAATGTTGGTTCGTGGAGTCAATCGCAAGGCACCTACATAAGTTGAGTCTAGTGATTGCAGAGGTGCTTGACCCAACTGGTGCACACTCTCAAATTCCACCCAAGGTATTAGTCATGCATGACATCCATTCATTTTAGCACTATTATATTTAGGAACTCAAAAACCCTAGAAATGAATGATGTATTCAAGGAATTATGTGTGGATGGTGGATTGAAACCCGAGCATCAACATTTGGAATCTAAGGGTTTAATGCACATTTCATATTTACCAAGGGATTTTGAAGTCAAATGGACCATAACTATTCTAAGTCATGATCACAATGGGAAATTATAGTTGGATCAACCCATTCATACTACTAAGAAAATGATTCATAGAATCATTGGGCTTTCAATTCTAAACAAAGCTAAGATGATGAAAACCCTAGGTCAGGTTGAACTTACCAAGAGGACTCTTATTTTATGGGATAGAAGAGGCATGAAGCTAAATGGTATGACAAAAATGGAGCTGAAATTTAGCATACATATGATTTCACACAAAATATAAAGTTCTAGTCAATTGAATGAAAATATCATGTGAAGCTATTGATCTTGCATACAAAATGGTGAAGAATAATCTATCCTTGGACCTTGCTGAGTGGTTGTTGAACCAATTCAACAAGAACATGGAGAGCATCAAAGTTTCAAAGAATAACCTATGTAAGTTTGGTTCTCTTTTGACATGTCTATTATTCTTTGTTCAAAATTTTTTCCCTTCCAAAGGATCTATAGTATGGAGGAAGGATGTTCCACTTTTATATTAGATCAATGAGTATATAGCATAAATGGGTTAGAATTTTTATAGTATAACGGATAATTATTTTGAATCATTCAAAGAAAAGATGCAAAATAGGTTTAGGATACCTAAGAGTCTTGTGGAATACTATGAGAAAGATATCTATTTTATGGTTGACTATGACAAAGTATACATTCAGGCAGTCAAACCTAGAGTGGCACAAGTTAAGCCTCTATACTATGCGGTTAACATTGATGATACCAAGGATATTATAAAAGCTCTACTGAATGAACCTATGGATCCCAAAGCCACCTATTTCAGAACTTATGATGAAGTAAAGGAAAGAATTAAGCTTGAGGTCAAGCTAGCTCAAGCAATGAACAAAGAAAGGAAGAGGATAAAAAAGTTAATAAAAAACACAAAACAAGCAAGTTCTGCTCTCATGATGACAGAAGGTAAAGGAGATGATGTAGAAGATTATGATGAAGAGGATGAAGCAGAGGAATCTAAATTTTAGAAGGAAGAGTCTCCCAAGAAGAAAGGGAAGGTCATCATAACCAAACCTGCCAAATCCTCCCCTACTATATTTACAAGAAGGCTAGCCAAATCTAAGAAAAGGTTGAAGTTAGGTGAAGATGAAGCTGAGAAGATTATCTTCAAAAGATTTGCACCTACACTTCAATAAAGATTTAAGAAGATGGAAGAAGGAACTAGCATGGAATTTTTCAAGTTTCTCAAATATGAGACAAGGAATGAGGAAGAGAAAATGTAGATTGAGGATACTCTTGTGATGAGATTAGGTAAATGGAAGTACTCACTAGATGAGCTTGTACAAAAAATTCTTGATGAACTTATGAAGGAAATAAAACCTAGATGGGAAAATGCAAAGAATACTGCCAAGGAAATCTTTGAAAAAACTTTGAAGCAACTCATACCGAGTCTCAATAAGAAGGAAGTAAAGGAATCCTTGAAGCAAAATGAGAAGAAGTTCACTCTCAAGTTAAACACATGCATGATATTGCTTAAGGATATTGAATATGTTGTGATAGAAGATACTACTACATGGAAGAACATCTATTAGTTGCAACAACCCAATGAATTTGTTCTATATGTTGATGACAAGGATGATGAAGATGAGGAAGAAGGAATAGAAATAAAAGCTGATGAAATAGATGATGTTAATCTGGATGATGAGGAAGAAGAATACGAATCTATTGGAGGAAGCCTTCCAAAGATACAAATCATTAAGGAAACTTATGTAGAGAAAATTGCAACAATAGTCATGGCCTCATTTCCTCACTCTCTAAGAAAAGCCTTAGTGGAATCAGTCTTAGAGAAAGCTTCTACCAAGTTGGTTTTGGATATCACTACTACACTAAGCACCCAACCAAGCTTTAGATCTATTCTACCAAGTGTAACATTGACTGAAGTGCCTAGCACCTCATCTGCCAAGCAGAAAGTTCCTCCATCATCAAGCTTAACTAAATAACAACAATGTATTCTACTTATTATTTTGAATTGGGATATATCTACCCTCACCCCTAATCAAATGGATACCATGGGTGAACTATTGAAGAAGAGAGCTAAGAAAAAAAATCTTAGAGAAGAGAAGTAGAAAGAAAATAAAATTCTAGAATTAATAAAGAGCATATTTATTGATGCTTTGAGTATTGAGGTTGATGGATCAACTAGTTGAAATTGTCCACAAATATAATGAAGATTTGAATGGATAGGACAAACTACTATAAATAGATGAAAGAAAATTTGAGAATAGAGTGTTGGAACAAGTTTCATAGAGAATTTCAATAGATCAAGTAGAGTTATCTACTATTCTTGTTTTACTAGAAACATTTGTTAGTAAGTTTTTTCACTATTTGTCAAATTGAGTGACACATCTATCTTCACAAAAGAGATTGAGGATAAACTATCCAAGATAGATGAATATATGAAGGAAAGTGCACACCAACTATCACTTGACCCTACTCATAGTTCTACACATTACTCAAAAATTAGATATTTAACAAATCTACAAGAAGAAATATTGAAAGAAGAAGCCAAAATCAGGGCCACACTTGAAAAAATTTAGGGCACGATTTTTCCAAATATGGATGCATTGTAGAAACACATTGCACATGAAAAGACACTCATCGATAACAAAAAATTATCCATAGCTAATCATATGATGGAATTATAAATAGAAGTTCAGATTGCATTGAATGCAAGAAAAGTATTACAAGAGAATTGGGACAAGACTATGGTACTAATTTGGAAGGTACATTCTAATTTCTTGTCATGTTCTAGTATTAACTTATAGATATTATACACCTTTGGCATTTATGTCAAAAAGAAGGAGAAGATATTGTATATTGTATAAAGAGGGAGAAAAGATCACTATAGTCCATATGTATGTATATAGGGAGACATATGTATGGGTGAGTAGTATAGCAGTATGCATATACTTGTACAGATAAGCAGAAAGTATCTTTACAAAAAGATTAGAAAAATTAGAAAAATAGAGTATGTTACCAAGCCATAGCAACTGAAAGTCAAAATCGAGTTAAAGACACAAAATGATGATAATTGAAGTTTTTTAATTATAGTTTTGAATGTTCAGATTTTTGGTTTGATAAGTGTTTTTTTCACTAATGCCAAAGGGGGAGATTTTTGACATTAAGGTCAGTTTGTCTATCAATGATTCAACACTTAGTCAAATGGTTACATTGCTACCAAGATCTACAGTTTCTATTGAGCTTATCATTCAATTTGTAGTGTTAACCAAGTGATTTAGTTTTTCCCAAGCCAAGTAGTCATAATACAGTGTCCATCAAGTACCTAAGTCAATTTGTAGTGTTTACTGAGCTTCAAAGACAATGTATAGTACAAACCAAGCATAGTAGAGGCTACTGAGCTAGTCAGTGAAAATGAAGAAGATCATAGTGCTAACCGAGCTATGGTATGTTAACCAAGTTATAATATATCTACCGAGATCATAGTATTAAAAATGTGGATCTCATGTTAACTGAGTCATGCAATGTAAACTAAGTGATTCAACAAGTACTAATTTTCTTAGTGTTCACTGGGTCACACAGTGTTGACTGAGTTTGAGCTGCTTGGAAGTGATTAGTATAGACTGAGCTTCAAGTTCAACCAAGTGCCAAAGATTGTTGAGTGCTGACATTTTTTTTGTGCATCAAAATATCATTGAGTTTTTCTTTAGAACATGAGTTACAGTAGTTGGGCCAAATTTTTGAATTATGATGAAATTGTTATTGTAGCCAACTGCAGTAAGTTGTGATTTGGATTGGTATATATGTAATGCATTATATCATATCCAAGTATGTGAATAAGTATATGATGAGTAGGATTGTGAATTAAAGAATGATACAAGAAGTATAAAGGACAATAGAGATTTATCTATCACAGTCTGGTGATCATTGTAATACAAGGAATCTCATTTTGCAAATTAGAGTTGCAGATCAAAGATCAGCCACTAGTTCATCCTAACAGGTGCATTAGTCAAATCCTTTAACAAGGTAGCCTTAATAGTCTTTTTCTAAATCTCTTAACCAATTCCATACTTGATTTTATGTTTATAAATCCTTTAACAAGGTGGACATCATAGTCCTTATTGCTCCTAATAGGGGACATCACTAGAAGTGGTCAATTGTAAGCCTTAATAGGTTAACTTTATACTACAATACTAAATCTTGTGGGTATTATCCCCACCCCAATTTTACTTTCTATCTGGAAGGTTTCTAGGTCATCATATCTTGTGTCAAAGTGTCATGAATGTTTTGTTTCTTTCATTCTTTCATGCATGCAATTAGATCAGAATATTATAGGAAGGATTAATTGGTGAAGTAAGATTAAGTTTTATTGGTTCCTGATTCACCCCTCCCCTCTCAATAACCTAGCCTATCCTATATTTCCAATAGTAACATAGCTAAGTACTCTTGTAATAAATACATGTATTTTCCTCCATTTGATTGAGCAAATAATTTTAATATTTTGAATTTTTGGTCCGTATTAGTTAATCTAAGTTGATTTCTATGTGGTTGCATTTCTTTAATTAGCACTAGATTTAATGAACAACTATCAATAGCATATAAGTTAATATTAGCTATCCAAAGTAATGAACCAAATTATCAAATTAATATCAACTAGAGGTCTTTGGTAACAAATAAATTCAATGAAGAAGGCATCTCTCAAACATATAAACATATATTCACACATATCATAATATAAAATATACATGTGTATAATTTAATTTGTAAAATTTGACATAAAATGTGAAGATTACAATATACCTCTTTTATACCAAGTGTCCTTGAAGCATGAGATGTTAACTGAGCTTTATGAATGATTCTCTATAAAATCTAAAATCCATATCTTGCAAGAATTATTATGATATCAATAAATCTTTGTTATGAATCCATAATTAAAAACTTTACATCATTCTAAAAGAAAATTAAACTAGAACATGTTGAGCAATTCGAAAAACTACTAGACTACTCTAACATGTAGAGAAGAATACAATAAAGAGGCTCTAGGTTAAATGAACAAGTCAATCCTTTTCCAAGCTTATGAATTTTTGACTTTAATCTTATTGTTCCCTTAAAGAAGAAGTTCAAATACTTAATTATGAAAAAAAAAAAAAAAAATTGTTGTGTTGTAGTAACTAAGAGTCAAAATGAAACATGAGAAAAGTAAGGACAATTGCACAAAAGAATAAAAAAAGTAATCTCCATTAAAATGTAGGAAATAATTGTTAAATTTAGTAAGATATTCACTCCCAATCCTATGTATAATGGTCTTGTCTCTTTTCTTGTCCCCTTCCTTAGTGTAGTCTTTTTAGTGGTGCACTTAGCCTATTATACATCCGAATATGCTAATATTTGTTCAAAAGGGATGTTGCGTGGTACTATTATGTGTTTTAAGGTTTGGAAAAATTATGTTAATTTATTCTTGACAAGTTACTTAATGCCAAGTTCCTAATATTTTTTATACAAGGTTACAGTCTCTATATTTAACAAGTCCACTTTACTTCAAAACATGGGGCGTATTTTCCTTGTTGTCATCCATTAGTACCCATTTCTAATGTAACATACATTGTTGCATGCATAGTGGTTTTCAAAAGGCATCATTGCTGAAAGGAGATCATTCTGGGAAACTTCTCTGGGAACACATTCTTGTTACATTCCATATGACTGAAAGTTCCTTAAAGACACAAATCTTGAAGGGAAAGATATGGCGTAACTCCAATCTATTGGTGTGAGTCTTCTTATGGGTTCATCATTGATCCCACTAGTTGTTTAGAGAATTTGGGATGAATAAATGGAATAATTCTAGGTGTTCAAATGTGAGTTTGTGTTTTCAATCTCAATGACTATTTCTTTTCAAATATATGATCACTTTTTTCTTGTTGAGGACATTGTCTGTGTAAAAGGTTATGTAGCTTCTGTGAGCTTAGCCATGTTTTTTTTGGGTGATTTTGAGATTCTTTGAACACTTTCTACCATCAGACATTGACTCCTTCACCTTAGCATTGAGTTGATTCTTAATGCATAGTTGGGCTTAAGTTGCATACATGCACGAGATGTTTGCTATGGTAAATCAATGTTGTTGTAGTTATATCAAACAAAGGAGATGAAATCTCTCACTTTGATACTTTGGTTTAGCCTAGATATTGGAGCACAATAATTTTTCTCATATTACAATCCCAGCTAGAACCCTTAGTTACCTAGCTCTCAAGTGTGTGATGACAAGAAGAACAACCCCTAAATTAGTTGTTTATAGTTTTGGGGTTGTGGCCTTGGAGATTGCTACAAGAAAGAGAGCAGTAGATGTGAGCTTGCAAGAACATCGTATGAGGTTTGTGGATCAGGTATGGGATCTCTATGGTCAAGTAAAATTTTTGGATGTTGTAGATATAAAGTTAAATGGGTAATTTGAGAAGGCTGAAATAGAACAATTGGTAGGGATAGGGTTGTGGTGCCCCCATCCAAATCCAGCTGCAAGACCCAAAATGAATCAAGTGGTAAATTTGTTGAAGCTAGAAGATCAATTACCTAATCTTCCTCTAGAGATTCATACCTATACCATAGAGTATCATCCCATCATTCTAGACCTACAATGAATGAATTTGATTAATTAATGAAGGTATGTTAGTTTGAGCTTCACTTTTTTTTGAGAATACTTTAATATTCTCTACTTAACAAGGCCAACCACATGAAGGTGGAAGCTCATCTGGCCTCACCCCCTCTCCTCCTAACATTAATCTAAATTCTTCATTAACATATAATTCCATAGATGTCATTCATTCATCCATCCACTAATGACCTATAACATTCAATCAATACAACATAGCATTCATTAATATGATATAAAATTCATTAATATGCAATACTAATAAAGACTTCATTAACACATAACAATATTTAAAAATAAATATTAATACGCAAAATTCATAGATAATTACTTAAAACAACATTCTTTCATGATCCAACAAAGTTTATCAAATAAGGTTTATCAAAGAGCATTTTTAAAAAATTGTTTATTGTATTTTGTTTT
Source organism: Cupressus sempervirens (assembly GCA_028749045.1). Lineage (NCBI taxonomy): Eukaryota > Viridiplantae > Streptophyta > Pinopsida > Cupressales > Cupressaceae > Cupressus > Cupressus sempervirens. The sequence goes on from CM053784.1 coordinate 658,181,492, forward strand.
TCTTAGCTTTCTTAAGGTTGATAAGAGCATCAATATATTCCTCATTATCCTCCTCTTATGGCACATGTAATGTCAAATTATGTTGTCTCCTCCTATTTTAAGGAGCACAAGACTACTACACTAAAGGGGGCTTTGTTGTAATAACAAGTAAATGGGTTAAATTGGCATACCCATTTTCTTTTTTTTTTACTGTTACAAGTATTTGATTAACAACTAGAAAATAACATGCATTTTTCTTACCTAACAATGCCACATCATGTACAATAACATTTTGATCTTTCACCACCTTGACATTCACCAATCAACAAAAATCATGGCCCCCTTCAACATGACAATGTTGCCTACAATGACTCTGGGTTGTTGTGATTAGAATTCTTTGAGCCCTTACACCTTTTGCAAGGACGATTACATTTATCAACTTTTTATTAGAATTAAGGCCACAATCTAGCAATTGTCTCATTACTTTTTTTTGAGTTCATGTTACCAGGTGCCGTCTTTCTTCATAGGAAAATATATCTACAAAATTATTGGACATGTTGTACTTAATGTTTATATCTACACATATGGTTTTGAAAGAAAAATTTGGTGTAATTAATTTGTATATCTACAAAAATATTGGACATTTTGTACTTAATGTTTATATTTTCAAATATGGTTTTGAAAGAAAAATTTGGTCTAATTAATGTGTATATCTACAAAAATATTGGGCATGTTGTACTTAATGCACATATGGTTTTGAAAGAAAATTTTGGTCACCTCTGTTGGAATGTTCAAAGATGGGAAGAGTACTTCTGAAGGGGGGGGATGGGGGGTGTGAATCAGAAGTACAACACTTTTAACTTCTTCTTTTTTAATCCTTTAAGTATATAACTGAAAAGAAAATTGCATGCAAGTAAACATATAAATGAACATGAAGTAAATCACATGCAACACATAACACCTAATTTGGTAACCCAAAAACCGTCTAGGAATAAGAAGGTAAAACTAGGGTGGGGATGATACCCACAAAAATTACTGCAGCAATATTTCAACCACTTTTGATCGTCTGCCCTATAAAAGGCCTATCCTATTAAAGGCTTTACACTGTGTCAATAGTGCCCTGGTTAGAGGATTTACAAACACTTTACATGAAGTGTCACCCTGTTAAAGGATTTATAATAGGCTGTTAAATCCACCTAATACATAGGATTTTCAATTACCTTCTCCAAAATTTTCTCCTACCTAGCTATTAAGCTAACCTATCAATATAGGATTTCAACATCTAATACAATGATAAGAAAGTATTAGAAATCTTTGACCTAATTGCATACAATCTTCAATTTCTGATTTTAGGCACTTGTTCTACTCCTTCTAACCTTGATCCTCTAAGATCTGATATCTAATCGTGTTCCTTATCGCTTGTGCTATTCTGATCAACTAGATATGAAATTGTTGCTCTGTTCCTCTAAGTCTTACCTTCTTCACATTGAAATTTTTCTATAATCTCCCCATACACTATACTCATCCACATACCTAATTGCATATTCAACCTCCTTTTAAATATTGTGAAGACTTAGGGCTAGGTATGGATCTATGATCCATATTGAATCTTAAATTCTTGCTCATACTTTGCATTTTTATCATTGGTTGCATGCCTCCCCAAACTTTCTAATTGGCTGCATGCAGATCACATAGGGAATGTAAATGATTTGTCATTATTTGTTTTATTTTTCAAAAGCTCTCTATTTTGGCTCCAGAAATGGTTTACATCTGAGTTTGTGCGGGTACAAACTCATATGTTGATTCTGTGTTACTCAGCACATACTAGACTATTAGTGCTTGGCACATAATATCCTAGATTTCTCAACACCAACTACACTCTGTCTTGCTCGGCACATATATGATTCTAGCTCACTCAGCATATACTACATCTTGACTTGCTCGGCATCAACTGTGACTCAACACTTATATGTCACTCGACACTTATATACTGCTCAGCACCTGAAGTCACTTGACACTTGTTGAAATACTAACTCGGCACACATTGTGGCTTGGCATGCATAATGTACTTGACTTCAATACAAAAAGTGATTAAGTTTGTTGACACTCAAATGTGAAAACTATCTAAGGACTAACAATCTCCCCCTTTGGCATGAGTGTCAAAAACACTTAACTAGACATTGCTAATCTATCCTTATGAGTACCTTATCCACAAAGTTTCAAAAAATTGTTCAAAATTATATCAAAATACCATAACTCCCCTTGAGCTGATTGTGCCTTGTCATTCTTGAAATCAAAATTTTATACCCGTGTCACTGTATCTGGTTTATCAGAGCTTATGACATTTCTACATTTGCATCAGAGCAACTTTCCTTATGATTGCCAAAATTTTGTATCTCGCCCAAAACATATATCTCCCCCTGTCTTATTATTTTTATTATCTCCCCCTTTTTGACACTTATGTCAAAGGGCTCTAAGGAGTAATACCATACTTAGCCAAAAAAGTACTATTTAACTCCATTATTGTTTTTAGAGCTGCATCCCAATTCGCCAAAGCTATGTCAAGTGATTTGTGTTGGATGCCAGTCTTTGCAGCATGGTGTACAAGTCCATCAAGGGTAGAAAGATTTGGATCTTTCTTTAATACTATCTCAACATAAACTTGTTCATTGTGGAGGACTTCTAAATGAGGGGTTATGGAGGACTGGATCTACATCAATTTAGCCTTAATATTTGCTTCCTCTATTATTTTTATAGCTAACTCCCTTTGTGTGTGAAGCAATTGTGCAAAATGCTTCTCACTCTGAGCTGGATCTCTAGGTTATTGTATGCTAGAGATTTTCAAGTTCCTTTCCAAACTCATTATTCTTTGATTAGTTTCTTGTGTGAAATTTGAAAATTCACACAACTTCCTATATAATGAAAAAATGTTTTCAAGGACAATTTTGGTCTTATCTATTGTCTTGGCCAACTCTACCTATTCAAGTGCAATTCCATTGATATCTTCTCATTCACCTTTCCTTGAAATTTTCTTTATGACCATTCCATGAGTTTAACATTGGTGTCCTAGTCTTCATTCATCACCTGGTCAACTATGTCTGATAGTTGCTCAATTATTGGCTTTCCTTCATTTGGTGACCGCAAGCTAAAGGTATCCATGAATATGTCCTTGATGTCATGAAGGGCTTGCCTATGTTTAAACTCTTTCGTCAATATTTCCTACCTCATCCTTCTATCCAATGCATTTTGCATTTTAGTCATTTGTGCTATTGTGATAGTTTTGGAATCATAGGAGGGTATCACAATCTCTTCATCTAATTTAGGGTCTCCATAGTGAACTACCTTGGCCACTCTTGTTGAACTTGAGCTTGGAGTTGAAAATTGCAAGGGGATAGCATTAGTGCTTGGCTTCTGAAGGGTCTTTAGTAGGAGTGCCAGTCTTTGGTATTTCTACCAATGTCTGAATGGTAGCCTGCTCCTTTTCTTTTGTTGTATCTTCTTTTTCATCTGATTTCCTCTCTTTTGCACTCAGCATCTAATCATTTTCATTTGTTGCACTTGGTGGAGGTGGTGGTGGAAGCATCAAAACTTTAGTCCTAGTAGCTCTGTAAGTAAAAGGTGGTTCTTATGTTTTCACCTTTTCCCTTTGTGGTGCTGCTACTACCTTTTGTAGTTCATCTACACTCACCAATACAAGGCTTGTACACAACTATGCCTATAGAGTAGATTGTTGAAGGATATTTGAGAGATGCTCTATAGTAAGTGGATTGATGTTCTAAGTTATCTTGTCAGTAACATCCTTTATGTTTACTATCTCTGCAAATGTAGTGGTTACATGAGGTGGACTGGGAGGTGGCAATTATGTGTCTTGAACACTCTATTCATCTTCTTGCTATTGGTCAGCTATTGCCATAGTTTCTTCTCCCTTTGTTGATTCCTTCTCTTCTTTCTCCTTATTCTCCTCTTCTCCTTTCTCTTCCTCACCTTTCTTTTCCTCTTTCTTTTCTTCTTCCTTTGCTTTCTCCTCTCCTTTTTGTTCTTCTGCTTTCTTTTCTTCCACCTTTTCTTTGGCACTAGATTATACCTTATTTATTTCTTCCACCTTATCATCAGTTATCTTGTATATTATTTTCCATATCTATGTAGATTTATTTACAACATCTTCAACTTTGTTTTGAAGAATGCAAAAGGCTCTATATTTGGGTGCAAATTTCCCACTATGTTTCTTGTTTTCCTTGGTTATTTGAGCCTTTGTCATATCAAGCTTCACTTGTGCTAGGGTAGATTCTCTAATTTCCCTTTCAATCTTCAAATAATAATGCCATTTATTCTCAACTATCTTGTATAGTTCCTTTGGCAGAGTGTTATCAAGCTCTTGATGTGTGTTTTTTAAATTTTTTCATCATGGCATACATAGATTCCTCTATTTTATTCTGCTCTTCCCTATCGAGCTTATTAAAATTGAGAGAATTTAAATCATTTAAATCTACATTTTTAATCTTATTATAAATTTTGTCAATTACAGATTTAGGAGGATGACTTACCACTTTAAATTGGCTTGTGTCCTTTGACTTTGTCCTCTCTTCATCATCTATGTCAAGTTGAGTGACATATCTTCTTCTCTTCTTAGGCTCTTCAATAGGCTAGGCAGTGGCTTTCTTCTTTTCCTTTGATGCCTCTTTAGCCTTTTGGGTAGATGCCCTTGTAGTGGCCCTTGTTTCTAATGGCTTAGCTAGAGCTGGTTTGGTTTGAGCTTGCTTGGTGACCTTCTTAGGCTTAGGCTAAGCTATAGGCTATGCTTTTTCCTTTCTGTTCTTCTGCTTAGAAGGTGTAGGTGCTTCCTTGGCTTCTTCTCCCTCAACACCTTCCTCTCTATCTTCTCCTTTCCCTTATGTCAGCTCAACTGGCCCTTGCCTTTGCTCTTCTTCATCCACACTATCTCCTTCTACTTCTTCTACTTCTTCTTCTCCTACTTCTCCTTCAATGTTTCGTCCCAATGTCTTCTTTATTTTCCTTACTATTTTATCTTTCTTCTTGATGATTGAAGTAGTTTTCAACTCAGTCTCAACTTTGGACTTGATAATGTCATATGTCCCAAAGTGAGGAGCCTTCTTATCAATTTCTTCTGCTAGCAATGTTGTGATTGCTGTTGAGGCTTCACCAACATCCAATTCATATCCTAATGGCCTTAGCCATCTTACCCTTGGTATTGCTACTTGAATGTAGGTGAAATCAATATCAACCATGAAACATATATCATTGACATGTTTCTCAACTAATGAGACTGGTATTCTCATTCTTTTCTTCATAGACATCTTAAAGTCTTCAAAATAGCTAGTCATCTAGGCTTCAAAATTGTCTCCCATCTGATCAATGAACTCATTGATTTGGGTGACTACAGATTTGTTAAAATTCCAGTTCACCTTCCCAATTGAAGGGAATTCTTCCATCACATAAAAGAATATGCACATAAGAATTGAGCCAAATTTGCATTGATCGCCTTTTGATCTCCTTATAGCTCCTAGGTTCTCATTGATTTGCTACAACATGAGTTCTACTAGATCATAGGTATGATCTTTCTTCACCAACTTATATGCCACTTCAATAGCTATGCAGGGTACGCTATTCAGTCTATTGGATTGATAGAATTTATGTGAAATTATCCTCATAGCAAAGTCAAGTAGGGCTTTAGTCACAATGTCAATAGTCATTCCCCTATTGTTCCATTTTGCACTTGTGTTCTTCTCAATTACCTCCTTTCTGTCACTTCTCAAAGTCTTTGGCCAATCAAGGGTTGGGAGACCAGTAACCCTATGCATAATCCTTTTTGTAATCTTATTAGGTCTTATCTCTAGCCAAAGATATCCATCATGCATTTGGCTCAGAACAATGTGAATCCATTCTATTTTGAACACTATAGGAAAAACTAGGGTTTTGGTCAAACCATTCTTCTCAATAATTTGAAACTCATGCTTCAATATTCCATTGTCACACAACTTATCATAGGCATTGAAGAGTTCTAAATCACATATGGCACCAATTTTTTGATTGTGGCACTTTCTTACATCTTGGACCATGACAAACTTGGGTGAAATGATAGATAATGCACCAACCAGGTCATTTTAATAGGAAACTATGGGGATTGGCCTAAATTTAGGTTATTTGACTTCATTTCTAACAAGTCGAATCTCATGATATTCCTTAGCCTTAGGGTTTCTAGAGCTAGAGGCCATTATACTGAACTAGGGCTTTAAAATGTATTAAAAACTATAACTTTGCGTAGCTTGGCACTTGATAAATACTTTTGAATTGATAAGTTTGTGCTAAATCTTTGTTCAAATTGATGCAAATGACTATAAGGTAGCTACTTGATTTCCTCTTTTCTCTTCTCATCTTTTCTCTATGTTTGAATGACGTGAGAATAAATAAAATTTGACCTTATACTTTTCAAAGACCTAGCATTAAATGCTTCATGCTTACAACTATAAAACTTGGCACTTGAAGGATTTAGTATGACTTGGCTTCCATTGTAGTTCATTTACTCAACTTCCACTAGACTTGTACTTCTTTTAGGTTCAACTATCAGCTTGGCAGCTATTGGAAACTCGGCATCCATTGGAGCTTCACTCAGCATCTAAGGGTAACTTGGCAGCTTCTTGAAATTTTTGCTTGACATCTTTTCTCATGCAAATTCCTTCTTGGAAGTACTTATTTATTCTTTTGGGCTAATGTATGATACATCTTTATATATATCAGCCCCATGTACCTATCTTGTGCTTAATTGGATGAAGTGTGATAATTTGACCTCTTGGGTGAAGTGATCTCTCCATTGGATGTACTTGATCCATCTCTTCTTTGCCATATCTTTTTCATTTCTACCCTGATGTGTTCCACATCAACTTTTTCTTTACCCTTGTTGAATTTTAGCTTGGGTGCCTTAGCCTTTGTTGGGAAATTCTTGCTTATATGACCAATCTTCAAACAACTGAAACATGTAGTTTGTCTTAACCATCTGTTGTAACTTTCTTTAAAATGTGTTCTTATGCAATTCTCGGGGATGTATCCATACTCCTAACAATAGTGATATCTATACCTGGTGTTGTAATCTTAATTGTAGTGATGTGCATGATTGGTTCCTCTTGAAGGCTGATTAGATGTCCACATAGGCTTTGATCTGCATTCAAATGCTTTGTTTCCATATTTTTGGCAGTTGTAGTAGTGACCTTCAAATCTTGGTGTCCTTGTAATCTTTGTTCTGCATTCATGCACTTGATGTCCCTACTTTTTGCACTTATGACAAAAGCTTGCATTGGTGGGCTTATTATGTTGATGACTATTCTTGCTCCTACACACATTAGAGGTATGCCCTTTTTTACCACAGAAATGACAAGTAGGTTTAGTATTCTTACCTTTATTGCTCCTTACTTTTGTAGTCTTGGATGATTCCCCTTGTTCAATGCTGGTGTAGCCGAGTCTTGAAGTGTCATTACTGGCCCTTGGTGATTTTGGTAATTGTTCAAAGTACTTGATAGCCTCATTAGGTTTGTTGTATCTTTTTGCTTTCTCCTTTTCTCTCTTTAATTCATTTTTTAATTGTTCATTCTGCATCTTCAAGGTGGAGATCTCAATGTCCTTCATGTATAGCTCATGATGAGCATTCATCATCTGACTTAAGGTGTCTAGCTACATGTTTGAAATCTTTTCAAACTCAATTTTCTTCTCCTCTAGTCTATTGATGAGATTTCTTTTGTCATCTTCTATCATGGCCTTATCTTCAATGGCTCTTTTCTTTTGTTTAGTCACTTCACAAAGCATTATGGCTTGTGATTCTTGTTCAAGCTTGAGCAATCTGATTTCTTCAACTTGTGCTCTATTTTTCTCCATTAGTTCTGCTATTGCTGCATCAAATTCCTTGGAATCTCCATTGGAAAACACTTGTATGGTATCAATATCCTAGTAGTGTATGTCATTTTCAGCTATGGCTATTTCCTTCATTCTTTTAAAGGATTTTCTTAACTCTTCTCTGGCTTCTTCCACTTTGTGTAGAGCTAGGTGCACATCAATCACCTAATTGTCTATGATCTTCCCAAGTTTGAAGACTTTCATCCTCAAACCTTTTCTCTAAGCTATTAGGTTTCTCCTTGTGAGAAACTAGGCTCTGATACCAATTATTGGAATGTTCAAAGATGGGAAGAGTACTTCTAAGAGGAGGGGTTGAATAAGAAGTAAAACACTTTAAACTTTTTTTTTAATCCTTTAAGTATATAACTGAAAAGAAAATTTTATGCAAGTAAACATATAAATGAACATGAAGTAAATCACATGCAATAACACATAACACTATATTTGGTAACCGAGAAACCCTCTAGGAATAAGAAGGTAAAATTGGGGTGGGGATGATACCCACAAAAATTATTGCAGCAATTTTTCAACCACTTCTTATGGTCTACCCTGTGAAAGGCCTACCCTACTAAAGGCTTTACACTATGTCAATAGTGACCTAATTAGAGGATTTACAAACACTTTACATGAAGTGTCACCCTATTAAAGGATTTATAATAGGCTATTAAACCCACCTAATACATAGGATTTTCAATTAACTTTTCCAAAAGGTTCTCCTACCTAGCTGTTAAGCTAACCTATCAATATAGGATTTCAACATCTAATACAATGACAAGAAAGTATTAGAAATATTTGACCTAATTACATACAATCTTCAATTGCTAATTTTAGGCACTTGTTCTACTCCTTCTAACCTTGATCCTTCGAGATCTAATATTTGATCATGTTCCTTATCCCTTGTGCTGTTCTGATCAACTGGATATGAAATTTTTACTCTATTCCTTTAAGTCTTACCTTCTTCACACTAATTTTTTTCTATAATCTCCCCATAAACTATTCTCATCCACATACCTAATTGAGTAGTCGACCTACTTTTAAAGATTGTGAAGACTTAGGGTTAGGTATGGATCTATGATCCATATTGAATCTCAAATTCCCACTCATACCTTGCATTTTTGTCATTGGTTGCATGCCTCCCCCATTTTTCTAATTTGTTGCATGCAGATCACATAGGGAATGTAAATGATTTATCCTTATCCTTTTTCTTTTTCAAAATCTCTCTATGTTGGCTCCAAAAATGGTTTACATCTGAGTTTGTGAGGGCACAAACTCATATGTTGATTATGTGTTACTCGACACATACTAGACTACTGGTGCTCAACACATACTATCCTGGATTGCTCGGCACCAACTTCACTCTATCTTGCTTAGCACATATATGATTCTTGCTCACTCAACATATATTGCATTCTAACTTGCTCGACATCAACTGTGACTCAGCACCTATATGTCACTTAGCACTTATATATTTCTCGACACTTGAAGTCACTCGGCACCTATTGAAATACTAACTCGGCACACATTGTGGCTTGGCATACATAGTGTACTCAGCTTCAATAGTGATTAAGTGGGTTAACACTCAAATGTCAAAACTATCTAAGGACTAACAACCTCACTCAAATTCACCCATATTATAATCAATGAAAAGTTTTCTGCTTACAATTCTCTTTTTTAATATCATCCTTTGTGTCACTTCATTCTTAATTCTTCTTGAATATGTAAATTCTTAAATATTTTTTATTTCACTAGTTTCTAAGCTTCATCAATGAAACACCTAATTCTTGGTTTTTGAGTTTTTTGGTGTTCAATAATGTGAAACATTTTTTTTTAGCTTAGACATGCATTTCCTACCATTCTTAAAGGTTTGGGATCATTTGGTGTCCATTAGGATTTAAAATGCAAAAAAGTTATCATATTAGACAAGAAATTGCAAAAATGCAAAAATGCTATCTTGGAAAAGTTGTCAAAAATGTCATTTTGGCCTCCCAATGTTCATAACCATCAAAATTTTGTTTGAACTAATTGGATGAAGGTATTTAATACTCACTGTGTCCATTTCATAACTAATCATCAAGTTGTATGAAAGAATCAACATTTTATGAAGGGAAAAACCCTGAGACCAAATTCTAATTAAATCAAAAAATCAAAAGGTACATCACTCATACTATTCACCACACATCCATCTCACAATCTATGCATATAAACTAAAATACCAAATTAAGGATATACATCCATAGCTTGAAAGTAAAACATTCAACACATGTATGACACAAGATATTTGGTTACCCAGAAATCCTCCAAGAAGAATGCAAAACTAGGGTTGGGATGACACCCACAAATCTTCACTACTGCAATAATAAAGTATATCCAATGAAGGTTACAATGTTTGACCATGAACCATGATCTACCCTATGAAAGATCTACCCTATTAAAGGCTTAGAAGATTATTAGATCTTACCCTATTAAAAGATTTAAACGCCCTACTAAAATTGTGCTTGGTAAAAGAACATTAACTTACAATGAAGTAAGCACACTATTAAAGGATTTACAATAGCCTATTAAGACTACTATGTTAAGAGATTTAACTAATTCACCTCTTGGAGATGATCATGTGGTTAGCATTGTGTTACTTGATGTTATATCACCTCTAGACTGATGTTTACTTGATCCTTTCTAATCAAATGTATCTATACTATCCTCTTGTTCCTTTCCTCTGTTATCCTTTAACTGATTCTACAATGTAACTCAATTTATAACACCTTAATCACCAAATTCTTTGTTTGCAAATGAAAAATTCACTTCAATTCTCATTAGCATTATGTAAAATTTTAGGGTTTGTCTTCCTTAAGAAGACCTAGGTGACTTAGGGTTAGGTATGAATCAATGGTAGTGATTCACCCATATTGCCACTTAATCCTTCTTCTTTTTGATTGGATGTATGTAATGAATAGGGATTCACAATTAAAATTTGTCCTTATCAACAAAGATCATAAATCAATCCTTAAGTTAGCCCAAAAATAGTTTACATAGAAGTTTGTGCCATTACAAACAACTATGTCAAAACTATGTAACTCAACACTTGAAGTCCCTAATGTTCAACATCAACTACAACTTCAATGTTGTCACTCAACCCATACTATCTACTTGGCATTTGAGTGACTCAACACTTGGGTGCCTTGACACTCACTATTTACTAGGCATATACTAAATATCTTTCAATTGGCATATACTATCTGACAACTTATGCTTGGCATGTATTACTTGTTTGGCATTAACAAATTAAATGGATTAAGTATATTGTCACTCATATGTCAAAACCAATTTGAGATTAACAATCTCCCCACTTGACATGAGTGGAAAAATACTTGAGCGTGTATGAATAACCTTTAGCCTTTCAAGCATAACTCAGATAATATTCGTATACATACATAATTTCAAAACTTCAAAATTTTTCAAAAGTTTATGACTCATTAGTCATACCTCAAAATTCAATAACTCCCCCTGACTTGATTGTGTTGTTCTATATTTATCTAAACTCAAACTTGTACCTCCTACTAAGTAGATTTATATGTACTCTATTTCTATCATCTACCTCAAAAATATTATCTCCTCCATACATCTTATCTCTCCCATACCTTGTTTCTCCCCCATTTTGACGCTAATGTCAAAGGTTTATACACTTAGAGTGTGTTTGTCAAAAAATGATTTGTGAACCTCAAGCATGTTTTTCAATGTTGCATCCTAGTTATCACAAGCTACCTCCAATGATTTGATCTAGATGGCTAGCTCAGTAGCAAGGTGAACTAAGCCTTCATGAGTAGAAAGATGTAGATCTTTCTTTATGAGTATTTTAGCAAAGGATAGTTCCTTGTGAAATATCTCCATATGTGGAGTTAGAATTGACTAGATACTTATCAATTTAGCCTTGATGTTCACTTCATCCATTTGTAATACTACTAACTAACTTTGGAAGTTGAGAAGATGTCTGAATTCTCACTCTAAGCTGGAGATTTTGGAAGAATAATACTATATGACTATATATGACTCTCCAAACTTAGAATATGACTCCTTATTTCTTGTGTGAAGAGTGTGGGATTACATAATTGGTGTAGAAAGAGAAGATGTTCTCTGGTACCTTCTTCACACTATCTATTTTGGTTGCTAACTAAAATTATAATAGTGAAATAGCACTTGATATCTTTTCATCAACCTTATGTTGGAACTTTCTCTCTAACCATTTGAGTAATTTTACATTTGAATCTAGGTCTGTGTCATTTAGCTTCTCCACTAAGCTAGTTAATTATTTAATTATTGGCTTTTTTTTCCTCTAGAGCTAGTAGACTAAATGCATCAACAAAAATGTCCTTGATATCTTTCAAGGCTTGCTTCTACCTATGCTCTTGTTTGAGTAGTTCTTGATTCTTCTTCTTTGCTAGAGCATCCTATAGTATGCCCATCTACTCCATAGTGATAGTTGTAAAATCAAATTTGGGAAACTCAATCACCTCATCCAAGTTCACATTGTTAAATGATGTGACTCCATCTACCTTAGGTGTGCCTGGGCTTGGCCATGATGATTATAGGGGTATAGCTTCTATACTTAGCCTACAAAGAGCTTGAATAAGAGTAGTAGTTTCTAGTAAACTTACCAATGTTTGTATTTTTGATTCCCCCTCAAATTTGGTAGTCATACCTAGCTCTTCAGTCTTTTCCTTTTCCTTCACCATATTCATAGATGCACTTTATTCTTGTGTTATGGGTGCAAGAGTGTCTACCTAACCGATTTGAACTTGTGTTGCTTTAGTCTTCCTTATTTCAACTTTTTGCTCTCTAACTATCTCACTCTTATCATGTTCATTTACCTTTATAGTGACTAAAATTGGAGTACTTAGTGCCAATGTACTGATGGTAGAAGTAGTTGGCTCCTTCCTTTGATATACCACAAGGGGTAATGTAGGTTTTACTATAGAACATTGAGGGGATGTAGGTGTAACTTGTTTCTATACTTCCTCCACTGCAAATATCTTATCTTCCTTCTCAATCTCATCAACACTCACTAGTACAAGATTCTCACAAAGTTTGACTTGGGTAGTGGATTCAACCAGTATCTTTTTCAAGTCATCCATTGTGAGGGGATTGATGTTCTGAGTGGTAGAATCACAAAAATTCTTAATCTTTACAATATCACATTCTATATTCACTTCATGTGGAGGACTGGAACTTGGTGCTAGTATATCTAGTACACTATTCTATTTGTTGCTCATCCTCAGATGGTGCCTATGTATCTACATTTGATTCAATGTTTTCCTCATGTGTAATTGGCTCAGTATCAACTATGATTACCTTAGTTACCTATTGTTTCTCTTCTTTGTCCTCACCTACCTCAATAGGTTCCAACATTATTTCCTTGGGTGTTTTCAAACCATATAGTGATTTCCAAATCAAATTGGCCTTTTGTACAACATCTTCAATCTTGTTCTACAATATGTTGAATGCCTTGTATTTTGGTGAAAATTTTCTAGTATGCTTCTTCAATGCCTTGGCCATTGATTCCCTATCCAATTCTGGCATTACTCTAGTAAGTGTAGTCTCTCTGATTTGTCTTTCTATGTTTAGACTATATTGCCACTTTTTCTCAACTCTATTAGATAACTCCTTTGGTAGAGACTTGGCAATCTGAATTGGAGTTTGTTTAAATGTTGCCGTCATGGCATAAATCAACTACTCTACTTGGTTCATCTCAACTTTTCCAAGTGTACCAAATTTAATATGTGAGAGACCAAATAAATTAGCATTGTTCTTTATATTCTCACATATATTATCTATATCTGAAGAAGGATTGTGACTTACCACTTGAAACTAGCTATTGTCATCAGATTCTATCTTCTCTTCATCAAATTCAACTAGAGCAACATATTTTCTCCTCTGTCTCTTTTGAGATTCTTTACCCTTCCTAGCTTGACTACTCCTTGAGCCTTCTTTTTAGTATCCCTTGTGCTTGCTCTTGTAGAGGGGACTATAAGCTTAAGTTTTTCAACCTTCCTTAGTTTGCTAGTAGTTGTTGTCTTAGCTTTTCTTTTCTTTTGCTCAGGTGCTTCACTGGCTTCTTCTCCCTTGACACCTTCTTCAATTTCCACTTTTCTACTTGGTTTTCTCCTTAACCTTGAGTTAAGGCCAATGGTGTTTGAGTTGATATATTCTCTTCTTCTTCTTCATCATCATCATCATCATCATCTTCTTTATCTAGTCCTTCAACAAATTTCTCTTTTAATTTCTTCACAATTTTGTTCTTTTTCCTAATGACTGAGGTAGTCTTCAAATCCATTATTATCTTAGATTTGGTCACTTCATATTTTCCAAAGGTAATAGCCTTATCATCTACATCTTCTACAAGTAATGTTGTTTTTGTTTTAGAGGCTTGATCAACATTGTTTTCATAGTCTAATGGCCTTAGCCACCTAACCCTTGGAATAGAAACTTGAACATAAGTATAATCAATAACACATAGAAATAAAACGTCATTAAAAAATTTCCCAACTAGTGAAACTGGTATCCTTAGTCTCTTTTTCATTGATTTTTTGAGTCCTCAAAATAGGTAGTCAAATCTGACTCAAAATTATTCCCAAGTTTCTCAATAAACTCTCCTATCTGCACTACAATAGATCTATTTTTTTTCCAAGACACTTTACCAAATGTGGGGAATGTATTTTGTACATAAAAGAACATTCATACAAGAATTGAGTGAAATTTACATTGTACACTTTTGGTGTTCCTTATAGCTCCCAAATTTTTTGATAGTTGTTGCATCTACAACTCAACAAGGTCATAGGTATGATCTTTCATTACTATCTTATAGCCCATGTCAACTGCAATACATGTTACACTATTGAGCCTACTTAATTGATAGAATTTATGTGCTATTATCCTCACTACAAATACAATTAGGGGATTTGAAATAGTATATATTATCATCCCTCGTTTGTTCCACACTACTCCTGTATTCTTTTCAATGACCTCTTTAGATTCACTTCTCATTGTTTTAGGTTGGTCACGTGTTGGATACCCTATTACTCTATGTACAATTTTATTGGTTATCTTCATCAATCCATTATCTAAACAAATATAATTATCATGAATTCTTCTCAGGACTATCTTAATCCATTTAGTCTTGAAAACATTTCGAAAATATAAGGCATGGGTCAACCCTTTCCTTTCTACAATTATTAATTCATCTTTCAATGCTCTATTTTCACATAATTTTCATTAGGTTTCCCTAATTTTCATGTCTCCTATGTTACCACTTGAATCATCAAAACTCTTGTTAATATCATTGATAATGCACCAGATGGATCTTTCTTGTAAGAGATATCAAGTATGGCTCTAAAGTTTTTTTGTCTAATCTCATTACTTATCAATTGCACATTCAAAACTTCTTTGCCCTCTTTAACCATAGCAACTGAAGAACTAGATGTCATAATGTAAACTAGGGCTGCAAAAATTCAAACTGCATATCTCGGTACATGATAAATACCTTTGTGAATCTATTGTGATGGTGTCGAGCAACTATTGAATTTGACTTGCAAACACTGGTATGATCTCTTTCAATTTTTCCTTTCCCTACTCATTCTCTTCTTCAAATTCAAATGATGTTAAATGAGTATAAATTGATCATATAGACCTCAAAATCTTTCATTTAATGCTTGGTCCTTACACAACTGTAAGCTTAGCTTCAATAAAGATTTTGACTCACTTGGCTTCCATGAAATTTCCATTCCACTAGGTAAGCACTACAAGCTTGGTCAATACTAACAACTTTGATAGCTCGACATCAACTAACATTTCACTTGGCAACCATAGTGAAACTTTTCATGCTTGGTAGTAACATAAAAACTAGCAAAACTTAAAGATTTCTTCTGGATTCTTAACAACACTTTGCATCTTTATTCATGCATATGTAATCTTTTCATAACTAAATCATTCGAACTGATCTATAGTCTATCTTTTAGATATCAATCCCACATACCTCTTGATTACTTAATTGGAGGAGGTGTGATCACCTGACCTATTGGGTGAAGTGATCCCTTCTAAACTTGATTGTTGCAATCTTCCTTTCTCTTCCATGTCTTTTTCATCTCATCTCTAACATTCTCAATATTTGCCTTTCCTTTTCCTTTGTTGAACTCACAGCTTGATGCCTTTGACCTTGTTGGACAATTTTAGCTTATGTGACTAGTTTTCAAACATCTAAAACATGTGGTTTGACTCAAAAATCTACAATAGTCACCTCTAAAATATGTTCTTATGCAATTTTCAGCAACATGTCCATACTCTTGACAATAGTGACAACTATACTTTGTATTATAATCCCAATTATAAGAGTTTCCATTGTTCTTTACCTTTGTTTTCTTGTTTGATAACCATTTAGGCTTGGATTTGCATTCATATGCTCTATGTCCATACTTCTAATAGTTATGATAGTATCCTTCAAATATTTTTGTTCTTGTGGCCTTGTTTCTACATTCTTGTTCCTGATGTCCTTGTTTTCATTTATGGCAATGACCCATGAACTTCTTCTTAGGATTCTAATTTGTCATCTTTCTCCTACAAACATTAGCAGTATGACCTACCTTACTATAATTATGATCAGTAGGTTTGGAGTTCTTACCTTTGTTACTTCTTTCTTCACCACTTTTGGATATTCTCCTTCATTACTAGTGTATTTGAATCTAGAAGTATCATTGTTGTAACTATGGGATCTCATCAATTGTTTAAAGTACTTGATGTCTTTACTAGGTTTGCTAAAACTATTAGCAAACTCCTTTTCTCTTTTCAAATAATTTCTTAGTTTTTGATACTACAACTTTAGTGGTGTGATCACAATATCCTTTTCATTTAGCTCATGATTTCCAATCATCATTTAACCCAAAGTTTCCAATTGCATGTTAGCAATCCTAGTTACCTCTAATGTTTTCTCTTCCATTTTGTTGGTCAAAATCCTTTTGTCATCTTCAATCATGAATTTTTCCTCTTTAGATTTCTTTTTATGCTTGGTCACCTCACATTATAGAAATATTGATTGGACTTCTTGTTCTCTCTTTAGATTTCCAATTTATTCATTTAGGGTTCCATTCTTTTTATCAGATCTGCAACTACTACATCAAATTCATTTTCATTTCCATCAACAAACAATTCAGTAGTGTCAATTTCTTGGTGTTGTGTGTCATCCTCTTCAATAGAAATTTCCTTCCTTCTCTTCAATGATATCTTCAAAATATTTCTTGCTTCATTTAACTAATGTAAGGCAAGTTGTATTTCAATCTTCTGATTCTCAATAGTCTTTCCTAATATGTAGATTTACATCTCCAAGATCTTTCCTCAAAGCTACAAAGCTTTACTTTCACAGACCTAGTGCTTTGATACCAATTGTTGGAAATTAAATAAGGAAGTAAAATCTAAGAGGGGGGAGTAAATCAGCACTTAAAACTTTCAACCTCTAAAACTATTCACCACACATCCATCTCATAATCTATGCATATAAACTTAAATACCAAATTAAGCATATACATCCATAGCTTGAAAGTAAAATATTCAACACATGTATGACACAAGATATTTGGTTACCCAAAAACCCTCCAAGGAGAAGGTAGAACTAGGGTGGGGATGACACCCACAAATATTCACTATTGCAGTAATAAAGTGTATCTAATGAAGGTCTCAATGTTTGACCATGAAACATGATCTACCCTATGAAAGGTCTACCTTTTTAAAGGCTTACAAGATTGTTAGATCTTACCTTGTTAAAGGATTTAAATACCCTACTAAAAGTGTGTTTGGTAAAAGAACTTTAACTTACATTGAAATAAGCACCCTATTAAAGGATTTACAACAAGTTTTTAAGACTACTCTATTAAGAGATTTAACTGATTCACCTGTTAGAATGTCTCAGCAATGATCCTATGATTAGCACTCTATCTCTTGATGTCAGATCACCTCTATATTGATGTGTACTGGTTAGATGTATCTGCATTGTCCTCTGTTCTCCTTTAAGTGACTCTACAATATAACTCAATTCATAACACTTTAATCACCATGAATTCTTTGTTTGCACATGTAGAACTCACTTTGATTCTCCTTAACATGTAATGCACCCATATTGTTGCTTAAACCTTCTCTTTTTCTAATTGGATGCATGTAATGCATATGGATTTACAATTAAGGTTCGTCCTTATCAAAAAAGATTGTAAATCAATCCTTAACTCATCCTAAAAATGGTTTATATAGAAGTTTGTGCCATTACAAACAACTATGTCAAATGTAACTTGGTACTTGAAGTCCTTGATGCTTGGTATCAACTACAACTTCAATGCTATCACTCAGCATTTGAATGACTCAGCATGTGTTTTCTGCTTGGCACTTGAATCACTTAGTACATACTATATGTTCAACATCTGAGTGACTCAACACTTATTGTTTACTTGGCATGCACTAAATATCTATGACGTAGCATATACTATCTAACAAATTATGCTCGACATGTATTACTTGTTTGGCATGAATAAATTATATGACTTAAGTATATTTTAAGGTTAAGGGCAAGGGCTCCCAAATAGATTATTGTAAGGGTAAGGGTTAGGGGGCCCAAATAGATTATTGTAAGGGTATATTATTGTCTGTACTATTCTCCCTTATATTTTAAGGGACCACCTATTAAAAAATGGGGAACGCAATATAGGATTAGTGCATTACCCTAATTTCCAAATGCCCTAATATTCAAGGGCTATAAAGATCAAGATCACGAAGAAAAGGAAGCATCCGAGTAGTAGATAGAAGCATAGGTGGAAGCAATGGTTGGTGTTCATTCACCACAAGCAATTTCCTATCACCTATCATTATAAAAATAGAGGCAAGGGCACCTATGATAGAAGCAAATCCAATTGCATATCCTATGATAGTAGTGGATCCAGTAGTAACAACAATAGTAGTAGTAGCAACAAGAAACTAGATAAGATTTTGCAACTTATAACCTCCTTATGCATTCACTTGCTTTCTACAATTACTAACAACAAAAATGAGCTTAATTTCCTTGTGATTAGATCACTTGCATTCAAAATCCTACATCCTTTTGCATTCACTTGTGTGAGAAATGGCATGGGGTCAATGAATTACTAGAGAAATTGGTGACACACTTGTAGCTTGATTCCTTCTCTTGTGACTGCGAGTGAATAGATGTAGTGAAAATCCTTCCTTCTACACACTTTTCTCTTCTTCTTCTTATTTTTATAATCCATGTTGGTCAAATTTTTGACCAACTCAGGAGCTTAATTAAAAAAAAGTTAAAATCAAATAGAAAATGGTATAAGATCAAAAATTAACACCAAATCTTCTAGTGTTCATTGATATCAATGGGGAAACTATGTACACAAAAAACATCTCATGGTGCAACATACATGAAATGGGAAGATAGTCAATGGGGGAGTAGCACATTCATGGAGATTTTTTCTTGAGATTCAGATTTGATTGATTAAGAGGATTTGAAAAGAAAGAAAATAGTTACAATACAGTGGAGTAGTTGTAACAAAGACATATATTTGGTATTCATGGAACTTAGATATTTTTCATCTATGTTTCCATCAATGCCAAAGGGGGTGACTTTTAGAATGAATATTGATGATATTCCTATGAAGGAGTATCCTAGCATTAGTGGAGAATTGGAGAGATTGTTAGCATGATTATGTGTTGTATTCATGACTGTGTTTATCATTGATGTCAACATAGTAATGATTTTGTAGAAAATTTATAGATAAGCATATAGAGATTCAAGTCACAAAGTTCAAGGATTGAAGATGTGGCCATGGGTAGTTGAGGACATATTCTATAGAGAGTCATAATGATGTGGTTAAGTGTGCATGTAGAAATATAAAGACTATTGACAATTATTCAATATTTATTGAAGACAACATTCAAACAAAGTTTCAAAGAAGTGGTTTTTTTTATAATATCTCCTAACATAGATAGAATCTAGTTAAGAACAATTGTACAGAGGTAGAAGACACAATGAAGATGGCATGGTTGATCATGCTAACTCTAATATTGCACATGTGAAGGATTGTGAAGACTATGAGTTGACAGTGTTTTGTAATTGTGAAAAGGTGTAATTTGATGTGTATTGTATTATCTTAATATGGTCTAATATTAATTGTAAATTGAGAAAGCCTCAAGGCTGACACAATAATTCATTTGAGGACTTGGTATAAAGGAAAGTTGTTTTCCTTAGTTGGAAGTGTGGATAAAGTGGTTGCAAGAAAAATTTGTGTAATGCAAGTGTGTAAACTTTGATGTGAGATCTAGTGAACCTAATATTGAATATCTTTAGGTTAGAGAAGTTTTTAGTGTGGTTAAGGCATGGTGAGGTGACAAAGAGAATGTATTTGGAAAATATGTTGTTGTAGACAATTTTTTTGGTATTATTTAATGAAGGATAGTACATAGGCCAATTGGACAGTAAGTTTGGTAGTCTTTCCCCTGAATATTTTTGGATAGTGAGTCCTTATACCTTCCATAACTCCTAATAGGTTTGGTACAACTCCTATCATGGTTGGAATCTTCTCATAGGTATTCAAAATCTTCTAAAATGGTCTAATATGTACTAAATGTAATTCATTGACTCTTAACAGGGTCCATCCTCTTACAAAAAAACTTATATATTAGTACACCATATTGTGGATATCATCTCCACTAGGGTTTTCCCTCTAATCAAGGGTTCCCCTATTTAACAAATTTAGTATTATTGTGTATGGTTATCTTCTAGTGGTTGTTTTACTTGTTGATTATATGTTTCATAATTAATAAGGTTAATAAGAATTATTTTAATTGGATAACTAATTCACCCACCCCCCCCCCCCCCCCCCCCTCCCCATGGCCCACCCCCCTCTTCGTTATCTTGGTAGAGTTTACTTTCTAAAATTATTATCTTTGGTGACAAATATACTATGTCTTACCCCCTTTAAGTTTCTAGTTATTTGGCTTGCCTTTATTGTGATATTAGTTTATATTGCTTGAGACTTATAATTTTTAATCTTTCACTTTTATTTGAAACCTTTCTTGTGCACAAGTGTGAGGTTTTGGATTACTTGTGGAGAAAGATGGGGTACATGATATAAACATTTATATTTTCAAGATATAACTTTATGTTCCTTTTTGTTCATATTTTTGTTTCTTCCCTCAATTTCCTTCAACAAGTTCATGTGAGCATCTTTTTTTAATTTTGGAATATCCACCTCTTGCACCTTGGGCTTTTTTCCCATATTATTTGAACCTAGCTTTGTTATTATGGGGAATGATCTCACAATTGATAAAACCAAAAATCCACCATTGCCAAAAAAAAATTATTGTTACCAATTTTTTTATTTTTGTTGACAAAGTTTGAATATTGCCAAATATTTGTAGAGTTGAAATTCTTTATGAAATAGTAACTAAGCATTTAATAAAACCACCATAGGATGAAGCTAACCTTGTTCTATTCATACTTGATCCATGAGAAATCATTTAATGCTCCCTCTAGATTCTACTCGTGCTTGACCCACATATAAAAATTTATCTCCCATTTTGGCATATCCTACAAATCCTCTATCTCTTTTAAACATTGGTTGATGCCTTCTCCCAACTCAAGACCACACAAGACCACTCTCAAATTTCTTCATTCAAACTTCCTTATACTACTATTGCATATTTGTACCAAGAAAAACCTATGCATCAATTATGACTCTATCCATTAATATATTTTTTCATATTGTATGTTCATCATAGTTCAAATTAATCATCACAACGTTTTCCAATGGATATTGACTATTCTTGTGTATAGAAGCATCTTGGATCCCGAGTGCTTTACAAAAAGTTTGGGAAAGGTGTCGGTTCCCAAATCAATAGATTGGAAATCTTATAAGCTTTCCCTCTCAATTTTGGGATATCCAATTATTTTTTATTGTGGACTTTGATCAGTACCCAAGTGGGAGATTATTGATATGTGGTGATTGATCAGGAATGTATAGTATAGTTTTCATAATTATTTGGGGTTTGAGGATTTTTTTAAGTTGACTCATCAAGGATTTTTGAGTTGACTCATCAACCATTTCCCAAGGTTTACTCGTAAGTTTTTTTTTGGGGGGTTAACTCAAGTTCAGACAAAATAATCTAGCCCTAATTTTGTGAGCATTAAAACTTGTATAAAATGGCTTAGGGTAGGTGATTTCATAATATATGATGAGATAGTAGCTTCTTGTGGCAGTATTGAGATGTATGGGTTATAGATTTTAATTTGGTTGTAATCACTAGATAATAAGAATATTGGACTCATTTTCGGTGGATGTATCCTAGGGATTAGGTGAACCATGTTAAATAATTTTTTCTTGTATTCTCTTCTATTAAATTATTTTTTGATATTGGTTATATTTGCATATAATTATTATTTATGTCTGACTAATCATAATAAGTAGTATTAGAGTTAGGTCATTTTAGTTATCCTCTACAAGAAGATATCATGGTTGAGTGGAAGTCTCATAGTTGAATGTAAGTAATGGCAGATGAGGATAAGGTGAAGTTTGTGAAGTTTAATGGGTAGAACTTTCAGTTATGGAAAATACAAATGTAGGACTATCTTTATTAGAAGGATTTATGAGAAACATTGCAAGGAAAGGCCAAGAAAGATGTAAGTATTACAAATGAGGATGGGAATATTTTGGATAGAAAGACACTTGGAAGTATTTGATTATGCCTAGCACAATTGGTGGCATTTAATATTATGAAATAAAAGGTCATCGAAGGGTTTGTGCAAACTCTAGGAAAGTTGCATGAAAAGCCATCTTCTTCAAACAAGGTATTTCTTATGAAGCATTTATTTAATATGAAGATGGAAGAAGGTAGATTTGTTGTTGATCATTTAAATGAGTTTAATATGGATACTAGTCAACTATCTTTTGTAAATGTTAATTTTGATGAAGAAATTAGGGCTCTCTTGTTCTTGTGTTCTTTGCCTAAAATTTGGAATTACTTGATAATGGTTTGGAGTAATTGTGTTTCTGGTTCTAACACCCTAAAATTTGATGATTTTATTGGTGTTATTCTGAGTTAGGAAACTCGTAGGAAAAACTTAGGTGGATCTACATTAGGAAGTATCTTAAATAAACAAAAAAAAGACAAAATGAATGAGAGAGGAAATAACTTTGGAAATCAAGGAAAACCAAGAGAGAGAAAGAGGTCTCAATCCAAAGGACCAAGAGATTATTGGTACAGTGGAAAACTAGGATACAAGAAGAAAGATCTTTGAACTATAAAGAAAAATAAATGAGAAAAACAAGATAGAAACAAGGGGGCAAATCTGGTAAGTAATAAATCCAAAGAGGGTATTTCCTTCTTTCTTTAGAAATCATTAATGATTAATGGGTTATAGATTTAGGGGCTTCATTTCATGCTACTCTCCATAGTAGTTATTTTCTTGATTATGTCCAAGAGAATTTTGGACTAGTTTATTTGGGAGATAATGAACCTATCAAATTGTTGGAAAGGGGAAAATTAAGATTAAGTTGTAGAATGGAAATCTTTGGCTACTACAAGAGGTAAGACATGTTCCAAGGCTAAGTAGGAAATTAATTTGAGCAAGGTAACTGGGTGATGAGGGTTGTATAGTTACTTTTAATCATAAAAAATGGAAGGTTTCAAAAATTTCCTTAGTAGTATAAAAAGGTGTGAAAGTAGGCACCTTATATCTTTGCATGGATCATATTATTCCTTCTACTTTAATTATTTCATAGAAAAATGAATGTTCAGGAAATTTTTTTGCAGTTGGGTAGGGAGGACAAATAATTGTTTTAGATTCTAAAATAGCATTATGCACAATAGACTTGGGTGCATGAGTAAGAAGAGTATGAAGCTAGTTCATTCAAAAAAAAATGTCATGCCCAAAAAGCAAGGGCAAAAACACACATAATTTTTTTTTTTAAACAATAATGATTAAATTCCCTAAGTTTGATAGGTTTGTTTCATAGTTAAAGTATAGGTACACTGTAAGACGGATACAAGATCCCCTATCAAAACTTTAAGACTACAACTCAATTTGAAAACATCATATAGGAATAGGTTGTTAAACTTAAACGTTCATTGTTAAAACAATTAAGTAAATTAATTAAACTAAATTCAATTAATTAAGAGACCTAATGCTCTACTATTTTTAATTACCCTTAAAATATTACATCATTAGAACAATAGTACTAAGCTTACTAGTACACATATTTTACAATTAATTTAAAGCATATAATCATTAATCAATAAAATATCTATTAAGAAAAATATCAATTAACAATATAACTAATTGATTCGAATGCCCATTTAAATAATACAAATCTACTTATCTGAAACGTTTAAATAAAAGAACTCACTAACTAAAATAATGCCTCACATATAATTAAATAAACTTTATTTTAATAACAATTTGTTTAACTCTATAATCTATTTTAAAAACATTTCTAATAAAAATGATAATATAACTTAAATTAAATAAACCAAATAAATAAATAAAAACATTAACACCACTAACTTAAATAATAATCTACTATAATCAACAACTAACTACACTTGTTCTAATCTAAAGACAAATACTCACTACAATATTAAAACAATAAAATCATTTAATAATAAAATATACTAATACTAAAGCGTATTAATTAAATTTCTAAGAAATTAAATCTGACTAACATCTAAAACTAACACACTAGTTTCATTCAACTAACACTTAATATAAATTAATAAAATTAATTAAACATGACTAACTAATTTCTAAATTAATAAAACTAACTAAATCTTTGAAAACTTTATTAACACTAACTTCTATTAACTAACTTATAAACCACCAATCTAACTTTTAAAGCATTATTTAAATAAATACTAACCTAAACTAACCTAACAACTAACCCTTCCCACCAACCTAACTGCCACAATTCTACCACATCCCAAGACCCCCCACGTGGGCACAAGACCCAAGTCAACATTTATGTGTGTTGGGCAAAAAAAAATATGTAGGTTCCTAAAGGGAGTTTTAAAAAGTTGACACACTTTAAAATAAAATGACTTGCCCACCCTTACAAAAAAAAAAAACCCTCCAATCTAATGTAGGACACACTGCCCAAGGTTTATGATGGGCATAGCAAAGTCAAATTCAATTTGACTTAGGAGCAGGTAAAGTTTTTTTTTTTTTTTTTTAAACACTTGCTATGAGCTACATGGGTTTTGGTTTTAATGCCCATATAAAATCTTGCGCCCCCCCACCTCCCCCCCCAACATCTTCTTATTCGCTGGTACATCTGTCATGACAGACCACTTGGAAGTTCACCTAGAAAGGAGGAATTATGACAGGATGTAATGTGAATAAAGTTTTCTTGGTAAAAGTTATGTTTAAAAAGTTAAGTAGGTAGGTTTGCTAGGATATTTAGGATATTTATTTTAATATACATATATTTGTTTTTTGTTATTTTCTTTTTTTATTTAAATATTTAATATTTTAATATCTAATAAAATCAAGAAAAGAATATTTGAGGAATCTAAAGATTCTCTATTGTAGGGAGAATAAAAAAATTTATTCCCATACAAAATCCAAGACTATTTACCTCAAGGGAACACAATTTTTTTTGCCAAGTGCATAATTTTTCTAAGTGTAATGCTTTTTTTTGCAAATTTTTTTTTTTACAAGGGGGTGTATTTTTCTTTTCTAATTGAATTTACTAAATACATAGTTAAACCAAGGGGTTGAATAATTTTTTTAACAACAATGTAAGATTTATTTTGTCTCCTACAAATTATGAAAATGAATTGAAGTTTCAACCATATCAATTTTTCCTTAACATAATTGAACTCAATTTGCATAAGTTGCATGTCACCATTTTATCTATTTTCAATACACATATGCATAAATTGAAATACTATAACACTCAAATGCAAGAATATTACTCAATCTCTTTTTCTATTAAACTGCCTAATTCAAGGCTCCACTGGGAAAGAACTAGTAAGAAAACCCAACATCATTGCCACTTCAACAATAAGTTTAAATGTACATTTTTACACAAGATATTATCCCGAGGGAAAAACTCCCAACATAATTGAAATCCAATACAATTTTGAATTTCCTTCTTGGCCCTTAACAAGGGATCCATTACAAATTCTATAATACTTCACGGTGATCATGGAGAGAACAAAAATTGACTAGGAGACAACCAATCATAACATGAAGACAAAATCAGATATTCACTCCCATCCTGGGTTTACACAACAGGTTCAACATTGAACTAGACTAGGGAGAAGGTGGATTTTTCCAATAGAAGATGTCAAAATAGGTTCCCTTTCGGGGCTATAACTCAAGAACTTCCATTCTTCCATTCTTACATTCCAAAACTCATACGTGGAATGTGTTGATGAGTAGGGACCCATAACACCCTACCCTCTCTCCCTCTTCTCATCTTGAGAAGAGACTCTATACTGTTAGAGTCCAACTAAAGACCTTCCCCCATACGTGGCCAATTCTACCCTATCTAAGGGTGAGTAATGCCAATACAACCCATACAATCCCTTCGAAAATCAAACAAAACACAAAGGAAAGACATTTAAGAAAACCAATTTCAATCCCTCCCAAACATACTCAACACACACATGAACATACATATGCAATAAAACTAAAACATGAAACACCATATGAACAAAATGAGGTGAAGTATTCCTACCTTCAAAAATTAGGTTATGGAAAATGAACAAATTTTAGATGAGCTTTCTTTCCTCTCCTTCTCCTTCAATTCTAAATTCCACTCTAAAACTAGAGGTTGGGTGAACACCCAAAACCCTCTCAAAATTGCCTCTAAATAAGATCCTAAACTCAACCACCTCTAAAATGCAATAACTCCCCCACTTGCCCAAAAGTTCTAGAGGCTTCTAACTCACTTAGACCTAAGGCTAACCTTAAGGTGGAGTTAAAGTCATCCAACTCATGATGAAAACTATCAATTTTTGCAATAAAGCAAAAATGGGGTTTTTGAGTGACCATTAAAAGTCAACAAAAGGGGCTAGGATGGTGGAAATGCACCCAATCCATACCCATACCCCTTAGGTACTTAGATTTCATGATTTAGGCCTTTAGGATTAATTAGGGACCTATCAAAAGCTAAGAATTTTTAGGACTATCTAACAACCTTCAAAATGTAGATTAAACACTAATCCAGATTAGGGGTAATTAATCTTGATTACTAACTGATTAGCAAAAAGGTCACTAACCTAGTCTGACTTAGATCTTTAGGTTACTCGGTTAACCCTAACTATCATGTTGGAATGCATATACAATTCACGAGTGTCAAGAGACACTATAAAAACACTGTTACGAAACATTAACATTTATTGATTATAGAATGATACATTTATTCAATCCACGACACAAATAAAATACGAATAACAAGGTTTGCATCTTTCATTAGATTTAACCATGGTTCCCACAAATGGTACATGGGGTTCAATTTCGTTTCTCCATTTAGATTTCTCAACTAAATATCCTGCACACTCATTGCACACATCAGTACCTCAAGAAAATCACATGCATATATGTATATAACGTATCAGGGAAATCACATAAATTAAAACATCCATCTTTCAAATAATCAATTGTCTATCTCATTCTACTCATATTCTCAATCATTAAAATTGCATTATTAAAGTGTTAATTTTGCATTCACTTACTTCATCAATATACATGTTCATAAAGCATTAAATGACGAAATCAAATATCTAAAAGCAAAACATCACACAACATGAAATAACATAATATGTTCAGTGTATCTGATAGTGTCTTGACATATTGAATCATGAGTATCAAAATAATAAAGTATCAACTATGCTACGATGGGTCAGGGCAAGGCCTCACAAAAAATTACCAGGTCTAAAATGTGTCAATTTGGATTTCACTGAAATTTGTGTGTATGGAAAGAAAAAGAGAGTGAGTTTTGTGAAGAGTTGGAAGGAAGAGAAAAATGAGAAATTAAAGCTTGTGCATATAATCATATGGGCACCAACCTAGGTATCTTCACTTGGTGGCCCTCATTATTATTTTATATTCATTGATGATGTAAGTAGAAAATTATGGGTTTATTTATTTAGATAGAAATATGATGTATTTGTAATGTTTAAGAAATGGAAATTCTTGGTTGAGAATGAGAGTGGTATAATATTAAAATATCTTAGATTTAATAATGGTGGTGTGTATTGCAAAAATGAATTTGAATATCATTATTCCACTAATGGTATTTATAGAAAAAAAAAAATTCTAAGGACTCTACAAGAAAATGGAGTGGTTGAATGCATGAACATGAAAATAATGGAGTATACAAGGAGCATGAGGTTTTATGCTAGGATGCCCTTAAACTTGTGGGCAAAGGTTCTCAATATTGTTGTATATTTGATCAATAGAGGTTTATCTACTCCATTGGGTTGTGGTATTCCAAAGGAAGCATGGATTGGTAAGAAGGTGAGTTATTCTTTTCTTAGAAACTTTGGTTGTGAAGCATTTGCATATATAGATTCTGAAAATAAAACCAAGACAGAAGCTAAGTCAAAGAAATGTGTATTTTTTGGATATGGTATTAATGGATTTAGTTATAGGGTTTGGAATTTGGAAAATCATAAAATTGTAAGAAGTAGGGATGTCATATTCAATGAGAAAGTGTTGTACAAAGATATGTTGTAGCAGCATGAGAAGAAAGAAAATTATTATGTAGTACTCAATGATACTCCAAATGATTATGGTCCACTAGTTCCTTATGTTCTACAACAACCGCAACAACAAATACTACAAACCCTAGTGAATGTTTGATGAAGGGCCAAACCACCCTTTGAGATCTAAATAAATAATAGTTTTCAAATAGCTTGCACAACAATATATCCCACCAAGAAAGCTTCCACAAAGAGCTTATAGAAGAAGAGATTTCACTCCAAGATCTTATACTTTAAGATCTTCTACTATAAGAGCTTGATTACAGATGCTCATATGTATTTTTTATATAGGCACTTACAATTCAAGATATCACAAACACAACCAATGTGGGATAAAAGGTAAATGCAACTACCTTACAAAAAATATTAAATTCTGACTCAAATACATCTAAGCACCACCAAGTGGCCCAATTAGAAAATTGCATTTCCCTTTGTGGATCACAACAAATGTTAATTGTGTGATTTAAAGAACTTTCCACCTACACACCTCAATAAGTGAAATGATAACTATTTTAGATTTTTTTTTATGACATTCATTCACATCAGTAATGAAATGCATTTTTCCCCTCTTTTTCCATTTTTTATTTTTCCTCTATTTTTTGTCACTTTCTCTCTCCTCCACAATTTTGTTATCATGCCCTATTTTATTTTGTGATGCAAGATGTTCTTGCATTAGACACCTATGGTAGGAAAATATTTGTGAATATGAATTCACAAATGAAGTAGCCACCACTAATATTTGTTTTCTTGTCTTCCAATACCTAACTGGAATAAGTATTTGATGTTGATATATTTTCTTCTTTCCTCTTTTCCAACACCTAGTTGGAACAAGTATCTACTACTAACAATATTATGTTGCAATTAACTTCATCCAAGTGTAACTCTCATTCTCCTCCACCCTTGTAGGATCTAACCCACCTATAATAAGCTCTATAATACCATAAAAATCTTCATTTACATACCACACATCACTGACAAGATCCTCATATAAACCATTATCTTTCAAATCCATTTCAAATTCAGCATTCGATGATTCATAAAATTTTACCTCTTCTACACCTTCATCTTTGTTTTCTTCTTTCATGTCTTCAACAAGGCATGTAACTATTTTGCTTGTTTGACTTGCAATCAACGTATTGTAATCTTCCTCTATTGTTGCAACCTTCAAATCATCTTCTACACTTCAGGTTCATAGATCTTTTTGTCTTCATGTTTTTTCTCTTATTTTCATCTTCATTATCTTCCTCTTCTTTAGTACTATGTATGTGATACCCCATTGTATCTTCTTTCTTTTTTGAATCCAAATGATTATCAACATCTTTGTTTTGATGAAGGACTCCTCTCTTTCACAATTCTTCTTCTATTTCATTCATTTTATTTTTTAAATCCAATAATATTTATTCTTGCATTCTTTTTATAAATTTCTCAAGTATAGGAATCCTCAAAATTGAGTCATCTTCTTCTTGCTCCTCTCCATGTTGAAGTCTTCATAATAAAAACTTTACCCAACACAAGCACCTCGTACAAACTACCTCATAGTTGGCAATCTATCTACAAAGTTAGCTCAATTCATGATCCTCGTGCAAATGACCTCATAGTTGATGATCTGACTATACAATCAAGAACTTCTTTACAAACTTTACCCAACCCAAGGTCCTAGTGAAAACTACCTCACATTCATTGATCTATCTACACACTCAAGAACTCATTCTCTAATACTATTGATGAAGGGCTACACCACCCTTAACAACTCATAACAAAATACTTAACAACATAGATACAAAGAGAAGAAAGATTGCTTTACAAAGCACTCATTAATGCTTGAAATCCTTACAATATGAGACAACTCTAATATGAGAGCTTACAAAATAAGATCTTCTAAATAGCTTTCATAAAAAGAGATCCCAGCATGATGGCTTCCACAAAGATCTTACTCAAGAAGAAATTTGACTCCAAGATCTCACACTTTAACATATTCTACTGCAATATCTTGATTACAAATGTCCATATGTCTTTCTTATATATGCACTTACAATTCAAGATACCACAAACACAACATAAAAGGTAAATGCAACTACCTTACAAAAAATATTAAATTCCCACCCAAATACATCTAAGCACCACCATGTGGGCCAATTAGAAAATTACATTTGCCTTTGTGGATCACAACAAATATTAAATGTGTAATTTAAAGATATTTCAACATACACACCTCAATAAATGAAATGACAACTTTTTTTATGTTTTTTTCCTTTTATGTCATCCATGCACCTTGGTAAATGAAATCCTTTTTTGGCTTCTTTTTCCTTTTTTATTTTATTTATTTCCTCCAATATTTGTCACTTTATCTCTCATCCACAATATTTTTTTATCATGCCCCCTTTTATCTTGTGATGCAAGATGTTCCTACATCAATGTTAGATGTTCCACAAGGATAAGTAGACCTCCAAGAAGATTATATCCCTCTTTATATTCTATTTTTTTAATAGATATTGGTGAACCTGAATGTTATGAGGAATTTGTTTAGGTGGATACAAAGATTCAGTGGGAGTGTGCTATAACAGAGGAAATGGACTCTTTTCTAAAAAATAAGACTTGAGATTTATGTAATTTACCTATAGATGAAAGGCCTTTACAAAAAAAAATGGTTTACAGACTAAAAGAAGAGGATGAAGGTAAGAAAATTTTAATTAGTTGTAAAAAAAATTGTATAGAAAAAAGGGCATTGATTTTGATGAGATATTTTCTCTATTTGTTAAAATGACTTCTATTTGTACTATTTTAAGTATTGTGGCTACTAAAGATTTGGATTTGAAGTAGCTTGATGCTAAAGAAACTTTTCTTCATGGTGATTTAGATGAAGAAATATATATGGAATAGCCATAGGTATTTGAGGTCAAAGATAAGAAGAATTTAGTGTGAAAATTGAAGAAAAGTTTATATGTATTGAAGCAAACACCTCAGCAATGGTACCTTAAATTTGACAGTTTTATGAATGAACATGGTTACACTAGGTGTCTGTCAGACTATTGTGTTCAATTTAAGAGGATGAATGATAAGAGATATATTATTTTATGCTTAGATGTTGATGATATGCTTATAGTTGGGTCTAACATGGATCACGTCACAAGGTTGAAACAACAGTTAGCACATTCATTTTCTATGAAGGATTTGGGGACTACAAAACAAATCCTTGATATGAAAACTTGTAGATATAGGAAGCCTAGGAATTGACTTTATCTCATGCTGATTATATTGATAAGGTGTTACAACATTTCTCTATGGAGAATGCCAAAGCTATCAACATACCTTTTTCTAGATATTTGAAATTGACTAAGGAGATGTATCCAAAGACAAAAGAAGATGAAGATTAAATGTCCAAGGTACCTTATGATTTGGTTGTAAGAAGTTTAATGTATGATATGGTATGTATTAGGTCAAATATTGTACATTTCATGGGATTTATTAGTAGGTATATGATTCATCCTAGGATTGATCATTGAAATACAATTAAATAGATTCTAATATACTTGAGAGGAACATCCCATTAATTTTTACATTTTTGGGGCTTTACTACTGATTTAGATTTAGTAGGGGATCTTGATACTAGGTAGAGTACTATAGGATATGTATTTACTATTGATGGGATAGGTGTGATGGTTTGAATTTTCACTAAGCTTAAAATTTTGGTATCTTGTGAAAATTAGGAAGAAATTGTGTTTCCATTGCTTAGGATTTCTCAAAATGTTTTTATTCCTTAGGAAAAAACCCTAAACCATTAATGATATCTTCTAGTTTGCAAGATTATTCAGAAGTTGGTATGTAGTTAATAAAAAGGGATACATTAAAACTTTGGTTATACACCTACACCCTAAGAGATAAAGATCCTAGGACATTGAGGGATGCTTATAAGATGGTTGTTAACATAGAAAATGATATGAAAGCATTTGGTAAGTTAGGGAGAATAGATGATCCAAAGTTATTCAACCCAAGGGGTAGTAGAAGACAAGGTGAAAAACCTATTACAACCAACAAAACTGAGGATGAAAAAATGGACCAAGTTTTGAATCTCCTTAAAAATTTGAATCCACTAATGAACTATGCAAATAGGCCAAATTTTGGTAAGAAGCCTCAATTCAATAATAGTTATAATAAGTAGACTAGAATGGAGAATTATCCATATACCACACAATGGAAGGATGGTAAGCCTATTACTAATCCTACCCAAGGCACAAAAGATAAGGGTACACCAGATCCACTACTGAGAAATTCTATGAATATGGTGGAAAACATGCCCTAGTGTATTGTATGTCAGTCTCCTAATTCTCCTTATTTTTGTGTAGTTCCCCAATCTTTTTTAGCAAATTAGTCGACATAGTAGGAATAAGGTGAAGAAGAAAAGAGTCATGAAGATGTGGCATGTAATATGATCTATAAGACTCTGAGATTGATGCTAATAATCAGATATATATATATATATATATATATATATATATATATATATATATATGCAATATTTTCAGATCATGATGATCAAAATGAGGATAAGACATGCAATATGATATCAAATGTTGAACATGTAAATTCAAGGAAGGCATCCAATGAAGAAGTTGATAGAATCACCATTGAAATGATAGCCCAAATTCAGAGCACTTACAATCTCATAAATAGAACTATAAATAATAAGAAAACATTTGGTATTTTTATCAAGGACACAACCCATAAGATGAATGATCCCCCAAAAGAAGAAGGTTCAGTAATTGTCAAGATTAAGGATGTTAAATCCAATAAATGGGAACCCAAAAATAAAGTGTAGTTCCAAGGTGTAGAGATAGTTAAGATCTACACACAAGAAAATAAGTCAAGTCTTGATGTCACTAGACAAGTGGAACAACCCATTCTTCAAATACAAGCATCCATAGGTAATTTGCTAAAAACCATTACATATGATCCTATAGATATGATTTCTATGTTATCACAAATCATTGTAAAATTCCCATTATCTGAGATGCTTTGGATAGAAGAACACAAGAATAAGGCTCTCTCCTAGTTAGGGGGAATTGGGAATAGTGATGTTGTTGAAAGGGAGTCATCAATAGGGCAAGAAATGCCACTTGTAGTAAAAGATAAAGAAGAAAAAGGAGTCATGTCCCAAATACTTCAGATGTATATGGATAATTCATCTACTTCCTATATAGAGAACATTGATCCTCTCTTCCTTAGCCTTATCATAAATGGTTAAACCTTGAAGAATTGCATGATTGATTCAGGGGCCTCAAACATTGTCATGCCTTGTAGGATCATGGAAGCCCTTGGTCTGAAAGTAGATACAATGAAAGTTAGATGTAGAGCTATGGATGCAAGAGAAATCCCTATCATAGGTACAATTAATGCCTTTCCTTTTAAATTAGTTGCATACCCTAAAGTTGACTTAAGAATTATTGTCTTAGTAGTTGATATTCCTCCATAGTATGAAATGTTTCTCTCAAGAAAATGGAGAACTACAATGGAAGGTAGCCTACAATGTGATCTTTTTTAAACCACATTTCACATAGGAGATAAATCCATTAAATTTGATAGAGAACTGCGAGTTACCCACATGCTTAAAGACAATATTGACACATACGTGACATGTTTTCTAGACACTGATAGGGTTTAATCTTTGGAATTACAAAAAGAAAAAATTAAGTCACCCATTGTAGTGGAAGTTGAGTCAGAATCAAAAAAGGAGGACTTATGGACAATGTACTTTGATGGAGCTTACTACAAGGAAGGATCAAGGGTAGGTATTCTCTTGATTTTTCATGATGGTTGCACTTATAAGTTCTCTTTTACTTTGAATTTTCCACGTATAGATAACATTGGAGAGTATGAGGCTTTACTGTTAGGATTAAAATTGTCTCATAAACATGGCATCAAGTGCTTATATGTTATTGGTGACTCTAAGTTATTTTTTTCCCAAGTAAGAGGAGTATATGTCTCTAAGAACAAAAGACTGAAATAGTATAGAAATGTTGTTTGGGATATGATAGAGGTTTTTTATGCCTCTTGAATAACATAGAAGGATGGGAGTAATAAAAAGATGGTTGACATACTAGAAAATGTTTCTATAAAGCTTAATGACATAACCTTTGTTGGCTTATCAAAAGTAGAGGTGAAAATCAAACCCTTAGTCCCTAATAATATCTAGAATTATCAAGTCTTTGAAGAAGATGAAGACATTATAAGGTTTTAAATTGTGAGGACAAATTTTGGGGACAAAAGGTTGATTGTGCATCACTTTTGGAAAAATAGATATAAAGGATACATTTTTGGTGAAGAGGTTGTTTAATTAAAAATAGACAAGATTCCCAAAGTTCTAGTTGTATTAGAAATTATTTTTCATAACCATGATACATTCAAGACAACTAAAAATGAACATGATGCAAAGGATTTAGAGGAGATCAACCTTGGAACCAAAGAAGCATCTAAGAAAATGTATATAGGGAGGAAGTTGTTTCCAAAAATTAGATAGACTTTGGTTAATCTACTAAGAAAATATAGACATGTATTTCTCTAGTCATATGATGATTTGAAGGCCTACAGAGAGGATATCTTTTAGCATGAAGTACCATTAAAAGAAGAAGCTAAACCTTTTAGATGCCTATCAATATAACTCTTGCACCAAAGATGCAAGAAGAACTGATAAAGTTTTTGGATGCAGGAATCATCAAGCCAATTAGGCTTTCTTCTTGGGTATCAAACTTGGTTCCTAGTACGAAGAAAAATGGTGATATAAGATTATGTGTTGACTTTAACAATCAGAGTATTTCTTCATTGAAGGATAACTATGGTCTCCCAAATATGGAGGATATGCTACAAAGAGTCACTAGAATAGAGTCGATGTCCATGATGGATGGATTCTCTAGATACAATCAAGTGGTTGTGAAGGAGTTAGAACAATATAAAAATACATTCACAACACCTTGCAGAACATAAGTCTACAACAAAATGACTTTTGGTTTAACTAATGTTGGTGCTACTTTTTAGAGAGCCATGGATGTGGCCTTTGTAGACATAATTGATAAGTTTCTAGTAGTATGGCAAGATGATCTAAAAACATACTCAAAGGAATGAAAATGACCATTGTATGCACCTTGAAAAGGTATTTATTAGAGCTCTCAAGTATGGTATCTCTTTGAATCCTAGGAAATGTGCTTTTGTTGTTACTGAGGGAAAATTTCTAGGTCACTTGGTTGAAAAAGAGGGAGTTAGGATAGACCTAGAGAGGGTTGAAGCTATAGATATAATTTAGAAACCTAAGAATGTTAAAGAGATTCAATATTTCTTTGGAAAAATTAATTTCCTTAGAATGTTTGTCACTAATTTTGCAGAAACAAGTAGACCAATCTCCAAGATGCTAAAGAAGGCTCTAAAATTAGATGGGATGGTGAACCAAATTTGGCTTTTTAGAAGATAAAACAAGAAATAAAAGATGCTCTTGTCTTAAGGGCTCCTAATTACTCTAATCCAATGAACAATTTTCCTTTGCTTCATTCCATACTATTGCAACAATTTTATTAAAAGAGAATGAGGATAGATATGAACAACCAATAGAATTATTTAGTAAGTCCTTATAGGCTATAGAATTAAACTATGAAATTAATGAAAACAAGCCTATGCATTGGTCAAGGTTGTGAAGGCATTAGATGTTATCTAATGGAGCTACAATGATTTCTTTTATACTCATTGCTACAGTAAAGGTTATCTTCTCACAACAAGAAGTCTCTGGAAGAAGATGTAGATTGATCAATAGGATTCAAAAGTTTGACATAGATATCCAGATTACCAAGTTGGTAAGAGGAAAAGGACTTCAAAAGTTGATGGAAGAGGCTAATCTTGAAGAAAATCAAATAAACCAGCTTGATGATGATTGTAGAAGTGGATTGTGTGATATGGATGTTTTTGATTGGTGTAAGGAAATAATATTTTACTTAAAACACATGAAAGTTCAACTAGGTATAAATTATAATCAAACAAGTGTTGGAAATATAGATGGAGTAACTGAGGGGGGCTGAATTAGTTACCACAAAAACAAATCCAAAGATCCCTTAGATGTCTTATAAGCTTAGTTACTGCTGTCACTCAGTAGCCACATAGAAAAATGCTATAACTCAATAGATGTATGTTAACTTATTACTAATCTTTAAGCAATCACAAAAATTTAACATGCATGCATAAAATAAATAACATCAACACAAGAGACACCAGATTTAACGTGAAAACCCAATATGGGAAAAACCACCAAGTAACTAGCTACCAATTTTCACTCTTCTAAAGTGAGCCTTATTAGGAGCCAACCCTATTAGAGGTTACAAAACACACTATGAGGTGTGAGCTTGTTAAAGGATTTAATCACCCTACTAGGAGTGGCCTTGCTAGAGGACTTTGGAACAATTCAATAGAACTATCCACCTTTTTAGAGGATTTATAAAAATGGTTGTTAAACCAACTCTGTTAAGAGATTTAGGAATCACTGCTACAATGATGGAAAAGTAACAATGAAGTGACCTGAATAAGATGAAACTAAACTTGTTGTTACAGATCTTTCTTCTACTTCACTAGATCATCTTTGATCGAATACAACTTTTCTACTCCTTAAGGATATCTGATCCTTCTTCAAAATTCACTCATACAATCAACTCACTTGCATGCTCGCTCATTCATTCATCCATTCATACATTAGAATTCACAACTTGACCTTTTATTTATACCTTACAAATTATCAAGTTGACTTATTTATAAGTTACATTTACCAATAATCATTACATTAGTCAGCTACAAACATTACATGAAACAATTAAAATTTATTTCCCAAAACAATGAAATCCTTCATTGGCCGACCCTACTTAGTAAACACTACTCCATAAATGATTTCCAATGTTAACCGACTGAAGCTTGGTAAACACTGTGAATTTTACAAAATCCTTTGGAGATTGAGTGAACTCAATAAATGCTAACCTTGTGAGCTCGGTAGAAACTATTTCCATAGAGTATATTCAAGAACCCTCAATAGACTCTATAATTCACTTTGCTGACCATCTGATCTTGGTAGACTTTTCCTTTTGCTTTACTGACCAACTGAGCTCAATAGATTATATCTAATAACTTATATGACATTTGTGTAACATCAAAGACAACACACAATTGAACAATTGTATCCAACAATCTCCCTCTTTGGCATTGATGGCAACACAACATGTCATAGCAGAATGAAATTTCAGAACAAGTCTATTTTTGATAGAATATTTCTCCCTCTTAGATTATATGCCACAAACTTCTCAAATACCGCAATCTCCCTCTATGAAGGAATTACATAGCTTCTTTTCAAATAGCAGATTCTTCACAATCAAATTCAAATTTTAGAAAGATATGATAGTACACTCTCCCTCTTTGAAAACACATGCCAAATACAACACAAACCAAATGAGTAACAATGTACCTTAAGCATTGATTCATATGCAATGTTCCCATGATTATGCCACATCAACTAATAGATCTTCAACTTGGTTCCTATTGATGCATCACTAAATCTTTATTTTAGTGAGCTTCAGATAGGGGAATGACCCATAGCTTACCTCTTAAATACAAGAATGCATCCTTAGGTAATGGCTTGGTGAATATGTCAATAGTTTGTTCTTTTGTATGGACATATTCCAATTTGATCTCCTTATCTTGCACCAATTCTCTAACAAAGTGATACTTTATTGCAATGTGTTTAATTTTTGAATGCATCACTAGATTTGTAGATATGTTGATTGCACTTGTATAGTCACAAAATGATGTAGGAGCATCCAGAGGTATAAGGGCAATCCTATGTCACCCAAAAAAAAATGTAGTTAGACTTAGTTTCTATCTCATGTGTTTTCATTTATGGATACCCATTTGGGTCAAGTAAAGGTTCCAACTCTCACAGTTCCACTATCAGTGTTCTAGGATAGAGTATTTGCACACCTTGGGATACGTGTAAATGCCAAAAAAAAGGAGTATGTAATTGAGCCATCATTTTGGCGAACTAGGAGGTGTAAATTGGCCAGATGAATGTAATTGTAATTTAGAGCATTCCAAAAAAAGAATCAGGTCAAAAGGCCCCACGGTTTGAAATTTATCGTAGTTTTTTGGGTTTTGGAGACCTCCTAAGAATGCTTCAAAGTTAGGTTAGGGGCATTAAATGACCTCAAAAAGGGTCAAAAAATAGGGGACGAGTGACACTGGTCTATAGGGCTATAAAGCGCTTCAAGAGCTTTCCAAAAATGTAAACGATTCATCAATCGGAGCTACGGTTCAAAAGTTATGCCTCCCGAAAGTTTGGTTACCATTTTTGGATTCTTCTAGATTTGCACCAACTTCTAATGCGGCTTCTAGAGCCTTCCACTTGGTCAGTGGATGCCTACTAGCACTTTCTAGAATGTATTCCTAGTTCTTAACCCTCCGGGGTCTATTTAAGGACATTTTTGGCATTGTAAAAGGCAGTTCGGAGTGGAGTTTCAGAGGAGGTACTAAAAGGAGAAATTATCTCTAGATTTATGTTATTGTAAGCCCATAGGGTATGTTATGAAGTCTATTTTCTCTGTACTAAATGTACTAGCTTATTTTCATAGTTAATACAATTTCCCTTTTCCTATTGTGTCCATTTTGTGCTTGGGTTGTGTCCCCATCAAGTGGTATGAGAGCTGGTTTTCCTGAGTGTGTAGATAGAGCGCCGACTGTGAGGCAGTTTTCACCAGGACTGTGTGGTTGTGGGTTTGAGTTAAGAAGATGCCTCCATGAAGAGAGCATGGTGGGAGGGCCAAAGCTATCAATCTTGAGGAGGTTAGAGCCCTCCAAAGGCAGGTACAAGCATTGCAAGAGGAGCTCCGTAGAGGAACAAATGTTGTCACAGGTGACGATAGTGAGGATGACAATGAAGAAGAAGAAATTGGACTAGAAGGGGAATTTGATGGAGAAGTTCTGAATCAGGTAGAGGAAAGGCTTTTTAGGGCCATTACTAAATTTGGGAAAAGACCTACAATTGATGTGGGTGTATTTTCAGGAAATCTGAAACCAGATGAGTTGATCAACTAGATCAATGAACTGGAAGAATACTTTGAGTATGAGGATATCAGGGACCCAGATAGGGTTAAGTTTGCAAAGGCCAAACTTAAAGGCCATGCCAAAATCTGATGGCAAGAGGTTCAATTGGAAAGAAACAGAAGAGGAAAGGAGAAGATCACAAGGTGGGATCGCATGGTGGACAAATTGAAGAAGCAGTTCATTCCTGTGGACTACAAGCTTGATTTGTTTAAGAAGATGCATGGGCTAAAGAAAGCAGGAAGATTAGTCCAAGAATATACAGAGGAGTTTTATCCACTTTTGATTAGAGCAGGGCATCCAGAAGAAAATAAGGAGAAGGTTGCTCGTTATATCAATGGGCTGCAACCTAGCATCCAAGAGGAATTAAGTCTGGTAAGAATGACCAATGTTGAAGAGGCATACCAGTTTGCCCTATGACTTGATGAGATTTTGAATAAGAGGTTTGAAGGGAGAAAAAGAGGGCATGGTCAAGGAGGAAGGGGAAGCAGTAGGTCATCTGGAGGTCAAAATGAAACCCAAAAGAAAAATGAAGATGTGGGTACTAGCAGGAACCAGAGGAATGAGGGTTTCAACCACTCCCGTGATCAAGACTTTGGAAATCAGAGAGGAAGAGGTAGAGAATGTGGACAAGGAAGAGGAGGCTTTCATGGTACCTATTTCCATTGTAATGAAGAAGGTCATCATGCCTTTGAATGCCCTCAACGACAAGGAAGGACAGATAGGAGAGCTGAGGGCCAAGCTAGGGTTGCTCATGTGGATGAGGATGCACAATCATCACATTCAGAGGATGCAGAAAGAGGAGAGACCTTGGTGA
This sequence comes from Cupressus sempervirens, assembly GCA_028749045.1. Taxonomy (NCBI): domain Eukaryota; kingdom Viridiplantae; phylum Streptophyta; class Pinopsida; order Cupressales; family Cupressaceae; genus Cupressus; species Cupressus sempervirens. The sequence continues at coordinate 658,222,089 of CM053784.1, forward strand.
ATGAAAGGGTCCTACTAAGTGGTAAGATTAAACTAGGAAAAAGGAGGAGTTTGTTCCGTACCAGATGCAAGTGTGAGGATAAATGTTGTGACGTGATCATTGATGGTGGTAGCACTGATAACTTGGTATCAAAAGAGATTGTCTCTAAGCTGAAGCTCAAGAGGGAGAGACATCCTCGGCCCTATCAGATTTCTTGGATGAAAGATGATCATAAGGTCCTAGTAAGTGAACAATGTCTCGTGAAATTCAAAATTGGGAGTTACCATGATCAAGTTCTCTGTGATGTTATTCCAATGGATGTTTGCCATCTATTGTTGGGTAGACCATGGCAGTTTGATAGACATGTAGTACATGATGGTCATGCAAACACATATTCCCTAACAAAGGATGGAGTTTGCCACAAACTGAAGCCCATGAAAAAGGAAGGTGAAAAGGTATGTAGTAGTGCTAGGATTTTTCTTGTTGATGGAAGGAAGTTTTTAGATGGAATGAAACATCAGCGTATGTCCTATGCTTTGATTCTTAGGAAAGATAAAGAGGGTAGTAGTGAAATACCACTTGAAGTTTTAGATTTACAAGGTGAATTTGGAGATATTATCTTTGATAATGTTCCAGAAGGATTACCACTAGTAAGGAAAATTAGTCATCAGATAGATTTGATTTCAGGAGCAAGTTTGCCTAACAAGGCTACTCACAGGATGACTCCTACTGAAACAGAGGAGCTAAACAGACAGGTTCAAGAGCTGTTGATGAAGGCCTTGATTCGAGAGAGCCTAAGTCCATGTGTAGTACCTACAGTATTGGCACCAAAGAAGGATGGAGAGTGGAGGATGTGTACAGATTCTCAAGCTATAAATAGGATAACCATCAAATATTGGTTTCCTTTGCCAAGGATGGATGATCTTATGGACTGCTTGAGTCGAGCTCAGTACTTCACAAAGATAGATCTCAAGAGTGGCTATGATAAGATACAGATATGAGAAGGAGATGAGTGGAAAATAGACTTCAAGACCAAGGAGGGTCTTTATGAGTGGTTAGTCATGCCCTTTGGATTGACAAACGCCCCAAGCACCTTCATGCGGCTTATGAATTAGATACTTAAGAAGTTCTTAGGACAATTTGTTATTGTCTATTTGGATGATATTTTAATTTTCAGAAAGACTTTGGAAGAACATTTATTGCATATTCCTAGTGTCCTTGAAAGGTTAAGGGAAGAGAAACTATTAATTAATTTGAAGAAGTGTATCTTTGCAAAAAGGGAGTTAGTCTATTTGGGGTTTGTTATATCACCTGAAGGTCTCAAAATGGATCCAGAGAAGGTAAAAGCCATCTTGGAATGGCCTACTCCAAGGTTTGCTACTGAGGTAATATCATTTCATGGTCTGGTTAGTTTTTATAGGAAGTTTATTAAGAATTTTAGTGGCATATGTGCACCCCTAACTAACACAATCAGAGGGGATAAAAAAGAGTTCAAATGGACTGCAGGAGCTGCGAGAAGTTTTGAATTGCTAAAGAAGAAGGTAATAGAACAAACTGTGTTGGCACTTCCAGATTTTAGAAAGGTGTTCTAGGTGGATTGTGATGCTAGTGGCAGTGCTATTGGGGCTGTATTAAGCCAAGAAGGTAAGCCTATTGCATATTTTAGTGAAAAATTGAATGATGCAAAGAAGAAGTATTCTTATTTATGATCAAGAGTTGTATGCAATAGTTCAAGCCTTAAAGAAATGGAGGCATTATTTATTGCCAAAGGAATTTGTTTTTTATATTGATCATCAGGAATTACAGTACCTCAATAGCCAAGGTAAATTGAATCAGAGGCATATGAAGTGGGTAGAGTTCTTGCAGAGTTATACATTTGTGTTGAAGCATAGAAGTGGAAAATCTAACAGGGTTGCAGATGCACTAAGTAGGAGACAGTTGTTGCTTATAGTAATGTAGGTTGAAGTAGTTGGGTTTGATGAACTCAATAATTTGTATCCTAAGGATCCTGATTTTGCTGAAGCATGGAAAGCTTGTAAAGAGCCTGTTGTTGTAGATAGAACCAAGTGGTTAGACTATTTGATTTAGGATGGCATGTTGTTTAAGGGTAGTCAATTGTGCATTCCAAGGAGTTCCATGAGGGAAAATATAATTAAGGAGAAACACAGCAGAGGGATGGTAGGACATTTTGGTCAAGATAAGACCATTGCCATTCTTAGAGAACATTATTTTTGGCCTTAGATTTCACAAGATATGAAAAAGTTTGTACAGAGTTGCCAGGTTTGTCAAGTTGCCAAGGGATTTAGTCACAATACTGGACTATATCAGCCATTTCCTATTCCATCAAGGCCATGGGAGGACATAAGTATGGATTTTGTTCTTGGATTTCCAAGGACACAACACATTAATGACTTAGTATTTGTGGTGGTTGATAGGTTCTCCAAAATGGCACATTTCATTCCATGCCACAAAACTCATGATGCTGTCCATATTGCAGACTTGTTTTTCAGAGAGGTGGTAAGACTACATGGTCTTCCAAGGAGTATAGTTTCTGACAGAGATACTAAATTTGTGGGGTGTTTCTGGAGGACATTGTGGAAGAAGTTGAGAACAGACTTGAAATTCAATTCCACACATCACCCACAAACTGATGGCCAAACAGAAGTGGTAAATAGAAGTCTGGGCAATTTGTTGAGATGTTTAGTTGGGGATAAGCCCAAGGGATGGGATTTGATTCTACCACAAGAAGAGTTTTCTTACAATAACTCTATAAATAGGAGTACTGGAAAATCACCATTCCAAATTGTATATGGAAGTAGCCCAAGGACTGCACCAGAATTGAGGAAGATAGAGCAAGGGGAGAGGACAAGTGCTAAAGCTGAAGAATATGTTGAACATATCAAGCGTCTACATGAGGAGGTTCAAGCACACATTACCAAGATGAATCAAGAGTATAAAGCTTAGGCTGATCAAAGGAGAAGACATAAGGAATTCCAAGTAGGGGATCTAGTCATGGTACACTTATGAAAAGAAAGATTTCCAGCAGATACTTACAACAAGTTGAAAATGAAGAAATTTGGCCCCTGCAAAATTCTGAAGAAACATGACTCAGGAAATGCATGTGAGGTGGAGTTGCCAGATGGTGTTCACATTTCTCCTATTTTCAACATTGCAGTTTTAACTGAGTATCATGATGATGGTGCAGATGAGGAGCTAGTATTAGAGCAATGTCCAATTCCTGCTTCTAAGAAGGAGGAGATAGAAGACATTCTAGATCATTGTGTGGGTAGAAGTACCAAAAACAGGCAGTATGAAGAGTATTTGGTCAAGTGGAAAGGATGGCCGATAGAGGACTCAACCTAGATTTTAGCAACTAAGGTTTCCCATTTGGGATTTCCTCTACCATTCATAAAGTGACAAGGTCACTTTTCAATCTACCCTAGGTGTCTGATGCAGGAGCATCCAAAAGTATAAGGGCAATCCTATGTCACCCAAAAAAAAATGTACTTAGACTTAGTTTCTGTTTCATGTGTTTTCATTTTTGGATACCCATTTGGGTCAAATAAAGGTTCCAACTCTCATGGTTCCACTATCAATGATCTAGGATAGAGTATTTGAACACCTTGGGATACGTGTAAATGCCAAAAAAAAGGAGTATGTAAGTGAGCCATCATTTTGGTGAACTAAGAGGTTTAAATTGGCCAGATGAATGTAATTGTAATTTAGAGCATTCTAGAAAAAGAATCAAGTCAAAAGGACCCACGGTTTGAAAGTTATCGCAATTTTTTGGGTTTTGGAGACCTCCTAAGAATACTTCAAAGTCAGGTTAGGGGCATTAAATGACCTTGAAAAGGGCCAAAAATTGGAGGACGAGTGAAGCTAGTCCATAAGGCTATAGAGTGCTTCGAGAGCTTTCCAAAAATGTAAACGGTTCGTCAATCAGAGCTACGGTTCAAAAGTTATGCCTCTCGAAAGTTCAGTTACCATTTTTGGATTCTTCTAGATTTGCACCAACTTCTAACACAACTTCTAGAGCCTTCTACTTGGTCAGTGGATGCCTACTAGCACTTTCTAGAATGTATTCCTAGTCCTTAACCCTATGGGGTCTATTTAAGGACATTTCTGGCATTGTAAAAGGTAGTTCGGAGTGGAGTTTGAGAGGAGGTACTAAAAGGAGAAATTATCTCCAGATTTATGTTATTGTAAGCCCATAGGGCATGTTATGAAGTCTATTTTCTCTGTACTAAATGTACTAGCTTGTTTTCACAGTTAATACAATTTTCCTTTTCTTGTTGCGTTCATTCTGTGCTTGGGTTGTGTCCCCATCACAAAACATAACAACTAGTTCTTTAATTTCTATCTTCATGCCTTCCAATAATTGTTAGAACCAAACAATATTAGAACAGTTTACTACTTCTACAACATACTATGATTCTGTTGTAGATTGGGATGTGCAATTTTTCTTTTTACTTATCCATGAAACCGATCTCTTTCCAAGAAAAAAAGCTCCTCCACTTGTGCCCTTTTTGTCATCAATGTTTCCTACCCAATCAGCATCAATAAACACTTTCAAATCTAGATTACCTCCAAATTTGTACCACAATCCATAATCTTCAATTCCTTTCAAGTATATCATGAAACTTTGTATTGCCATCATGTTATTTTCTCTTGGTTTTGCTGAAAATCTTGTACAATACCAACTGCAAGTGCAATATCTGGCCTTGTATGAACTACATACTACAACTTTCCAATCATATATCTATATAATGTTTGATCTACCTCTTTTGATTCATCATCCTTGGTAAGCTTTAGTCTAGTACACATAGGAGTTCCAACTAGTTTACAATCTTCCATGCCAAACTTTTTGAGTATCTCTTTGATGTATTTAGACTGAGTGATATAGATACCATTCTTGCTCTGCTAAATTTGAAGACCAACAAAGAATTTAATATCACCAAACATTGACATTTCAAATTCCTTGTTTATTTGCTCAAAAAATTCTTTGCATAGATCATCATTTCCTATAAATAAAGTTTCATCCACAAATATTTCTGCCAAAATAATCTTGTTACCTAGTCCTTCCTTGATATATAAGCTACTATTATCATTAGTTCTCTAAAAACCAATCTGAATAAGATAGTTATGCAATCTTTCATACTATGCTCTAGGGGCTTGTTTCAGACCATACAATGCTTTGTGTAATTTGCAGACCATGTCCTTCTTGTCTGGATCAACAAACCCTTCAAGTTGTTCAATGTAGAATTCTTCATCCAGTATACCATTGAGAAATGTTGATTTGACATCTATCTGATATGCCTTAAATCCATTGTATGCAGCATATGCAAGTAAGGTTCTGACACCTTCCAATCTTCCATAGTCTATTCCTTCTTCTTGAGAGTATCCTTTACATACCAATGTAGCTTTGTTTCTAGATACCTTACCATCTTCATTCAACTTATTTCTGAATACCCATTTAGTTCTAATCACATTTTTGTCTTTAGGCCTAGGTACAAGATTCCATGTTTTGTTCTTCTCTATTTGCTCTATTTCTTCATTCATAGCTTCAATCCAACTTTCATTTTCTAATGCATCTTTGACATTTCACGATTCAAAATCAACAAGTAAACAAGTACATTTTAGCTTACTTTTTGTCATAGTACCTTCAGATTTGTCTCCAATGATCTATTCTGGTGCATGATGTCTCCTAACATACTTGTCTAATACAGGTTCCTTGCCTTTTAAATGAATTGCATTATCATCCTCTTGTACTTCAGCTTCAGGTTGTGGCTGATCTAACTATTGCCCAGGTCCTTTAGACTCGGTAGGCATTGACTCGATAGCATCTGAATGTGACTCGGGTTCCTACAACTCGGTTTGAACTTCTTGCAACTTGGTGACTAAAGACTCAAGAGTAGAAGTTTCTTAATTGACAGATGTATCTGGCACTGTATCAGGTTCAATGAAAAAAAATCTCCTATAATCTTCTGGTTCCTTTTTTCTTTCTTCTTGAGTGCTTTCTGCAAACTCATCAACTTTCACATGTGCACTTTCTATGACTTTGTGAGTAGACAAATTCAAACATCTATATGCCTTAATCTTGCAAGAATATCCCAATAATATTCCTTCATCACCCTTCACATCAAATTTACCTTTTCTAGATTATTTCAAAATGTAACATTTACTTCCAAATACTTTTAGGTAACTTACATTGGGTTTATAGCCATACCATAACTCATAAGGGGTTTTGAATGAGTCCTTCTTCAGCTATACTTGGTTCAAGGTATGAATTGTAGAGTTGATAGCTTCCTTCCAGTATTTGATAGCAATTTTCTTTTCAATCATTAAATTTCTTGCATAGTCCATAATAGATCTGTTCCTTCTTTTAGCTATTCCATTTTGCTTGGGTGTTTCAGGAGCTGATACCTGTCTTTTGATTCCCCTTTCAATGCAAAAGTTATTGAATTCATGAGAGATGAATTCACCACCTCTAAGTGAACTCAAACATTTTAATTTTTTCCTTATTTATTTCTCTACTCTAACCAAATACCATTTGAACTTCTAAAATGCTTTTGATTTTTCTCTCAGATACATGATAGTCATCATTCTAGAGTAATCATCAACAAAAAGAATGAAGAACTTTTCTCCAATATAGCTTTCAATTCCAATAGGTCCACACAAATTAGTATGCAAAATTTCCAAAACTTCTTCAAACTGATAGTTCTTACTTTTAAAACTAGTCTTTCCCATCTTACCAATCTAACAATTCTTGCATAGACCAACATCAAGTTTCTTTATACTAGGAATGACTCTTACTTTTCTAAATTTTTTTATTTTCACCAAGTTATCAAAATTCACATGACATAACCTTCTATGCCATAACCAAATTTCCTCAACTTGAGCAATAAAGCATGAACATTCACCAAGTTCAAGATAGAACAAGTTACCTTTTGTCTATATGCCTAATCCAATTAGCTTTCCTTTGTCATCCAAGAGTCTTGACTTTCCATGCATGAATTCCACTTTGAATCCTTTATTGATTAGTTGTGCCACACTCAACAGATTGTGTTTTAGTCCTTCAACCCAATAGGCATTATCACATACAAGCTCTTTGGTTAGTGAGATTATTTCTCTTCCTTTTATGCAACAAGGTTTATTATTACCAAACCTCACATTACCACCATCATAGTCTTCAAAATGTTCAAACTTAGTTTTATCACCAGTCATATGATAAGAGCAACCACTATCTATGATCCATGTATCATTTTTGCTCACATGAGAGATAAGTGCCATTTTATCTTCCTCATCATTATTAGATTCATCTTTTACAGCAATGTAATTAATTTCATCTTCACCATCATCAGAATCAGTAGAATACTTAGCCATGAAACATGTTTGCCTACCTTTGTCCTTGAATTATTTGAAGTCTTTCTTTCCATTACACTTGTGAACTTTCTTCTCATCCTTATTTTTCTTGTTTGGGCTCCTAGCAGCAATATGTGCAATTTCCTCACATGAAAAATAGATTAGAGGAACCTTACCTTTGTATTTTCCTCTGCCTCTAAAATATTTCCTTGCTAGTAAAGCTTCAACCACCTCAAGATCACTATCAGAACTCTATTCTGATTCTTCTTCACTTTCTGACTAAGAATCTTTTATCTTCTTGCCCTATTATTTGAGTGAAATCTTGGCTTCAAATTTTGATTCAATGTTCATAGAAGTTGGAACATAGTTGTCATAGTCATCTAGCTCAAAAACAGTAAATCTTCCTACTATTGCTTCTAAATTTATCTAATGATTTGCTTCCCATCTTCTTTCTTGAATTGTAGAAACTATAATTGCATAAATGGGAAGTAATGTTCTAAGAACTTTACTTACAACTGTTTCCTCCTCAATGTATCCTCCAAAAGCTTTGATTGCACTAACGACTACTTTGACTCTTTCAACATATTTGGTAATGTTTTCATCCTCTCTCATCCTCATTTGATCAAATTGTCCCCTTAGACTTACTGCTTTGGCTCTTCTCACATTATCATCACCTCCATAGATATTTTTCAGCTTGTTCCACATTTCAAAGGTAGTTTTGTAGTCCTTGACATCATCAAATTCTTCTTAGCTTAGGGTAGATGCAATGTCTATCATCATGTTGTTATGATTCTTCTTCTTAGCAATGTCATTGACAGATAGTGTACCAGAAGGAGTCACATATTCTTCATCAATATATTTCAATCATGTATCTCCAATGGAAGCTAGATGGAGTCTCATGAGACCTTTCCATGCTAAAAATTTATCCTTGTTAAGCCTTGGAATTTCCCTCTTGTAAGACATCTTGGTCTTTAGCTTAGATCCTTGAAATCCTTCCTACTAGCACCAAAAGCTCTGATACCAATTGTTGAAAATATAGATGGAGTAACTGAGGGGGGGGGGGGGGGTGGTGAATCAATTACCACACAAAAAAATCCACAGATCCCTTAGATGTCTTATAAACTTAGTTACTAGTGTCACTCAGTAACCACATAGAAAAATGTTATAACTTGGTAGATGTCTGTTAACTTATTACTGATCTTTAAACATTCACAAAGATTTAACATGCATGCATAAAAGAAATAAAATCAACACAAGACTAGATTTAACATGGAAACCCAATATGGGAAAAACCACCAAGTAACTAGCTACCAATTTTCACTCTTCTAAAGTGAGCCCTATTAGGAGCCAACCCTTTTAGAGGTTACAAAACACACTGTGAGGTGTGACATTGTTAAAAGATTTAATCATCCTGCTAAGAGTGGCCTTGCTAGAGGAAATTAGAACAATTCAATAGACCTATCCACCTTGTTAGAGGATTTATAAAAATGGTTGTTAAACCAACTCTATTAAGAGATTTAGGAATCACTGCTACAATGATGAAAAAGTAACAATGAATTAACCTGAATGAGATGCAATTGAACTTTCCATTACAGATCTCTATTCTACTTCTCTAGATCCTCTTTGATTGAATACAACTTTGCTTCTCCTCAAGGATATCTGATCCTTCTTCAAAATTTGCTCACACAATCAACTCACTTTTATGCTCACTCATTCATTCATCCATTCAGACATTAGAATTCACAATTTGACCTTTTATTTATACCTTACAAATTGTTAAGTCGGCTTATTTACAAGTTACATTTACCAATAATCATTACATCAGTTGGCTAAAAACATTACATGAAACAATTAAACTTTATTTCCCAAAATAATGAAATCCTTCATTGGCTAACCCTGCTTGGTAAACACTACTCCAAAAATGATTTCCAATGTTAACCAATTGAAACTTTGTAAACACTATGAATTTTACAAAATCCTTTGGAGACCAAGTGAATTCAGTAAACACTAACTTTCCCTTTCCGACCTTGTGAGTTCGCTAGAAACTAACTTCTGCTACAAAAACCTTCAACCGCTAAGTGAGCTTGGTAGAAACTATTTCCACAGAGTATATTCAGGAATGCTCGGTAGACTCTATAATTCACTTTTTTGACCATCTGAGCTCGGTAGACTCTATCTTTTTCTTTGCTAACCAACTGAGCTCATTAGACTCTATCTGATAACTGATATAACATTTGTGTAACATCAAAGACAACACACAATTGAACAATTGTATCCAGCAAGAAGAACCTTGAAGCTATAGGCTATCAAATATGTTATTATGAATGGGTAGATATGGTGGAGGAGTTTGGAAGGTGTGCTACTTAAATGTATTGATAAGGAACATTCAACAATAGTCTTAAATGAAATGCATGGTGGAATATGAAGAGGTCATTACATGGCTAAGACAATAGCTCACAAGGTAATCAAAGTAGGATTTTGGTGGCCCACTCTTTTTAAGGATGCATAGGAATTTGTGAAAAAGTGTGATGCTTGTTAAAGATTTACTATTAAGTTGAAGTTTTCTAGAAATATGTCATTGAAACTAGTAGAAGTAAAGGTGTCATTTCAACACTAGGGAATTGATTTTGTAGGTTAAATTTTAAATAAGTCAAGTGGAGGGCATGCTTGGATTCTACTAGCCACTAATTATTTTACAAAATGGGTAGAGCCAATCCCTACTAGAAAGTCTACCTACAAAGTAGTAATGGATTTTATCTTGAATAACATCATTGTTAGGTTTGGATGCCCTAAAAAGATAGTCATAGACAATGCAATGCATTTTATATTTGAAGAGTATAATTTTTTTTGTGAAAATTGTGGTATCACCAGATCTACTTCATCCCTATATCACCTCCAAGGAAATGGGAAGGTAGAATCAAGGAATAACAGTCTACCAAAGATCATCAAGAGGATATTAGAAGAAAATAAGAGAGCATGGAATTCCAAATTACCATTGGCACTGTGGGTTGATAAGGTAACAATAAAAAAGGCCATAGGGTGTGCCCCATTTGATTTGGTATGTAGAATACAAGCTAGATTACCCCAAAATAATCTAAGGGGGATGTACAAATTTTTCCAGCAATGTGATGAAGACATCATTGATGAAACACAGATCAAAATGTATGATATTCTTTAGTTGGATGAGACAAGGAGAGATGCTTCTGTAAAAAATGCAAAGTTGAAGGTCCAACTTAAACATTTATAAAAGGATAGTAACAAGAACATGTAGCCTAAAGATATGGTGCTTTTTATGGAATGCTAGTTTAGTAGAAAAGGGAAAATATGGACTGTTTGATCCTATTTGGTTAGGCTCATATTTGATTTATGAAAATTTGCGAGAGGATTCTTATTTTTATCAAAGTACTATCATGATCTATTCTGGAGTTGCTAGTTCATGGACAATTCCTAAAGAGCTATTTTTGCTTAAATGCTTATTTTTCCATGAACATTAGCCTAGGGTTTTTATATATTTTGTACATTTTTAAAGTCCTATATAGTCTTTTTTATCCTTTTTTTCTATGTATTTCACCTATTTTGTTAGGCATTTATCTCCAAATGTTGTCATGTGTTGTCATGTGTGTGGTTTGTTTAACCCAAAAATTCTAGATTCTTGCATGGATAAAAGTTATCCATCATCCACAAATAGAGCCATTGATGGTCTAAATTTTCACTAAGATTAAAATTTTAGTATCTTGTGAAAATTAGGAAGAAATTGTGTTTCCATTCTTAGGGTTGCTTGAAATTTTGTTATTCCTCAAGAAAAATCCATAAACCATTAATCATACCTTATGGTTGCAAGATTATTCATAAGTTAGCATGTATTTAATAAAATGGGATACATTAAAACCTTGGTTATATGCCTAAAACTTCCATATCCCTAAGTCTTTTCTTTATTTGATATATTGTAAAGTTTCGGTCTTAAGTGTTTTAAGTTGTGAAGTTATGAAAACCTTTTGATCGCTTGATCTCCCTATTATGTTGTCTAACCATTTTAAGGGTCATGAAGTTGTGAAGTAGTCATCTTTAGGGTTCACAACATCATAGACAATATGGCTAGCATCAAAGTCAAGGTTGTGAAGTGGAGATAAGCATGAATTTGTAGGGTCATGGCTTGTTTTACACTTAGTGGTTTTTAAATTGCGAATGCACAAATTGTAGCCATAGTGATCTAGATTAAGGGTATCACTATATATCCTATAGTTAAAGTTGTGAAATGGAGATAGCTGGTCATTACAGCATCATAGTGTTAAACCATAAGTTTTTTAGGTTGTGAAGCCCTGAAAATGGTAACAATTAGATTTGAAGTAGTGTTCATAGCATCACAAGGATAGAAGATGTTATGTACCTGGCAGTTGCAAAATGGTGAAAGGATTAAAGATGAAGTATTCATAGCATCTCAAGTGTTGAAAGTCTTCAGTCATAAACCATGGAGAAGTGATGAAAAGGAAAAAAGAAAGGTTTTGCTACTTTGCAAGGTTAAAAGGTGAGTTAAGAAGATAAGCTGCAATGAAGAGATAAACATTTTTGTGCCTTTGTAGGTGTTAGACCAGAGTTAGATTTTAAGTTGGTGATGTTGTAATGAAGAGCTAAATAAACATTTTTTTGGGTCATTGTGGTTAGTGAAATGAAAAGTTGAATGGATGTGAAGCTGGGAGATGGTCAAGAAATATAGTTCACTAATTTGTGTGATGTAGAAATAATGTTAGTTTGAAGGTTGTCACTACATCTTCATGGTGTTGAATGGTAAGCCCTTAACTCTTGTGTTGTTGTGATAAAGTGTTAAATAAATATTTTGTTGTTTCACAAGTCCACATGATGAATAGGAAAATAAGGTTGTGAAGAAGATATTAGCGCATGGTGCGACATTGCAGGGTTAAGTTAGCAGTTAAAAGAAAAAATGGTGAAGCTATGAAAAAGTCACACTAATCATTTTCATGTGCTTGTGGCTAGAAGTAAATAAAGACATAAAGCCATCGAGAAGTGGAGAGAAGAATTTTATCGCTACTTTTCTACTTTCAGTTAAAGAAAAAAATAAAGCTAAGAGCACATGTCCAGGTTGGAATTTGATGGTTAGTTGGAGGTAGGAGTAGTGTCAAATTTGAATGCAGGGTAGCTCTTGAAGTACTAAGAAGATTTTGTGCATGTCATTTTCAAGTCATTAATGCCACACTCTGAGTTGTAGAAAAGGGATAAAAGATAGAAAGAACTAGTATTTTGTTACCAATTGTAGAGTTTTTAAGACTTCAGAGAAAAATTAAAGTTGCAAAGTGGATTTCAAAGTCAAAAATTTAGTAGTTTTATGATAATTTGAAACAATGGCACAAAAGGAAGGAGAGCTAATTTACCAAGTTCAAATTGAAGAAGCTCCATCAAGTTCATCAAAAGGTAAAAGCCCTAGACCTTTCACTGATGAATGGCTACAATTCTTACTTATTTCATCAAACCTCCAATCTGCAAATGACCATGCCTTCAGAGACCTATACAATTTCTATAGAGATGTAAAGGTGCTAGATAGGAATGAGAATGAACTATTTTGGCACTCTTCTAAGAACGGGCTAGAGAAGGTCCCTATATCCAACCCTTGAAATAGGAATGTGGGAAAATTGATTATGCCAGAGGTTTTTGTTGATGTTGATTTGGTGAAGGCATTGATTAAGGCCTACAATCTTGTTAGTAAATCATTCCATAGGAAGGATAGAAGCATTCTTTTCTCATTGGATAATCAGTATTTTATTGAAGCTTTCAGCTTAGGGGGACCTATGTCATTGCCAATTGACTTGGAGAAATTCAATGTGAATTTCAGTAACCACAATAATTTCTACATTGGTAGAACCATGTTGAGACACATACCAAAGTTAAAAAGGAACAAGGATATATACCAAAGAAGTTGGGAGAGTTTGTGCCTCTAGGGAATTTCCAGAGATATCTTCAGAACACTGTGTTTGGATTGAACAAGGTCATGGGGTCAGATTGAACCATGAATGCTTCTAGTGGATTATAAATCATGGCACTAAATATTTAGGACACACACATCAATGTTGGGTATGACTTTGTCACTTACATAATCAGTCACATCCATGATGAGATTGTTGCAGCCCGGGAGGGAAGACTAGAGAATTTTAAGTTTCATCATTACTCTCTACTCATGCATTTGATTATGTAAAAGAATGTTGGATATATTGGTCAAAGCTTCATTAAAAGTATAGAGGAGTTCAAAGAAAAATTGCATGTGTAGCGATGGAAAAGGGTATGGAAAAGGTTCTACCCTTATTCAAATGCTATTTCATTTCATAATGATTTTTTCTACCATGTTTTAAATATGTTGGGAGCTATAGTAGAGAGGGTTCTTAGGAAAGTTAGGAAATTGATAAAGCCCTCTAGATGCTTCAAAGATGGAAAATAGTTAGGCATGATTGGGATAGCATTTTTTTATTTGAAGATTACATAGTTATTATGTTTTTAGGGTTCCCTTGGCCATCGCATCTTCTCCCTAAATTTGTTCTAGAGAGGTTAGGAATTATAGAATTCTCCTGGCAACTAATTTCAACTAATAGGGAATATTTGGGCCAAAATGTTAGAAAAGGGAAATTCTTATGTAGGTGCTCTAAGATTAGGTATTTGACATTGGTAAAAATGCAATTGAGGAAACTAATGCATTTCTTAGAGATTACAAATTTTCTATTGCCACTGCATGAACATATGATCAAGGTAACGTTGTTAGGAATGCATTAAAGAAAATGAGAGGATGCAACTTCCCTGTGACCAAATGTCTATGAGAGGAAGATGTAATTGCAAATTACATAGATGATAATAAATGTAGAGATGGAATGGTGAAGTGGAGAGACATAATGAATTTTGAGGAAGAAATAAAGAAAATAGACCCATGTTCTAATGGTTTCTATCATGAAGAGGGTTATTGGCCAAGATTCAATAAATGTATTAAAATTTTTGATGAGATTATAGCTTAGGTTTAATAAGAGATTATAAATAGAGTAATTATTGAATATCCTAAGGTATACATTGTATTAGAAATGAGTGATGATGGAGAGCAACCAGAGAGCTCATCATGGGCTCAGTAGAGTAGGAAGAAGAAAAATAAGGTTGAGATTCCTCAAAAGGAAAGAGAGAAAGCCTTGCAGATCATGCCTAGGAATAGCCAATACTTTGATGATATAAGGTAAAGCTTCTTGATGGCTCAAGCTACTAAAGATGAGAAAAGGGAAAAGAAGTCAGAGTTATAGGCCAAGATGGCAGATGACTAGATTATTGAAGCTAGAGAATTTATGAAAGATGGAACTTCCATAAGAATAGAAGAATTTAAAAGCTTCTTGTTCAAGATAAAACAAAATGAATTGTCACTACAGCTGAAATTAGGTGACTCTAATGTAAAGGTTGAAGAAATGGTAAAAAGGATACAAGAGTATGATCCTGCAAGTGAAAATTTGATTGTAGATGAGGCAAGAGAACTGATACAAAGAAGTGGTATGGTCATCTTTCCAAGAAGGGAAATCAGTTCTTCTTTCTTACTTGATTAGATGAGAAGACAAGATAAGACTATCTCTTTTGAGGATTTGAAAAACAAGGGGAACTTAGAGGGTCTGGTTATAACATTAATGCTCAAACCATGGCTATATGGAGCCTGGCTCTAGAAAATGAAAAACCTACTCTCATGGAAATCAAAGATTCCCCTAGTGGGAATGTGATCTTTTGGAATGTCCATTCTACATCCAGCAACCAAATTTATGGATTGATGACCTCAGCATCTCTACGAGGAAAGAATAGAATTGATGTGTTGGAAGAAAAATTGCATACAACCTATGATAGTTATATCAATACAAGGAGGAATTATGAAGAAGAAATGAAAAAGACATATGTCTTGGAACAGAGGAACCTCTAGCTAGAAGCTAAATTAGGGACATTGAGAAATACTGCTAGACCTACCACTGAAATTGAAGACAAGGGTATACAAATGGAGGGTTGTGAACTTGATACAGGGGATATGATAGGCCAGTTTGTAGCTACTTATGAAGAAGAATTGGAATCAAGCAAAGAAATAGAAATTAAAACTATCCAAAAAAAATGATTCATAAGATAAATTCTTTGAAGTATGCCTCACATAATGTACACAACAATTATATTGTTTTACAGGGTGTGGAATATCAGTGTTCTAAGGCAATCTCTTTATTGTTTCCCTTATTCACAACATGGGGCTCATACACCCATTTTTTTGAAATCCATGTACCCATGTTGACACAAAAGAAATATTTACCAAAAGGGGTAATTATTTCTATAAGGAAATTAATCCACAGGGTAAAGGAGTTAAATGGTTTTTTTGTAGGGAAGTTGCAATTAATCCAAAATAAGGTGAAAATAATTGCTACATGAACCCCAAATTTAGTATATTGGATGAAAGTGGAGGAGTAAAGGAGTGGAAAGAATGGTCACCCTCTTTTTATGGCATTCTAAATCATGCTAGATTTATGGCATACTATAATGGTGAGGCAGATATTGTGGTGGCATATTAGTTGATTGATGTTTTTTATAAATTGGAATTAGAAATGGGTAAGGTAACTGCAAAGGTTAAAGCCATCATAGATGCCAAATAGAATAAGAGCCTTCAAGAGTTGAATAGAATCAAAGATGTCACTTAATGAGATGTTAAAACTAACATAGCCATCTAGGAGGTCATAGCTAGCATAAAGGCCTTGCCATCTAGGGACAATGATTAAGTAGTTAAGATCAAAACCAAAAGGAAAAAGAAATAAAATAAGGAAAAGACAATGACATAAATAGGTTGTTAAAGTGCACACTTACTCATCCTAGAGACACCTAAAGAAAGTTTCCACCAGCTAGTTTTGGAACTACTTCCCCATTTTTGTCCAAATACAAAGAATGTTTTGTAAAGTGAAAATATCAAAAAAAATATCTTTGTATTTTATTTTGAATCAAATTTTGACAAGTTTCCTCCTATCTAAAGCTTGTTGCAATCCTTGTCTATAGAAGGATTCTCAAGATGTGGAGTGAGGGTTTGAATTCTATTTATTCTTTAGTGTTTATGTTATTTAAAGTCAATCCAATTTTTATGTCAATCATATATTGTCTCACTTTTTGTACTTTAATAACATAATGGATATTGAATGACAAATTTGCAAAATTTTGAGTTATTCTAATTTTTGTATCAGATATGTATTGTTCTCAAGAAGATTAATACAAGAGGAAGTTATGAATATCTATGTCTTTAAATTTTATCTCCTTTTTTATATGTTTGTTACTTTAAGATTGAGTGAACAAATTTCATTTCAATTTAATGCAGCTGGGATAGGTTGTATGTCAATTCATTATTGCTTTTAATTCAAGTAATTAAGTAAATTCTTCTATGAATTTATAGGGTTTTGAAATATATGGGAGGGATATCATAAGAATGGGATTTAGGGTTAATAGCTGATGAATCTAATTGCAAGTCAATTAAATAGATCAAGATTTACTAATCTAACTATGTGTAACAATGGATAAGGCACTAGTCAATAATTTAGATGCAAATTGAAGAATCCATTGGTTGCATAATCCACACTTAAATCAATATCAATTTTCTAAAGTTTGTAACAAGGATTGCATGTTGGTCATTCACTTATTGTAATAGATTTCTTTGAATTTATAGTTGGTTGTTGTAAATGAATAAGTTGATTATAACTTCAAGAAGATATTTAACCATTTTATGTTATAAGGGATTAATACTATGTAAGAAATATCAGTAAATAAGAATCCAAAATCCCTAAGTGCACCCTTCTTGGCCCTACAAAGCCTAAATTGTAGAAATCCTTTGTGCTTTGTCAAGTTGGTCTAGATATAAATGAGTTTTTTCTGAATATGGGGAGTAGCTAACCCCTAGGCATTCTCTTTCTTTCTACATCTTGGTATTGTTTTAGACCTGTAGCTAAAACATCAACAAGGTGTTAGATGGGTTTCTTTCTTAAACATGGTGAATGATTTATCCACTACAGAGGTAGAGTATGTTGCTTCTATAGAGGAAGCCAAGGAGATGATATCGATTCAATTATTTATAGGATAATTAGGACACCCATAGAGGGAGAGTTATTTGTTTATAGATAATTAGAGTGAGATTCATCTTGCCAAAAATCATGCTCTACATTAAAAGACAAAAAACATACAATTGTGGCAACATTTAATTCAATTACTTTTAGATGGAGGATAGTTAAAGTTGGACAAGGTGCATATAGATGATAATCCAACTAATATATTTACAAAGGTAGTGACAAGGGAGAAGTTTAACTCCTCTTTAGTATTGATTGGTCTTCTAGACTGAATAGAATCAAGTAATAGCTAAGTCTAGGGTGGTTCGATCTAGTGGGAGGCTCATGTGGTAGTGATATTTCTATAGGATTAGTCTCCAAGTGGAAGTTTGTTGTTTAGTGTGGAGCATGATTAGTTCCTTGGTGGGAGATTGTCAATATGTGGTGAATAGTCAGGAAAGTACTATATACTTTTCATAATTCTTTAGGGTTGATGGATTTCTTTTTAGTTGATTCATAAGCATTTTTAAGTTGACTCATCAACCATTTCCCAAGGCTGACTTGTCAAGTCTTTTTAAGGTTAACTTGTTAATTAAAAATAATCTAGCCCTAATTTTGCAAGTGGAAAAAACTTGTATAAAATAGCTTAGGGTTAGGGGTTTCATAATGTGTGATGAGATAGTAGCTTCTTGTAGTGGTATTGAGTTGTAAGGGATTATAGATTGTAATCATTGAATAATAAGAATATTGGACTCATTGTTGGTGTTCTCTTCTATGTGCTTTATTATTTTCTAATATTGGTTATATTTACATGTAATTGTTATTTTTGTCTCGCTAACCCTAACAATTGGCCAACAAACAAGAGTGATGAACTATGATCCAACTCCCCTACACTTTAGGCTCTATAAGACCTAGGAAGATGAACCTATTCCTCTACCTACATATTTTGGTTAGAGGATTTTTATAGAAGATAACATGAAGAGAACTTTGTGATTGTTCTTAAGATGGAAAGAAGTTCTTACATAAAACCAAACTCTACACTTGATTACTTTCAATTTCTTTAATGTAAATTGAATGTAGATGCGTGAGTATAATACTAAATGAATTATAGATAAATGAGGTGATGAATTTTTTAAAAATTCAAAATTATATCAACTCTTATGAAGAAAACACCCAAGACCGGTCCCTTGTCCAACTATGGGAAAGTGGATTCAATCTTCCCTTAGCTTTTCTCATACAACTCTTAGGAGATGGTATCAATATACCATCAAGTACTATGAAGAGTGAAAGAGAACTAAAAGTATAAACCCTAGTCTAATTGAATTCAACTTCAACAAGGTAAACCAATTAGACAAAGATTGCATAGAAAAATTTGCATGCAACTTGGATGATCAAAAATATATACCAAATTCAATATTTCACACTAAATTAATTGATCCTTAATCAACAAATTATAGGAAAATTCTAAAGAAAGTAACTAAACTTACAATTTTCCAAGTTGGAATGGGAAAGAAAAGTCTTTTGTATTGATTTCAAAAAAAGAAGTCTAATTGAGTTGTAGAATAGTTGCATATACCTTTCCAAATTTTCCAAAACATCTATGTGAAATCTATATTCTATCTTATACTAAAAAATGAAAGGATAAAAATAAGCTTCATACCATTGTTTATATTCCTAGCTAAGGCAACTAATTCATGCTATAATTAATATTTCTTCCTTAAGAGAAAAATACCCTCAACTATAAAACATTCCTTTAATTAATTCTAATTTTCTAAAGAAGAACCAGTAGCTCATCCTTGTTCTCTTTATTTTTATTCTTCAAATAAGTGAGCATTTACTGCAATTCTATTTTATCCTTCTCTTTTTCTATTTCAAAACAATCATTTTGATATACAACATAGTTTTTTGAGTTTTCCATGTCACTGTGTACAAATTTTTTACCACATCAAGTTGATGCTCTTTTTTATATGTTAAATTGGGTTGCATCACAAGTTGGAGATCCTCATTTCTTAGATTTTTCTTAGTATTCAATTCCATTTTTGTGTCTACTATAATTGGAAATGTCAACTAGAGTATTGTTGTGCTTGTGATATCAATTTAATCACCCTTGCATTCATATAGAATGTATTACAGTGGGGTTGTCATTGCACCAAAAGCTAGATCTATCAATGCCTGATACAACCAATCAACTTATAGTACACAGGAGGTAGTTAATTCCTTGTCACAAATCTTGAGGGGATAATTGAACATTTTTCCAACAATCTCTCAATCAACATTACCTGAGGGTTTGAGGATTTTTGATGCAACTTGTTAGAGTGAAGTTATCGTTACACCAAAAGATCGATATGTTAATGCCCAATACAACTAGTCAACCTATAGTACATAGGAGGTGGTTAAGCCCTTGTCACAAATTCCAAGGGGAGCATTGAATATTTTTCCAAAAGAATATGCACATAAAGCCCATTTCATTTTGAATATACTTTCAAGAACATCTTATACATGTGAAATATAGTCATAATCTCTATTTTTCATGTCTCTTTTTATTCTTTTTGTGACATTGGAAGTATTTATGTCTTCTTAAAATCTTTTCAAATGCACATATTCATGAGATGACATTTAAAAAAATCATATTTGACCAATTTTCCATATGGCACTACTACAAAATCTTGCCAATTCTCAATATGTCCTTTTACTATTGTTGAATTGGCATTAGTTCTCTATTTTTTAGCTCCTTTTGACCATGTCTACAAAATAAAAAAATATTATTGCTTCAAAATTGTTCATTTAGTACCTACGAATTGGAAAACAATCATGCAGGTTCACTGCTCTTTCAATCTATTATCTTTGAAATGCATAAATTTCTCTATTTTACAAGTGGACATCTTTATGCTTGAGAAATGGAAAAAAAATTCCTTTTTCTAAATACTTTAAGTGATATTTCCAAATTTGTGTTCCACTAGTGGCTCTTTCTAGGGATGCATATTCCTTACGAGTATGGAAAAAATCCAACTATCTCTGGAAAGTAGATCAATGAAATAATATAATAGATAATAAAACAAAAGATGTTTAATCTACTATATATAAAGAAATTACACCCAACTAATTTTATAAAAATAATGATTTTAGATATTAGCCATGTACTGGGGATTCTTGGATGCTCTTATCTATATCTTGTAGAAAATTAGAGTGCTCTCCCCCTTTTACAACAATGATGTAGGGGCCCTGTTGGCAATATGGCTAAGTAGGGTGACTAAGGCTTGTCATTTATGGAAACATATATCTCAAGATGAGATGGAAAAATATATACATTAAGACACTACAATCTAAGATAGAAAATTGTCTAAGTCTTAGATAGTTTTAATATCAGTACAAAGATAGTTTTTGATATTGTGAAGTCTGCAGTGACAATTGGCACATGCATAGTTGAAAATGGGTAGTAAAGAGTGTCATGATGACATGGTAAAGAGTACAAATTAGTACAGGTAGTATAGAATAAGTTACAAGTCAAATACCAGTAAGGGTAGTGAACATAACATAAAAAAAATTTAACATGAAAGAGTTAATTACGAGTTGAGGAATTAATTAGGGGAAAAAATAATTGCTTAACTTATTAGGGACAACATCCTAGATGTTAACCCTAAGTTAGCATGGGCTAATTTTAGATTTAACAAATGTGTGGAAGCATCAAGCTGACTAGATAGAGTTTTGTAAAAGAGAAAGGTATAAGTAAAAAATAATTACTTGTGAAGTAGTGTGGTGCAATACAAAGTATATCATGTGAATGTTAACTATGTATATGACATGTGAACTTATGTAAAGGACTTATGATACAAATTTTGATGTAAGATCCTAGATATGTGAAATACAACAGTTAGCAATAAAGAGGTTATTGTATCTATCTCATTTTGTTTAAGGTGTTGAATTGTATAATTTCATGTTACGGAAATGGGCTCTTCTTGTATACATTTGTAATTGTATTACCAACTCCTAATAGGGTTGAAGAAACTCCTAACATGGTTGAGGAGTTTGCCAAGGCCTAATCCTCTAATAAGGACCAAGACACTATATGTACTTCATAGACTCCTAATAGGGTCAGTATCCTTAAGAGGATTCTTTTGTTTAGTGGATCATCTTGTGGGTACCACTACTATCCTCACCGGGGTTTTCCCTTGGCCAAGGTTTCCCTAGTTAACAAAATATGGTGTTATAAGTTCTCTTTGTGCATGGTTTTATTTACTATTCAGCATTGTTGGTTTATTTTTAGATGTATGTTGTAAATTAATTAATAATATCTAGTTGTGGGAAAAATATCCTCCCCCCCACCCCCCTCTTAGTATTATCTATTTCTAACAAGCTCAACCATAGAGCCTCAAATTCTCCATGTTTTCCTGTCTCTTGGTCTTTAGTATTCTACTTGAGAAACCAATCACCTATGCAAAGGGATCTATTAGTTATTCTTTTATCATGTAAATATTTTACATGTTGTTTCTTCTTGATATTCCTCTCCTAAGCATCACTTCTAGCTTCCTCAAACTCAATAAGAGAGATTATTTTGTTATCCATTAGATCCCACTCATCCCATTTTTCTTCCTAAATATACTTATAAATAGGTAATAAATTGTGAAGAGGTAGTCTAGAAATTTTTCAATATACCAACTCATATGAGGAATATCCTATTGATTTTCTTAACTAAAATTTATCCACCCCAACTACAAACCTAGCTTGGAATCCCAAGCCTTCTTATTACTCTCCAACATCCCTTTGATGATCTTCAAAATATTTTTATTTCTTTATTCTACTTGCCCATTCTTTTAAGGGTGATATGGTAAGGAATAAGACATTGTAATCCCATATTTTTATAGAAATTAGTGAACTCTTTGGATATGAAATAGATTCCATTATCTGTTATAATATTACTAGCCACCAAATCTAGTTAAGATGTTCTCCATTAAAAATATGATCAATGTCTTGTTGGTAGATGTGTAATGTGTCTCAAACTCTAACTCGATAAGGAGATATTCTTGTAAATAAACCCTTACATCCTTTCTATTAAACTTCTAGTTCAAATTACTAGACCTATGTTAATATAGACATAGATCAAATGATGCTATTTATAATTCACCTTTTATTTTTGTAAAAATATATCATACACCTATCTTAATAAATTATAGATTATTAGTCTCATTTATTTAGTATTTTACATTATTATTATAAAAGAAAATAAACATCTCATTTAATTTGAGTGTATTATTGATACTTTAAAGATTTTATTAGTATTTTTTTTCTTTAAAAGCAAAAGTGGTAAGCCACTATAATATTTATTAATCTAATTCAACAAGGTCAACTGGGAAAGAATCAGGAAGAAAACCCAGCATTGTCTTAAAGTTTACATGTATGTATATATTAATAGCAAAAAATTACAAAGGGTTATCACCCATCTGAAAATAACCCACTCTAAACTTCTACATAATACAAATACAATAAGTTTGGCAACAAATAGATTTAGAGTAGCAACATAAGAGATACCCCCAATTGAAAGAAGGGTAATTCTGAGATGAACCCTTAAAAAAATGCTTTGAAATTGTGCCCAATATGTTAGAACATGAACAGAGGCACCAGAGACCAACAAAGGGAATTCTGTAGCCAAATCATGAAACTGAACTATGAACTAGCCAATCTAAATTAGAATTTGGCACACCGATAGAATCCCAAAGATTCTGTTCCAGTGGTTGTGGAGTTACTCCCAATGAATTTAGCTAAGTGGGGGATGAAGCATTATGATCTGATAGCAAGTAAATCATGGCCATTCCAACTGACAAGATTCTTTCCACCACCCGCTCACCCAATAATTGTGGATCAGAAGGCAAAGATTGTTTCAAATAATTGATATTGTCATTATCTATGGTTTTCTTCATTGCCTCAAAAATAATATAAAATTCATGCTTTTGCAGAATTTGAAAATGTGAAAACAAACCACCAACCAAAGCCATACCATTCCATAAATCATATTTCTGCATGGCCATCTCCAACTTATAATCTAGTGAGAAATGTGGTAGAATTACCTTACGAGCCAATCCTTGAAGTAACTCTAAACATTGTAGAAGGTCCATGGCATTGGAAAGGAAAATAGATATGACCTGGGAGGGATATAAAAACACAAGTATCGAGGGACAGAGAAGCTCCTCACCAATGATGCACTGAATGGCTGAACTGACCGAGTGTGAGTTCAAAGTGAACATTTGACACAGCACCTCATTCATTATATGCCTAGGAAGCACAACTTCATCTAATGCCGGCTATAGCCAAATCCAAATTTTTTTTGGCATAACTAAATGATGTTTCATATGACATGTTGCACAAACCAAATTAGTATCCCACCCAGAATTCATTTTTCAACACAATCTCAGCTTACAGACTGTATTTTTCTAATTAAGCCTTTGCAAATATTTTTGAAGATGGTGTGAAGATTCTTACTAAATAATTAGATTGCAACTTGTCATTTAATCTCTTCGGTAACATCCTAATCCTACCAGTAAATAGTACTACAAACATTACTCCTTAAATATTTGGATTTTTTCACATGAAGCAATCGACCAACATGACTTCAAAATTGAATATCATCAGATAATAAAAGATTTGGATCCTACAAAAAGTACTTTGAAAGTCATATCAATGAAAATGCTCTGAATAAAAGCATGTGACATTAAATTCATTTGCATATGACACAAACTTATAAACTGGGTAACTCGGCATCTAATAAGCATAACTTGACATTAGAGACACTCAAAGACTCGGCATCTAAATAAAGACTCAGTAACTTGGCACTAATTACTTTAATGCCAACTTGGTCCCTAAAAGGATCCTGAATACTCGACGCTACTAAAGAATTCAGCACCTGAAGCCTGAATAACTCAGGACCAATTATTAGTATGCCAACTAGACACCTAAAAGATCCTATATTCTCAGCACTGCAGAATAACTCGGTACCTATAGCATGAAGAGCTTGGCATCTAAAAATTTGATCAAGCTCGGATCACAATGAAAAATACTAAGGAACTCATCACCTGAAGAATGATGCATAGCTCAGCAGATGAAACAAAATTACTTGGCTTCCTAAGATAACTTTCTCATCTCAAACAAAACTTAGCACCAGTTATCAGAATGCCAACTCAGCACCTAAAAAGATCCTGTACACTCGGTACGACAAAATAACTCAGTACCTATAGTATGAAGAGCTCGACAATTGAAAAATTGAATGAACTTGGCTCACAGTGAAAATTACTAAGGAGCTCAGCTCCTGAAGGATAATGCATAGCTCGACACATGAAACAAAATTACTCAACATCTTAAGAAAACTTGCACATCTCAAACAATACTACTTTCAGCTGCTTCCATGTCATCATGAATAAGATTTTTTTACGACCTTATGTTGCTCAATAAAAGGTAGAGAATGAAAAGTGGAAACATTAACCCCATCACGTCCCAAATTTGATAAAAAATCTGCAACTTTATACCCTTCATGATAAGTATGCGAGAGGCAAACTTCCAAACATTCATCAAGGAGTCTCCAAATTTGATTGAGAACATACTTAAGTTTCTAGGAAATAATGCATCTATGAATACAAGCATCAATAATAACTGAAGAATCCCCTTCAATATGAAGCTTATTAAAACAACCTTGTTTAGCTAATAAGAGCCCAGCCAACAAAGCATGGGCCTCAGCAATATTGTTTGTTTCAATAGGTAGAGGAGATACACTGATTGCTACAACCTTACCAAAGGAATTTCGAATACAAACCCCAAAACCCAAAGGACTAGGATTACCTCTAGAAGCACCATCAAAATTTAGCTTCCAAAAACTAGAAGATGGAGGTCTCCAACTGTTCTTCCTAAGTAAGATCTGAGCTAGTGATGGACTAATCTTCCACCCATTAGGGATAAATAAAAGTTTCCATTCCTGGACAAGCTATGAATCCCAATGAGTCACAATTGGATTAAATTTAGTCCTTTTCAAATTGGAATTAGTCACTTCTGAGATAGACCTTTCAATCCATATAAGAAAATATCTAATAGAAGGGATTCCTTTCTAAAGATACGTTTATTTCTTTCCCACCAAATAGCCCAAACTACCAAGGCTGGAACACATTTCCATAGGTTTGAAAACAATGATTTTTGATAAAGAATTGGCCAGGCTTGAAATAGACCCCAGAGATTGTTAGGCAAGGGAGTAGAATACTTAAGCTTGCTCAAAATAAAGCACCAACATTGATAAGCAAATGAACAAGAAACAAACAAATGATCCATAGTTTCATCCTGTTCCTTACAAAGAACACATTTAAACGGCTTAGCAATTTGTAGCCTATTCATCTGTCACTAGTTAAAATCTTGTGTTTTAATGCCAGCCATGCAAAACAACCTGCTTTAGGTAGAACTATCGAATTACAAAAAAATTAAAAAGCTCTAGACATAGGTTTATTCAAATCATTATGTTGTAGAATTTTGTATCCCTCTTTCACTATATATTTACCATCCTTAGCTGGAGCCCAAAAAATCCAATCTTGGGCATCAGAAAAGTAGACTGATCTTGAATTCAAAACATTTTGAAATTGGTTAATTTCCTGAAATGAAAGAGGCAACTTATTTGGGTCTTTCCAAACTATTTTATTTGAGAATTCAGAAACATATTCCACATATTGATTCAACTAGCTCCCCTAATGGATTTCCACAACATGAATAATATTCAAAGAAATCTCACTTTTGGATAAGGGAATTCGACCATTCTAGGAATCATTCCAAAAGTTAATACTAAGTCCATTGTTAACTTCCTAGGAAATATAGTCAATTATGATTTTTCGTGAATCTATCATAAAGTCCCAAACAACTAAACCTTTTGGAGGATTAGAAATCGTTAAGATTCTAGAGGGATCATTGTTATCCAGATATTTTTGCTGCATAATTTTACACCACATGGACTGAGACTTAGAATACATGTTCCAAATCAATTTCCCACCAAATGTCTCATTTTTGAATGAAAGATCGTGCACTCCAGCCTCTCCGACATTAGGAGTGTGTGACATATCTTCCAAAGAGACAAGTGGAATCTTTCAAGAATCATCTAGGTTACACGACCAAAGGAAGCCTTTGATCAATTTTTTAATTGTAACTAGTACTTTGGATGGAATCTTAAGGATAGAAATAAAATAGTTAGGGATAGTAGCTAAAACTGATTTAATCAACAAAATTCTTCCCGCCAGTGACAACCATCTAACTTTCCAAGATGCAATTCGACTCTAGATACACTGAATAACTAAAGACCAATACAAAGACTTATTTGAACCCATGAAAAAAGGAATACCCAAATAGATTGAAAGTAAGAAATCTTCTAAAAAACCCAAGACCTGTTTAACTTTGTCAGCAACCAATTTGACAGTATTGAAAAAGTAAATCTTGGATTTTTGAGCGTTAAGCATCTGACCAGACACTGTTGAGTAAAGGTCAAGTGTATACAAAATTTGGTGAGCCTCCTGTACATTTGACAAGCCAAACAAAAGAGTATCATCCACAAAAAGAGAATGTGTAGTGGATATGTTTGTACTTGAAATGAGAACTCCTTTCCATTTATTAAGCAAATGTTGATGTGAGATGATCCTACTGAGAGCTTTAGCCATAATAATAAACAGAACTGGAGATAAAGGGTCCCCTTGTCAAATCCCTTGAGTAGAAGGAAAAAAACCCTCAAGCTTCCCATTAATGATCAATAAAAACCAAGCTCCCAAAATACAAGCCTTGATCCATTTGCACCAATTTTTTGAAAAGCCCATTTTGGCAAGTACTTGCAGTAAGAATTTCCAACAAACTCTATCATATTCTTTCATCATATCTAGTTTGATGACAAAACTTGAAGTCTTGTTTGAATTAATAGAATGAAGAACTTCATGAGCCACAAGAGCCACTTCCATGGTTTCCCTGCCCAGCACAAATCCACCTTACTCTAGGGAAATAATATGTGGAATAAGATGTTGAATCCTAAGATATATGGCTTTGGTAATAATATTATAGGATAAGTTGCATAAGGAGATTGGTCTAAAATCTACAAAAGTTTGGGGGACCCTCAATTTTGGAATGATAGAAATATTTGTAGTATTAAAATATTTCAGCATAGATTTAGACTTTCTAGATTCTTCCACAACCGCACATAAATCCCAACCAATTATTTGCCAACAACTTTGATAAAATAGTGCAAAGAAACCATCTCGCCCAGGAGCTTTGTCAAGCAAAAAAGAAAAGAAAACTTTACGTATTTCTTGAATAGTAAAAGGAGCCATCAAAATACCATTATCCTGATCAAAAACCACTGTAGGAATGGAATCAAGGAGTTCATCAACCTGTGATGAAAAAGGGGAAGGGGAAACATCAAGAGCAAGAAAATGATTGAAAAATTTAATGCCTTAATTCCTGATAAGATGTTCATTAGTCTCTTGTTAGTCCAGGTAAAAACTCCATTATTTGGATTAACATCCATCAGATTGTTATTGTCCACAAAAGCATTAAAATCTTGAAGAGTTTTTAAAGGGGGGATAATTCCACCATATTTTTCTGATTGATCTAATAGAGCATTGAAATCACCACCAATAACTACTTGCTGCTGATCTAGCAGTTGAAGGAAATGTGTGATAGACTCCCATGAACAAGCTTTCTCCAAGGTTGATGTAGGCCCATATACATTAATTAGGATAAAAGAAATATCAAATATTGTTATTTGGATCAACTGCCAATTACTTTCTTGTTGAAGAAGCTGAGAGTTAACTGTGAGATGATTCCAAAAGACTGCCAAGCCTCCAGAAGCACCCAAACCTTGCATATGAAATGCTTTCCATTTTTCCCAAGATGCAATGATTTTATCAAAATTATTTTGAGTCAACTTGGTTTCTTGTAATAAAATAATATCTTCCTACAAAGAATCAATAACTTGTCTAATTCTTTATCTCTTGTCAGAGGCATTTAAGCCTCTGACATTCCATGACATGATCTTCATTGATGACAAGGAGAACACCTAGTTCTCCTTGTCGATCTTCTAACAACAGTAAAACTATCATTCAATGTAGTCTGAATACCTGCAGCGATTTCTTTCTTAATTTTGGATCCCTTCTGTCTACCTCTAGCCTTTGGTAATTTAGAAGGAGGATTTATTATAGATGGTGTCTACAAAATAGATAAAGGCTGAACTTTAAAATTATCTTGCATGGGAGAATCTTGAGATTGAGAATGTAGAGGAGAAAAAATCATAGATTTCTGCACTAGTTGATAAATATTGGTCTCTAAACCCATGGAGTCTCCAACCACTAAATTGATGATTCCTACATCAGAGTCTTGAGAAAAATTGTTAAAAACTATTTGATTGTCAGAATGTTTAATAACTGTCGGTTTGTCAAACAACTGATTAGGAATCAAATTGTTCCAAAACTGAAATTCTTGAAGCAGATTATCAATCACAGGTGATTTATAGTCCTAATCTTGCAAGCCTTCTTCTTTTGCAATATCAAAAATGATAGAGGTAGTAATCTCATATAAAATTTGATCACAAATAAAAGTCAATATGATAGGAGAAGGATAAATGGAAAGACACCATATGGGCTGCCTTAATATTGACAGTGGAAAACTTCTATTCTGAAAGGTGATCAAATTGAAAGGCATTGTAGATACACTTTGTTGAGGATTTTTCAGTGGCTACAAATTTGATCACACACAAGGAGCATATTCCGACATGAAGAATTTACTTTTGCAGCACACACTCTTCAGAAAATCAAAGAGCCAAAAAAATTGATGGAGAAAGACTAAGAATGAGTCTTACAAAACGTGAGTTGCAAGTGTATTCTCTTCATGAATAGAGTTATTTTTTGGATAAACTGGAGCATTTTGCTTGATAACTGTGTCAAAGATGTTTCTATTCTTCACTAAAATTGTCATAGAACAAGCCTTAGGATCTGAGCAATGGTTCGGATAGACTTGTAACACATTATCTTGACCAGGTTGGCACATATAGCTAAAATGACCAAGATTATCTTGGGATTTTAGAACCACAAAAGAATCCTGCATCTTAACTGATTGTGTCCATTTTCCCCATTTGGTTATGAGAACTATAGATTGAGGAAAATATTTTCTACTTAATAGGCACACCCTGGCTTCCAAATGAGGGCATTCATATGGAATCAAATCATGTTTCAGAAAAATTCCCAACTTGTTAGCTATGATTTCCAATATCTCAGGATCACGGTACTCCAATGGCAAAGAAGGAAAAGAAATCCAATATGGATAAAATTGGATATGGATATCTTTGGGATTAAAATTTTGTATCCACAACATAGTGTATAATCCAACACCCTAACAAAACCAACCCTTTTTCCTATTTACAGTGTCTCTTTCTCCTTTCGAATTAAAGATAGCAATAAAGAAATTGGATTTGGAATCATGATAAAAAATATCTATAAATGTAGACCAGAGGTTGAAAGCCCAATTTTTAATATCTAATGAGAGCTTTCTGCTAAAGAGTGGACACCAAATTTTCTAACATTTGGTTTGGAAAAGTGACATGCACTTGTTGGTGGGAAGAGTGCAGATCTTGATCCAAATTTTGATCCACATTATTCTAGGATTGCTTTTGACTGTTATCCTGAAAAGTAGATTTATGTGCGACTTGTAGATAACCTTGATCTATCTTACCCTAATCTTTTTTCCTCCAGATCTTATTTGGTTTAAGGGGGGCTCTATCCAATTTGGAATCTAGCTTCTGTCAACCCAGACCATTTTGGATTAGAACAAGGTTATGTGCAACTTGCAGATAACCTTGATCTATCTTACCCTGATCTTTTTTCCTCCAAATCTTATTTGGTTTAAGGGGGGCTCTATCTGATTTGGAATCTAGCTTCTGTCGAGCCAGACCATTTTGGATCTGAACTGTTTGTATTTGAAAAAAATGGCCAAGAGGGGCACCTTGACAAATATCAAATACTGGCTATTTTTTTAACTTCTTCCTAATATGATTCCTTTGAGAAAATGTAGATTTATGATGCACCTTTTCTAAATTAATAGACCCCTGAAATGAACGAGCCATTGAAGGATTGTTGGGAAAAGGGTTATCCTATCGAAGAGAAATTGAAAATTGAGGCTGCTGTTGATAATGAAAAGATTCACCCTTTTCAAAATAGGGAGAGAGCCCAGGTTTAGCAGCCACTGGATATTGAGATGTCATCGATGATCAATGATCATGAAATCTAGGGTTAAGGAAAATGGCTTTGCAGGTTGAACAACTACTTTCCCTTTGAAGATTAACTTATGGGAAGTGTTTAAAACCCTATTTGAATTAATATCTCTGAAGTGGAAAAGGATTAGATTTGGGATCGATTGGCTGCATGACTAGTGTAGCAGAGAAGATATGACTAAAATCATGATCCTGAGCTGATTGAACAAAAGGTGTGGATGAAAATATGGAAGAGGGTTCCTAGAAAATAGGATCAGAACCAGTGTGTCAAAACCTGTTACACTTGAAATCCTTTCTCCTGCACATGCCCTCAAAACCCTTCCCTATGCATTGAAAACCCTTCTCCATGCGCTCCATCGTCCATAACATGTTATCATTTTATTAGTATTATTATTATATCAAAATATTTTATATGAAGAAGTTATCTTTTCAAATGTAAATTACATATTTGAAATAGAAAATTGTTTAAAGAAAAAATCCTAATTATTTTCATTAAATATGTTATCCCTTTTTAAATTAGAATGAATGGAATAAAATGTGGGAATCTTTTCATTTTCTAAAATGTAATTTATAATCAAATACTTCTCATCATCTAGGGCAATTAATACACCAAAGCCTTAAAATTTGACATCAAATCTAAGTTGAATTAAATATTTGATTATGTATATCTTTAATTAAACTAGGCATCAAAGAATGCAAAATAAATATCGATTTATTCAATTTAGTTTTATTGATGAGGAAGTTATACTTACTAATTTGGTCTCTTTACATCATCTCTTTACTTTCCTTCACTCAAACTTCATCTAACTACTAGAAAAATCGATAAGTGAGATCTCTATTGAATTCTAGAGTCTTTTCTTATAGAATGATTTATTATTTCTTCTTTTAACTCTTCATTTATCATGATAGTTTTATTTATTTCCAAATGCCATACTCTCTCTAACTACACAATTATGGCCTTGGTGTTACTTGATCTTTCATTTTTGTTTATTTCTCTATGTTGGGATTGTTAAAATTTTCCTATAAATGAATTATTTTAGGAACTCTTATTTCTCTCTCACTCATGTTGAAAGTCTAAACCTTCAATTAATTATTTTAATTTATTTCATCATTGTGTCATGGTTGGATGGTAGCGGTACAAGTCCTTGGTCAATTTTTTTTTTTGGGCATTCATTTGTTTCTTAACATATCATAATAATTACACTATGACATATAGAATTCCTAGCAAGGATCAAGAAAATTTTATTTGAATAAAATAGAGATTGAGATGGTAATGAAGAATTTAATTATCTTTAGTAAGAGAGCATATATGATGCAGTGCAAGGCAAGAGAATCCCCAAAGGAGATGTCCTAGCCCCTAGAAAATAACCACATAGCGGAATAATAAGTAATAACATAGATAATTAGATCCAAAATAATGTCAATTCTTATAATATAATCATAAGATTTACATCCAACATGCTTGGTTGTAAGGCCTTCCAAGTTATGGCCAAAACATAAGCAATTACAATAGTAATTTGGCAAGATCCCTCAAGATCCAATACCAACTCTAGCTAGTCCAGATCCACACTTTGGTAGAAACCTCCAAAGAAGATCTAAACTTGTGCTTGCAAGCCCACCAAGCAATCTCTATGTTTTCCAAGCCTTGGCTACTTGCTCTTCTTAAACTTTATCCAAGATCCATGTGTAAACTATCTCACATTCAGCACTCTATCCACACACACTAGAAATCTTCTCTTACTCAGCTACTCCATCTTCCATGCTCTTATCCAAGCTAGATGATCAATCACAATCATGTTGAAAATAGCCTCACATTTGGTACTCTATCCACATACTCAGGAAAAACTCGCTCTTCAACCACTCTCCACACTTCCTCCAAAATGAATGAATAATGACAAGACAAGGCCCTCTACTTATACCAAACCAAGCCACAAGTTGGCCTAGCATATTAAAAATTAAAATAAACCCTTACATGCATAAGCCACAAGTTGGCCTAGAAAGTTACATTAAATAAACCATCAAGCCACAAGTTACATTTAATAATG
This sequence comes from Cupressus sempervirens, assembly GCA_028749045.1. Classification (NCBI taxonomy): domain Eukaryota; kingdom Viridiplantae; phylum Streptophyta; class Pinopsida; order Cupressales; family Cupressaceae; genus Cupressus; species Cupressus sempervirens. The sequence goes on from CM053784.1 coordinate 658,254,806, forward strand.
CCACCTATTAAATGTTGTTTCCCTCTTTTCTCTAATTTTATTTATTTATTTATTATTTTTATTCTAATTTTCATCTCTTTATCTCTCCTCCACAATTTTTTAAATTTTTTTCCTTTTAAAAAAAATACAAAAACAAAAATATTTTCCCTTTTATTTTATGATGCAAGATGCTCCTGCATCAGACTCCCTAAGTAGATAGAAAAGTGTGTCCCACACTTTGATGCCAGAAGAAAGATCTACAACCATCTTCATCTTCACCAAAGGTTTATACTCCGTCAGGGACAAGAAAACCAACATGAAAATCATCCACATCTACATCACTCTATCAAACACCAAAATCTCAACCATCCAATCAACATGCTCACTCTCAAGAACAAACTGAGCATAATGCTTCATCAGTGGTGTAGGAGCACCTAAAGTAAAGAACATAAGAAAGTTAAGATTCCTTATTTGAGATATTTAAATCCATTTGAGTCATTTATATTTTATTTGTGTCAAGTTGTAAATTTTATGAAGCCATTTTGTCAAAAATGTAAAAGTTGCATAAAAAGTTGTAAAATGCAACATTGAGAAAGTTGCTAATAATACAAAAATGATGTAAAAAGGTATATGTTTGGTCTTGGGCGTAGTTAGCAAGGTTTATAAATTTTAAATTGATATAAATACTATTTTATGGTCAAACCAAATCAATTTTTGAGAAGAGAAAATATTTTGATACATTTTTGGTGCATTCTATTGTTGTTGTTTTGATTGGTGTTTTATTTTTAGTGTTGTTTCTAGGCCTTGTACAAACATGTACAGCTTGGAAACCATGTAATATAGTAATGAATAGATAGAATGATGAATCTTCCTTCTCATTATTTTGGTTTGGTTCTCTTTTATAAAGAAATGAATAAGTTATGAGCATTTTGGTGAAAATGGGTATTTGCAGATTTGAGATTCCCTGAATATAGTCATATTGCAGCATGTGATAAAAACACATTTTGGAGACCCATGACCTCTAATAATATTAATTTGAAATATATGTTAACTATATTTCATTTACAATTGGTTTGAATTATTTTCATTTAGATTTGTGAAAGTGATGAAGATTTGAGTGAAAACTGGTTTTTAAATGCCTTCAATGGTGTTGCAGACAAAGATTTGATCTTATAAAATTATTTGTGAATGATAAAAATAAATGGCTTACAAATTTGGAAACTATACTCACAAATCGATACTATGGAATTGTTTTGGTGTTATTTTAATTTGTGTTGTGAAATATATTTGATGCCCTAGACAAGGTCACTATTTTTACTTATAGTTTATGACAGACAAAATGGGTCTTGATACAAAGACCATAACATGTAATTGGTTTATTGGATGGGTATCATCTTTCAATATGTTTTATTATTCCTAATTTGGAAAAAAATTTCCAAAGGGTTTGGAAAGAAATTTTCAGGAATGAAAGTTATAAATAATGTAATCAGACATAAAAATATGATTGTGTGAATGAAGATATTATCTTTATTGGTGTATAATGTCAGGGTTCTTTGTTGAAATATTTGATATGTTCTTGGTTCCTTGAGGGTGTACCACCCTATTTTGAATCCCTTGAGTTGAACTAAGATTCCTTGAAGGTAAATAAAGAGGGCTCTGCAACAAATTGGTATCAGAGCTTGAAAATCTTGAGTGTGTGGGTAGAGAGCCAAGCGAGGCAATCCACACCAGGACCTTAGATATTTGGTATTTTTTTGTTGATGAGTTTTGGTTGTAGGTTTCTTATCCATCAAAGATTTTGTAAGAAAGTGTGTGTGTGGAAGACCTAAGAAGGGTTCTTGATATTATCTCCATCGAGATAAAGTTAGGTAGAAGGTGTGAAGAGAGAAACTAGTACGAGAGGGTGTAGTGCATCTTCCAGGGTCTTGGATGGGTAAGATGGCAATAGGTTCATAGTTATGTAGCAGCAAGAGGAATGGTGGATTTATGGAATCCTTGTATGACAACCACTAATGCTCCACTAATATGAGTATTTAAGAAAGTAATTTTGAGGATAGTCCTATGTCCTTAAAGGGAAAGTTGATGACAGAAAAGACATGAAGAGGCAAACATCAAGGTCAAGATTTTTGTAGGTTATTGGTTCCATGTTTCCAAGAGACTTGAAAACTTTTCAAGATTGGGAGTATGGTGCAAGAGCACCTAAAGTAAAAGAACATAAGAAAGTTAAGATTCCTTATTTGAGATATTTAAATCCATTTGATTCATTTATATTATATTTGGGTCAAGTTGTAAAGGATATGAAGCCATTTTGTCAAAAATGTAAAAGTTGCATAAAAAGTTGTAAAATGCAACATTGAGAAAGTTGCTAATAATACAAAAATGATGTAAAAAGGTATATGGTTGGTCTTGGGGGTAGTTAGGAAGGTTTATAAATATCAAATGGATATAAATACTATTTTATGGTCAAAACAAATCAATTTTTGAGAAGAGGAAATGTTTTGATACATTTTTGGTGCATTCTATTGTTGTTGTTTTGATTGGTGTTTTAGTTTTAGTGTTGTTTCTAGGCCTTTTATTTCCATGTATAGCTTGGAAACCATTTAATATATTAATTAATATATATAATGATAAATCCTCCTTCTCATTCTTTTGGTTTGGTTCTCTTTTATAAAGAAATGAATAAGTTATGAGCATTTTGGTGAAAATGGGTATTTGCAGATTTGAGATTCCCTGAATATAGTCATATTGCAGCGTGTGGTAAAAACATATTTTGGAGACCCAAAACCTCTAATAATATCCACTAGAAATATATGTGAACTATATTTCATTTCCAATTGGTTTGAATCATTTTCATTTAGATTTGTGAAAGTTATGAAGATTTGAGTGAAATTTAGTTTTTAAATGCATTCAATGGTGTTGTAGACAAAGATTTGATCTTATACAATGATTTATGAATGGAAAAAATAAATGGATTATAGATTTGGAAACTAGACCCATAAAAAGGACACTGTAGAATTGGTCTCATATTTTTTGAATTTGTGTTGTGAAATATATTTGATGCCCTACACAAGGTCACTATTTTTACTTCTGGTTTATGATAGAGAAAATAGGTCTTGATACAAAAATCATAACATGTAATTGGTTTATTGGATGGGTATCATCTTTGAATAAATTTTATTATTCCTAATTTGGAACAATTTCTCCAAAGGGTTTGGAAAGAAAATTTCAGGAATGAAAGTTATAAATAATGTAATCAGACATAGAAATCTGATTGTGTGAATGAAGATGTTGTCTTTATTGGTGTATAATGTCAGGGTTGTTTGTTGAAATCTTTGAGATGTTCTTGGTTCATTGAGGGTGTACCAGCCTATTTTGAATCCCTTGAGTTGAGCTAAGATTCCTTGAAGGTGAATATAGAGGGCTCTACAACAAATTAGTATCAAGGCTTGAAGATCTTGAGTGTGTGGGTAGAGAGCTGAGAGAGGAAATCCACACCAGGACCTTAGAGATTTGGTATTTGTTTTGTTGATGAGTTTTTGTTGTAGGGTTCTTATCCATCAAAGATGTTTTAAGAAAGTTTGTGCGTGGGGGTCTTGATATTATCTCCATCAAGATAAATCTAGGTAGAAGGTGTAAAGAGAGAAACCGCTAAGAGAGGGGGTGGTGAATCTTCTAGGGTCTTGGATGGATAAGATGGAAATAGGTTAGTAATTATGTAGCAGCAAGAGCAATGGTGGATTTATGGAACCCTTGTATGACAACCATTAATGCTCCACTAATAGGAGTATTTAAGAAAGTAATTTTGAGGACAGTCCTATGTCCTTAAAGGGTAAGTTGATGAGAGAAAAGACATGAAGAGGCAAACCTGAAGGTCAACATTTTTGTAGGCTACTGGTTCCATGTTTCCAAGAGACTTGAAAACTTTTCAAGGTTGGGAGTATGGTATAGGAGCACCTAAAGTAAAAGAACATAAGAAAGTTAAGATTCCTTATTTGAGATATTTAAATCTATTTGAGTCATTTATATTGTATTTGGGTCAAGTCGTAAAGGATATGAAGCCATTTTGTCAAAAATGTAAAAGTTGCATAAAAAGTTGTAAAATGCAACATTGAGAAAGTTGCTAATAATACAAAAATGATGTAAAAAGGTATATGGTTGGTCTTGGGGGTATTTAGGAAGTTTATAAATATCAAATGGATATAAATACCATTTTATGATCAAACCAAATCAATTTTTAAGAAGAGGACATATTTTGATACATTTTTGGTGCATTCTATTGTTGTTGTTTTGATTGGTGTTTTAGTTTTAGTGTTGTTTATAGGCCTTGTACGGTAATGTATAGCTTGGAAACCATGAAATATAGTAATTAATAGATATAATGATGAATCCTCCTTCTCATGCTTTTTGTTTGGTTCTCTTTTATAAAGAAATGAATAAGTTATGATCATTTTGGTGAAAATGGGTATTTCCAGATTTGAGATTCCTTGAGTATAGTCATATTGCAGCATGTGGTACAGACACATTTTGGAGACCCAAGACCTCTAATAATATCCAATAGAAATATATGTGAACTATATTTCATTTCCAATTGGTTTGAATCATTTTCATTTAGATTTTTGAAAGTTATGAAGATTTGAGTGAAAATTGGTTTTTAAATACCTTTAATGGTGTTGCAGACAAAGATTTGATCTTATATAATGATTTTTGAATGGAAAAAATAAATTTCTTATAGATTTGGAAACTATACTCATAAAGGGATACTATATAATTATTTTTGTGTTATTTAAATTTGTGTTGTGAAATATATTTTATGCCCTAGATAGGGTCACTATTTTTACTTTTGGTTTATGATAGAGAAAATGGGTCTTGATATAAAGACCATAACATGTAATTGGTTTATTGGATGGGTATCATCTTTGAATAAGTTTTATTAGTCCTAATTTGGAACAATTACTTCAAATGGTTTGGCAAGAAAAGTTCAGGAATGAAAGTTATAAATAATGTAATCAGACATAGAAATCTGATTGTGTGAATGAAGATGTCTTTATTGGTGTATAATGTCAAGGTTCTTTGTTGAAATCTTTGAGATGTTCTTGGTTCCTTGAGGGTGTATCAGCCTATTTTAAATCCCTTGAGTTGAACTAAGATTCCTTGAAGGTAAATATAGAGGGCTCTGCATCAATCAAAAAATCCTCATCCACATCAATAACTAGTGAATCCACACCAACAACAACAAACTCCATATCAACATCAATATATAGATCTCCATGAATACATTCAAATATCACAACACCAGTGATCTTATCACTCACAACAAGATGCTCTACAACATACAAGTCACCATCAATAGAAATTGAAACATCTATGACCAAGTGCTCTACAATCTCCATGTCAGACTCAACCAACTAATCATGAAAACTAATCTCCATCCCAACATCAACAAGGTTAGGAATATCCTCAACAACAACCTCTAGTTTCTCTATAGGTTCTATATTAGGCTCCATAAACTAATCAAAAAAACCAAACTCTTCCACCTCAACCTTGTGATGCCATCTTCTTTCTCAAACAAGTCTTCTAACCGACCAGAAAACTCTCTTCTGGATCAGTAGAGTTTGACTTCAATAGCATAGAACTTCCTTCTTATTTTTCTCAACTCTTTTAGAAAAAGAAACATCCACAACAGCATCCACCCAAGCTATTTTCTCATTAATCCTACTCTGTACTATATCACAGAGATTCACAATCATCTCAGGGTCCAATCCTCTTGGAGCCATCTTCCAAGATCTTTGCAAACCCTCTACATTAAATCACTAATAGATCAATCTTCCTAACAAGATCAACCTTCCATATTTACAACCATAGATCCATTTTCATGTCCTCCCAAGGTCCTAGTGCAAACTACCTCAACTTTGGCACTCAATCTACACACTCAGGAACAACCTTCACTCTGATACCACTTGATGTAGTGCAAGGTAGGATAATCCCCAAAGGAGATGTCCTAGACCCCAGCAAATAACCACATAGCGAAAGAATAAGTAATAACATAGATAATTAGATCCAAAATAATGTCAATTTTTGTAATATAATCATAAGATTTATATCCAACATGCTTGGCTATAAGGCCTTCTGGGTTACAGCCAAATACATAAGCAATTAAAATAGCAATTTTGCAAGATCCCTCAAGATCCAATCCCAACTCTAGCTAGTCCAGATCCCCAATCTAGTAGAAACCTCCAAAGAAGATCTAAACTTGTGCTCACAAGCCCATAAAGAAATCTCCTTATTTCCCAAGTCTCGGCTACTAGCTTTTCTCAAACTTTATCTAAGATCCAAGTGTAAACTGCCTCACATTTGGTGCTCTTTCCGCACACATTAGAAATCTTCTCTCACTCAGCTACTCCATCTTCTATGCTCTTCTCCAAGTTGGATGATCAATCACAATCCTACTATAAACTGCCTTACATTTGGTGCTCTATCCACAAACTCAGGAAAAACTAGCTCTTCGGCTACTCTCCACACTTCCTCCAAAATGAATGAATAATGGCAAGACAATGCCCTCTACTTATACCAAACCAACCCACAAGTTTTCCTAGCAAGTTACATTAAATAAACCCTCAAGCCATAAGTTGCATTGAATAATGCCACCTATTAAATGCCTTTTCCCTCTTTTCTCCAATTTTATATATTTATTTATTATTTTTCTTCTAATTTTCATCACTCTCTCTCTCCTCTACAAAAAAAAAAATTATTTAAAAATTCCTTTAAAAAAAAGTCCAAAAAATAAAATATCTCCCCTTTTATTTTTTGATGCAAGATGCTCCTACATCAATATAACATTCTATATTTTAGTAATTTGTCCCACTCATTTTTCTTGAAATTTGGTGTTAACATTCAAATTAATATGAAATCAAATTAATGTGAATCCAATCTAAACTTGGATCATGATACGTATATGTAAAGCATTTTGTTATGCAGCTTTGCTAAAATATTCTTTTCAGCCTACATTTTGCACATATTTTACTTTCTTATTTTGCTTAGTCAGCATATTTTTAATAAATATTTAAGACAAAAGAATCAATATAGTTCTTAAGTTCCACACTTATAATTTAGTGAAGTGGTTGTATCCTCTCTAAAGACATGGTGTATTGACCTCTTCACTATGTCTCTAACATGGCAATATATGCATCTTTTCTAAGGTTAAAGTTCTTAAATTCCACACCTCTAATTTAGTGAAGTAGTTGTATCCTCCCTAAAGACATGGTGTATTGAACTCTTCACTATCTCTTTGACATGGTAACATATGCATCTATTCTAAGGTTAAAGGTAAAAACAAATATTATAATCTCATCCTTGTAATTCCACATAAGGATTCACACTTCTTAGTCTTCCTTAATCTTCTTTTCTTACCAAGAAGATTTTAACTAAAATAATTATAATCATTTATACTTTATTTTACTTGATATATTCATAACATGATAATATTGGTTTTATCTTTAATAAGAGAACTACTAAATTTATAATAATGATGATTAGGAGATAAAATGATATTGTATTTTAATGAAATGGTGAATTAGATTTATCTAACAAGGAAGATTATAGATTTAATAATATGAATATTTAGATAAGGATTTTTTATTTTATTAATATAGGATTCATTTAAAATACTTAGTTCTTATTATACACATGTTAATTAAAAATAGTATTTCTATATGTATTATTAGATAACTTCGTACCCTTTTTTAAAAAATTATAAATACAGACAAATGGATTATGTTCTTTTAATTTGTGTGTGGAAAAACCCTAGGTTCTTGCAAGAGAGTTTGAAACCCCTCAAGGGAAAAGAAACAAAAAATTCCAGCAAACCTTTGCTTAGAAGGAAGCAAAAAGTACCATAAATCCTAATACTCACCACATTGAGGATGGGGTTCTACAGTGCCAAAGTCCTCAAAACACGAATGACTCTTTGGCAATGGAAAGCCAACAAACCCTTATGGACAAGGAAGTAGGAAGTAACATGGAACCTAACCTTCAACATCCTAAGGGTGGGGTGGGGTGTGGGGGGTTCCTCAAGATTGGGATCTCCAAATCACTAATGGCTCTTTGGAAGTGTAAAGCCATAAGTATCTAGTTAGTATAATAGATATCCATGTGGCTACCTCAATCTCTTTATTGATGTTTTGGAGGACCTCTTGTAGCAAGCAAGAGATATTGTGGTGGAAGTTGAAACAAAGGAGGAGGGAGAATGGAAAATGTAGAAAAGAAAAAGTAAAGAAAAAAAACTTGAAAAAATAAATGTGGTAGTAGACTCCACCAGAGGTAGACCAAAAGAGAGGGTGAGATGTTAGAAAGTCATTGCAAGGGAGATTGTTGATGCAAGGAAACTCACCCTAGATACCAATCATGTTTACTCTAAAGGAAATCATAGTATTGTAAGTTAGTGAAAAACACTTTGTCATTTACAAGTTAGATTTGGTCAATCATCTCTAAGACTAAGCTACTCTATATAGGCTAAGCTATGTAAAGGAGAAGTGTATAGATTTAGTTGTTTCCAAGTAGTACTAACTTCCAATCAAAGCAATAGTCATTGAGTATATAGAAGTTACTCAGTTATACAGTAGGAAACATGTGAGCTTAGTGATATAGAGATTGAGTGAGATAGTAGAAGCTGAGGATAGTATGCACCAAGGGACAGTACAAAGATCAAGCATGACCAAGCATCAAAATGGTATAAGTGTCAAGTTAGACAGATTTGTATATATGTTTGGAAAGACACAAGTTCTTATGTAAATCATTTTTTCCAAGTTGGAAACATATTTTTATGATCAAGGAGTTAAACATGGAGGTAATTACGCATCATTGATCCCTATGCAATGACACCATTCAATCAGAAAATTGGAAGGACTAAGCAAAAAAAGGATGAATCTAGATTATTACTTGAGATCTAGAAACTTACACGATGGTTATTTAAGCATGATTCAAATCCATAATTTTTTTATTGAGTGTTGAAGAATTTCATGTATATGAAGCTAGGGTGAATTACCAAGTTGTGAGATAAGGTGATCAAGTAGTGTAGAGAGTAGTTATTGTATACCAATCATAGAGATGTGATTACATATTGGAAAGAGGTGATATGTCATCAGCATTCAAGTGCAAACTGAAGGATCAAGGTACTATTACATTCTAATAGGTGTATCATGGTGAATCTCTTAATAGAGCAGTCCTAACAGCCCTATGTAAATCTCTTAATAGAGTGCTTACTTAATTGTATAGTATAGATCCTTTAATAAAGGTAGACTTAATAGTCTTGTAAGCTCTTAACAAGGAAGACCCTTCACATGGTAGATCATCAGAAGTGATCAAACTTTGTAGCCCTAACAGACACACCTTATCACTATAATAGTGAAGATTTTTTAGGTGTCATCCCCACCACAATTTTACCTTCACCTTGGAGGGTTTCTGCATTACCAAATATTTTTTCATTTGTTTATTATCTCTTATGTGTGTCTTTCATGTTGATAAATGATAATGCATGAATAATGTTAATGAGTTGCATGTGGTGCAAAAAGTTTATGTGGTCTATACTTGAAGTAGTAAAAGTTTTATAGATCCTAATTCACCCCCCCGCACACCCCTTAGTATCTTACTTTCCCACTAGATTTACAAAAGTTGGTACCAGAGCAGATTTCTCTAAGAAAGAAGTCTAACCACTTTAGAGTCAAAGATCTTGGATATGGAAGCCTAGAAGCTGGGAAAGGTGATTGAGAATCAAAATCTTGATTTGCAGCTTGCATTTGAGTAAGTTAAAATTGAAAAGAAGGAATTGAAGAAATCCTAGAAGAGAAGGAAGGAGGTGGCAATCCATTAAAATGATACACTACAAAGAAGACATTATTAAAGACTTGTGTGATGAAAATAGATCTAGTGAAATTGATATAGCAATAGAAGATCTATTGGAGAAGAACAATATAATAAATGAATAAATAAGAGAACTAAAAAGAAAACATGAAATACAATCAGTAAGGTTATGTGAAGTTACTAAACAAAAGAAAAAGGTTGAAGAAGACAAGAGGCAAATGGCTACAAGTCCTGATGAGAGAATCAATGAGGTACAAAGGCTGACTCACAATCAATTTGACATGGTCAATCAGCTAAAATTCAATCATGAGATTGCTATGAAGGTGGAAGAGATTGAAAATATGAGATCTGAGAATAATTAATTGAAATATGAGCTAACAGTTGAATAGGAAATCATGAAGAGAATAAATAGATTAGGAGAGGCTATGAGATAACTTAATGAATCTACTAAGAGAACAAAGAAGACCTCATGATACAAATGGGCTTAGGCCATATTGAGTCATATCATCTACTAATAAAGGAGAGTCATCAAAGCATGGAGAAAAAAGGAATGAAAAACCAAGGAACAAGAAGCCTACATGCTATCACTGTGGGAAACCAGGCCATACAATAAATGTTTGTAAGAGAAAAATTGGTAAGCCAAATCCTAAGCCCAAATTCAATGGTAATTAGCTTAATTGTGACAAGCATAGAAATCAAGCACATGAATGTAGATCAAGGGCCAAATAAGATACATCTAGATTTGAAGGTTAGTGTTACATATGTCATAAGCATGGTCACAAGGCACAAGATTGCATATCTAATGCACAACAAAATTGGACACCTAAAGGTCAAGGAAATGAAACTAGGAAGAGAAATGCTATAAATTGGGATTACAATACTTGGATCAATTTTTAGTTATGTAAAAAGTATGGACATATTGTAGAAAATTGTGCAAGGATACATCTCAAATGTAGATTAGAAACTAGAGAAATTTTTTTCTAATATGTTTTAATTGTCAGAAGGTTGATCATCTAAGCGTAGACTATATGAACCAAGCACAAACACTTAATGTAGCAAAGAAAAATGGAAAAGAAAAGGTTAATGTTGAATAAGTAAGAACCCAAATGAATAAAACATAGAAAAAAGAAAAATGAAAGAGAAAGTAGTCCAAATGGTGAAGTTGTGATCACCCAATCCAACGGATTAGATGATTCCCCCACCTCAAACTAAAAAAAGAGGTACATATGGAATTGTATTTAAATTTTTCAAATCATACATCAATCCCTAAGATTCAATGCATGAAATTCCAAATTAGCATATTATTAGATGCATAAGGATAGATTTGAAGTTTCAACTAAGTATTGTGTTTGGGTGTTGACTTGAAAAGTTAACAATGACAAAGTATCAGTATATGAAGTTGAAAGTGTTAAGCATCTTAGCATAATTGTTAGTACTAACTAATTCATGGTATTAGCTAAGTGAAATGGTAGGAAGTGGAACTATTGATTTTTGTAGTGAAGGTCAAGATAGCTATTAGACACCCACTAAAGATATAGAGTATTAATGAGGCCCTCAAGTTGAATTTTCAAGCTATATAATAAATTTTGTGAATCATTTTGTGCACTTTGCGTTCAATATTTCTAAGAGAGAATTGAGCTGAAGTATTTTCTAAGTTATTTGAGTGAGTTTATGAAAGCTTTGGTGTGTGCATTTGGTGATAGAAGTGAATTACATGCAATTCTATTGATGTCAAGTTATGTAGAAGTTTGTGATGAAACCCTAAGTTGAAAGAATGACATCAAGTTCATCTATAACTAAGAAGAAAATGGAACTAAAGGTTAGTAATGCTCAATTGGTTAAAAATGAAGTGTGCCCCCCACCTAAGTTTAGAGCATATCCAGAGATTGTGCTAAAGGGTGATTATTCAGGTGCCCTACCATTGATCCCACCTAGGGTTATTATGATCTATGATGTGAGCTCATGTTATATGTGAAAGATTGGAAAAATAGGTGATTTTGAAATGAGGAATACATATAAAAAGTTGTATGAGAATAGAAGGCTAAAAGATGAGCATAGACATGTTTCTGAGAAAGGGCTAACACATTCCCTAAACTTTCTAAGGGTTTTCAAGGTGGAATGGATCAAGATCATTTTGAGCCAAATTCATGACACAAAACTTTGGTTGGAAGATGGGCTAGTGAGGTTTACCAAGAAAATCATTCTTCATGTTATGGGATACCCTGTCATGGAAAGGGTGAAGAACATCCATTTTCAAGGAAAATATGTGATTGAGGAAAACACAATGGCCAAATAGAAGAAGAGACAAATGACAATCTGAACTATCAAGGATGCAGAGGTTGTGTTTTTTGTTAGAGTCATTGCACACAAATTTTATCAATCTAGTTGACTTGATAGTGTGTTATGTGTTGTTTTTGATTTGGCATGGAATATTATTAAGAAAGATCATAGTTATGACCTTGTTGATCTCTAGCTAACATAGTTAGCCTAGAACTTGGGAAGCATAAGGAAAGAGAAGAACAACTTGTGTAATTTTGGATTTTTGATTATTTGTATTTTTTTCTATGTTCAGAATTCATTTTCTACTATTGGTAATGTTGTTTGGGATAGAAAGAAACTAGTAACCCAAAAAATAAATAAGTTTATAAGTCAAATGGGTGCAAATTTTGGGACGATTATGGATGGATACTTTGAAGAGTTTAAGTGAAAGATGAAGAGAAAAACAAGGATTCCCTAATCCCTTTTTTATCAATACTACAATGATATATGTTTCTTAGTAGATACGGATTATACATATGCACAAGAAATTGTACCCAAGGTTACCTAGTTGACACCTCTACCATATGAAGTTAACATTGATGAAGTAATAGTAGAAATTACTACTTTGTTTCTCAAGAAAGTTGATAAGGATTTTGAGCCATTTAACATGTATGAAACAAAAAAATTGAAGATTACTATGCAAATCAATGCTCCAAATATTCAAACAAGAAAAGAAGGAGTATGATATAGAACTATAAGAAAGAATTTGGAGAAGGAGCTAAAAAAGAAATGCCTCTCAAATTACTAAAGGCAAAGGTGAGGATATGAGCACTAAGGATGAAGAATAAGATGGAAATGAAGAAGAAGAAGGAAAAGGAAAGGGCAATGGAATAGTGGCTACCAAGCCATGAAAGACTAAAAGAAAATAAATTGTAACTACCAAGCCCCAAGTTCATCAGAGATTAAAGATAGTCACTAAGCTTGCATTTGTACCACTAAGAGTAACTAGGTAGAGGACTAGAGCATCCACCACTACAATTGTATCCAAGAAAAAGAAAGGAGTAGCTTGATGACCCTAAAGGAAATCCAATGTTGTTAGTTAGTGAAAAATATTTAGTCATTTACTAGGTAGAGTTGGTGGGTCAACACTACAACTGAACCACTCTATACAGGCTAAGCTATGTAAAGGAGAAGTATGAATATTTAATTATTGTTGAGTAGTAGTGAATATTGTCAAGTGTCATTGAGTACTCTAGTGGTTGTCAAGATTTACAAGAGGAAACACATGAGTTGAGTGATATAGAGGCTGAGAAAAATAGTAGAAGTCAAGAATAGTAGGAGCTGAAGGATAGCATGAAGAACTAGTATGTGTCAATCTTCATAAAGGTATATGTGCCAAGTAACATAGCTTTGTGTAAATATTTGGAATGGAACAAACATTGATGTAAACCACTTTTTTCAATATAGAAGTGTTTCTTAAGATCAAGAAGTTAATCAAGGACTTAATTACACATGTAATTGAGGATCATCAATCCCTTTGGAAGGAGATCAACCAATCAAAAAATTAGAAGGACTAAGAAGAAAAAAGGATGAATCTAGATTGTTGGTTGAGATCTAGAAGCTTCATCAACTAGTTAATTAAGGAGGGTTTTAGACCTAATTCTTGTCATTATGAGTTAGAAGTTTGGATGCAAAGTTGAAGCTGAATTCGGTCCAATTAAGCATTAAGGAGTAGTAAGGAAACTAAGCAGTGCAAAGAGTCATTATTAAAGATCTATCATGAAGAAGTAATATCACATTCTATAGAGATGATCTACCCTTAGCATTCAGAGTGCATACTAATACATTTTAATAGGTGTTTCACAGTAAATCTCTTAACATAGTGGTCCTAACATTCTGTTGAGCTATCATTTTGCACGATGCTAAATGGAAGGAATCCTTTCAAATTGTTCTCTTGAAAAGTTGATCAAGGACCAACTCCAAGGTTCCATGTGGTTTTTCAATCTACTAATTTTACTCAATTGAAGATAAATGTGTATGTTCACAAGGAGGCCTTTATTGGTTCGAACCAATTTTGGACAATTTTTTGTTGTTTGAAATGTAACCACAACAGAGATATTTTTTTGTATTTCTATTTTATGATGAGTGTAGCCTACCAATGCAACTATATGAATTCTTATTTAACCAAGTGTTAAAAAATAAAATAACAAGATAGAGTAACGGGGGATTAAAGAAAATAACTTGAAAGGGAAATTCCTAATCGACATAAACCAAGGTAACAACACATCTAGGAATTAAATTATCAAAAGGATTGGGGAGGAAACCAATGAAATTAATTAGGAGCAGTGCTTCCTCAACTCCACTAATGCAATCATTGATAGGAACTCAATATAATCGTATTAGATTTCCACAGTCCATTAGAAATATAATTTTTGTTTCTAGATTTGATTGTGTGTGTTTTTTTAGCATCAACATTTTGGATAATGCTCTATGATCCATCATCAAGATGAGAGAATGTAAGAATGGAATAGTATGGAGATCAAGCCAAACCAAGGAAGATTAAAAGAGGAAAGGGGTACATAAAGAAAGGTGAACCAAAGAAAATTTGATTAAAAAAGTAAACCTGCAGGGGTAGGAAAAATAAAAGAATAAATAAATATGAAACTATAATAATAAGAGTTAAAGAAAAAAACATAAAACCACACTCCTAAAATTAAAACTTAACAAGATAGAATTTTTATTTTTTATTTAAAAAAAAAAGAGAGATGCATGAGCAAAGTGAGAGATAGGGGAGGGGGTCGGGGCATTATATAGGCCCTGAGGAGATGTGCACCCAAGAGGGGTGCACATGTGCACACATCTGGAGGTGTGCAAGTGCGCAACTCTAAAGGGAGAACATGTGTGCACCTCTAGAGGGTTCACATCTATGCTCCTCAAGAGGATACACATTTTCACGCCTCTAAAGAGTGCACATGTGTACTTCTCTTAAAGGTGTGTAGGTGCACACCTATTCCAAAGGTAAACAATTCCTCCCAAAATATGTTTTTTTGGCTTCCCTCTCCTACCTAACTACACCTATTTTGAAGGCTCAATTTCAACTAGGCCTAGAGGAGGGTCCAAAATGACTAGGGCTATAGACTAGGAGAATGGTATGGGAATTTAAAACTAGGGGGGGTGTGCATTTTGAAACCACAACACATTCCTATGTAAATATCCTAATAGAGTGCTTGCTTAATTGTGCAGTTAAAATCCTTTAATCAAGGTAGACTAAATAATTCTTATAAGTTCTTTACAAGGTAAACCCCTCACAGGGTAGATCATTATAAGTTATCAAAATTTGTAACCCTAATAGGCACACTTAATTACTACAGTACTGAAGATTTTGTGGGTGTTATCCCCACCATAGTTTTATCTTCCCCTTGGAGGGTTTCTAATCATGTTATTAGATGTTAGATCTGATATTACATGTTGATATATGATGTTACATTTTAAATTTCAAGGTTAAGGTAGAAATGTGTGTGGCTGACTAAATATGGATGTGATTTGTGTTCAGAGTGGTAAATCAAAGCTAAGTTCTCTAAGAAAAATTATAACCACTTGAGAGTCAAAGATCTTGGAGATGGAAACCTACAAGTTGGGAAAGGTTATTGAGAATCAAAAGATTATTTTCAATCTATCATTTGAACAAGTCAAGGTTATAAGAGGGAACTAAATGAATCCCTAAAGAGAAGGAAGGAGATGGAAATTCAATAAAATGACACTGAATACAAGGAAGAATGCATTGAAGAACTATGTGATGAAGGAAGATCCAATAGAACTAATGCAACAATAGTAGATCTATTGGAGAAGAAAAACATCTTGAATGAAGAAGTAAGAGCACTAAAAAGAGAACATGAAATATAGTTAGTGAGGCTATGTGAAGTGACTAAAAAAAACAAAAAGGCTCAAGATGACAAGGTAATGGCTGAAGAAGACAAAATGTAGATGGCTACAATTCTTGATGAGAGAATCAATAAGGTACAAATGATAACTCACAATAAATTTGACATGGTCAATTAGTTACTAAGTGGCAATCATGAGATTGTTAGGAAGGTAGAAGAGATTGCAAATCTAAGACCTGAGAACAATCAACTAAAATATGAGTTAATAATTGAGAAAGAATTCATGGAAAGATTGAACAAATTTGGAGAGGCTGTGAGACTACTTGATGAATAGATAAGAGCATAAAGATGACCTCATGACACTACTAGGCTTGGTTATACCAAGTTCATGTCATTTAGTAAGTAAGGGGAGTAATCAAAGCATGGTAAAAAAAGGAATGCAAAGCCAAAGAACAAGAACCCTACATGCTACAACTATGGAAAATTAGGCCACATAGAAAACATTTACATGATAAAAATTGGTAAGTCAAATCCAAAGCCTAAATTCAATGGTAATTATTTTAATTGCAACAAGCATGGATATCAAACACATGAATGTAGATCAAAGACCAATAAGGCACAAGCTATATCTAGATTTGAAGGTTATTTTTACATGTTAGAAGTATGGTCATAGGGCACAAAATTGTAGATCTAAAGCAATGAATAGTTGGATACCTAAATGTCAAGGAAAAATAACTAGGCAAGGAAATGCTATAAGTTGGGACTACAATAATTGGGTCAATTGTTAGTTATGTGGAAAGTATAGACATATTACAATAAATTAGGATACATCATAGAGGAAGATTAGAAAATTGGAGGAATTTTGGACTAGTATATTTTAATTGTTAGAAGGTCGGTCATCTAAGTAGAGACTATATGAACTAAGCACCAATATTAAATAATGAAGAAAATAATGGCGAAGAAAAGGTCAATACTAAAGAAGTGAGAACCCAAATGAATCATACCTAAAGAAAGAAAATTGAAGAAGGCAATAGTTTAAATGGTGAAGTTATGATCACCCAATCCAATGGATTAGGTAATTCCCTCACCTCAAACTTGTTGGAAACTTACAATTGGAGCAATTGTTGTTTTTGCATTGATGTCAAATCTATGGATGAGATATATCACTACCTAATCCAAATGTCATATCTATTTGATTGATGAAGCATATTTGGGACTTTACTCATAACTATATCACCTACAGGAAAGGTTGAAGTTATGAAAGGGAAGTTACAGTGGACATTTGATTGGATAGACTTTGATAAAGAAAAGTAATTTTTTATGTCAAGAAAGCTAAGCTAAGCCAAGAAAAAGAGTAAAATACTAAGGAGTGTCGAGTGATGCTAGTGTCAACTAAGTTATAATTAGTGCCAAGAAACTCTATTGTTGATAAAGCATTAGCATCAACCAAGAAAATTAGTTGATGCCAAGCTAGAAAGCTTTACAGTGACTGAGTATTTTAGTTTTGACCAAGTATCATAATTTAGAGATTTTTGAGTGATAGTAAGAAAACAAATTCAAAGAAATCATAAGATCTAGTCAACTCAGTTGATTTCTTGGAAGATGTAAAACATGTTGAAGATAAGATTGATTAGTTGGATCATTAAATTCAAGAAGGTGATAACTAAATAAAATACTGGGTGGTAATGAAACTTAAGATAACAAAAAAATGATGTGGTGTGCTAGAGCCCTCCGTTGAGGAGTTGAATCTACATGATCCCGGCTTGGGCTTGTTGATGCCAAGTGACTCTCCATGATATCAGCCACTACTTAGTAGCCCATTGATTGTCTAACTAGGACCTGTAGTATATGCATTGTCTATGTCTTGATTTCAGTCATCATATTGTCTGACGTGTGTGTTAGCCATGGACGTTTTCTTTGTGTGTGTTTGTGGTTGCATCATTATCTCCATCAATACAACAGGAGTGGGCTTGTGGGTTCTACATGGTTGGGAGGCATAGCTACCTATACTGTTGCTAGGGACTGGTGTATAGAGACATTCTCTTATCCTAGTGTGACTATTGCTAGATATTTTTGCTTGGTGCTTTGGGTTCCAAAGTATGCTTTCTTGTGATTTATGCTTTCATTAGAATGCTTGTATATCATGTTTAGATTATGTTAGTTACTAACACATTTCCTTATTATGATGATTAGCATATGATAGATGATGTTAACCGTATCTGTAGGATTATCTTATGCTTTACTTCTAGCATGTTAGATTTCCTTATGCTTATGTTGTAGCACATTTTAGTAGTGACATCCTTATATGATAATATCGATGATCTAATCAGTAGCTTGGAATATTACACATGGGGGATGGCTAGGGCCCACGATGGTCTTATGATGCTATTATGGTTGGGAGGAATTGCGTACTTAGTTTGGTTGTACTACTCATTGCGATGTTATTTTAGTCTATTGCAATGTTTTTTTAGTACATTGCAATGTTTCCTTCTATACTTTCCCTTCAATGATTATTAGATGGTTAGATTGTGTTTCTATCTTTCAGTATTGTGTTGGAGTGTTTATGCCTTGAATTGTGGATCCAATACTCTCTGATGTGGAAGTTTTGAACTCTAGTTTTCTCTTTAGTTCATCCTTAGAGTTTGTTTCTTGCATTCTTGGGTGACCATGTGTCAGCATGGGGCAATAGAATAAAGTGTTGCATGCTCAATAGAGTTTTGTCATGTGATACTGGAAAGTATCACACCTCTTAGGAAAAAATGTCGTGTGACACTGGAAAGTATTGCACCCCCATTGAAGAAGTGTCATATGATACTGGTAAAGTATCGCATGCTCTTTTGAGGAGTGTCACCCAAACCTTGAAAGTGTCACCCTTCTTCTTGAGAAAGGTTGTACGATACCAGAAAGTATCACACAGGGCTATTTTAAAGTATCACGTGGTATTTGCAAAAATCTATTTAGGCAGGTAGCAGGCACTTTTTAGTAAGATCCAAAAAATTTAGGAAGTGTTTAGGCTGCCCTCTTAGGTGCACTTCAATCCTTTGGTGTTGCATTTTGAATTCGAAGTGTTTTCATTTGAATTATATTATGCGTCTTTTGTTGTTAGTCAGTTTTGTTAGTAGTGGCATTTGGAGAGTCGTTGGAGTTAGGATGTTTGGTTAGTCTTTAATTGTGATCTTTGTGATCCTTGTGTTAGTGCTCAAAATTCCTTTCTCATTTTGAGCGACCATTTAAAATTTTGAATCAAATCAAGCCCTATGAATGCCCACATTTGCATGTGCACTCGATTGTACCTTTGAAACCCCTAAGGTGTTTAATGTTTTTAACACCCTCAATTTAGCTCATCCACATGTTAACACCATGATGTTAGATCGACATTTTGAGCTATTTGGCAAAGTCTTGATTTGAGTTGGTATCAATTCTGCATTTTCACCCTAGTATCAAACAGCAACAAGAGGCCTAATTTGCATCCAAATATCTCACACCTAGAATTGTGTCATGGCTCACCGTTTTGGGAGTATCTAACATCCATACCCAATAACCTATGTTTTAGATTTCAAATTTTTTTGAGTCTGTTTCACTAGGTTTTGAATCCCTCAAAGTTGGTCAGTTACTGTTTTCATGCTTTTGCAATTTGCACATAATTCTAGGAAGCCCTGTTTGACATGCTATAACTTTGACCTAGTTGACCAAAATGCTAAAAATCCTTTTGCATTGTATTGTAAATGTCAAAGATTTGTTATGTTTCAATTTTTAAGTCTTGATGAATCCATTTGATCAGTTTTCAAATGCGATTCCAAATGCAATTTGTAACTTTTTACTGGTGTTAGCATTTGCAGATTTGTCGGAACCCTTGTTCATGATCTTATATCTTGAAATTCATGATAGGTGAGATTGAATGGATTGTACTAGTGTTTTTTCCTCTAAAAATACTTTAAGTGTGCCAATTTTTAGGTCATGACGAATCCGTATGCACACTTTTCTAGGTCAATTCCATTTGCCAAAATCACTTTTTTGCGATTGCTTCAATTTGCAAAATCCAAGTAGTCTACTTTGACTGCTTGCCAAATGTGTCCATGTCACATAAGTCAGTTCTGAGATCATCATTTACCAAATTTATCTGATTTGCCTCTAGATTAGTTTGAGCCATGAGTTTGGCCAAACCTTGACCTCTTACTAATTTTGTTATTTGTATATCAATGTTAAATTCCTGGATTCTATTGATCCATCTACACCTCCTGCCTGACACTACCTGCTGAGAGAATATATCCTTGACTGCAGCACTAGGTACAAAAGCGACAACAATAGCACCTACCAAATAACTTTTGAAAGCTTTTATAGCCTTTACCAAAGCATATTCTTGCTTTTCATTTATTTCATACTTCAGTTCAGCAGGCTGCAGGGACTTGCTGAAAAAGGCAATAGGCTGCTCATATCCTTCTTGATGTTTCTGTAATAAGACTGCAGCTATAGTATGGAATGATGCAAAAGAGAAAATATGCATGGGATTTGCATAATCTGGGGTCCTCAATACTGGAGCATTCTTTATTGCAGTTTTTATATCTTGGAATGCTTGTGAGGGTTCACCATTCCAATCTATAACAGCTCCTTTCTTGAGCATCTTTGAGATGGGTCTACTGATTTTAGAAAAATTGGTAACAAATCTCCTCAAAAAATTGACCTGGCCAAAAAAGGACTGAATTCCTTTCACATTTTTTGGTTTGGGCACTTTGTCAATAGCTACTACCCTCTCAGGATCTATTTTTACCCCATCCTTAGACACTATGTGTCCTAATAACTTTCCTTCTGTGACCCCGAATGTGCATTTCTTTGGGTTTAAAGATACCCCATATTCCAGAGCTTTTATAAAGATTTTTTCCAAGTGTTTGCAGTGATCTTCAGCCTTGCTAGAATACACTGTAAGATCATCCTGGTACACTACCATAAATTTGTCAATATACTCATGAAATGCTACATCCATGGCTCTTTGAAAAGTAGCTCCTGCATTAATCAAGCCAAAAGGCATCCTCACATACACATATGTTCCCCAAGGGGTTGTGAAGGCTGTCTTGAACTATTCACTTTCTTTTACTACAACTTGATTATATCCAAGAAAGCCATCCATCATTGACATCAATTCAGAGCCAGTCACTTGTTGTAACATGGCTTACATATTAGGTAAGCCATAATTGTCCTTCAGAGATGCAATGTTTAAATTTGTAAAATCAACACAAAGCCTAATATCTCCATTCTTCTTCCTAATAGGAACCAAGTTTGAAACCCAGGTGGAATGCCTAATTGGTTTGATTATTCCACCCTCTCTCAGTTTTGTCAGTTCTTCTTGCATTTTTGGGGCAAGGGTAGGATTGATTGGTCTCTGTTTTTGCCTAAACAGTCTTACATTTTCCTTCAATGGTATGACATGCTGGAAAAGATCCTCCCTGTAAGCCTTAAGGTCATCATAAGACCAAGCAAAAACATGTCTATATTTTCTACGTAGGTCAATCAATGTTTTCCTGATTTTAACAGGCAAATGTTGGCCAATATAAACCCTTTTAGGAACTTCATCAGTACCCAAGTTTATTTCTTCTAACTCCTGGGGTTTGGGGTCATTTACTCCAGATTTTACTCTATCTTGATTATCAAAAATATTTTCCAAGACTACTAACCCCTTTGGCATCTTATTTGTTTTTAATTGCATTATTTCTTGACCAAAAATGGTTTCCTTCCCATTTATGGTTTCAATCAGTCCACTACAATTCATCTCCTGACCGTGATACTTGTCTTCATTTAATAAAAATTTTGTAATATCCTTATCGTCTTCAAAAACCTGCCAATTTTCAATGTTGTCAGGTATGGAAGGCCTGTTTTGCACCTCAATCTGGGAGATTCCTGCAAATGATATTTCTTTTGGGTTGATGGCTACATTTGCCAACAGATCAGCCATCTTATTTTGTGTTCTATCTCTCCATGCGATCCCAAATGCATCAAAGAATTCTATCTGATCCCAGACTGCATTTCTATATTGTTTCAGTCTCCTATTTTTTGATGAATAGGTTCATTTGATCTAAGAGATAACTAGTTCAGAATCCCCTATGACATATAATTTATTAATCTTATGATGTATGGCAACTTTGAGCCCTAGAAGCAATGCTTCATACTCTACAATATTATTAGTGCAGGCAAATTTCAAGGTGAATGAATACCTAAAAGTATTATTTTCAGGGGACACAAAGACTACACCTGCCCCTGCACCCTCTTTAGAACTAGCCCCATCAAAGAACATTGTCCATAATTTTGGTGAATTCATGCAACATTCAACCTCATTTTCGATGATAGCAGGTAAATTTTCAACTTCCTAAATAATTAATTCAGCCCTGAAAGCATTAATCCCAGTATCTAGGAAACAAGTGGTATCTTTGTCAATTTCTTCACCTAAGATGTGGTTAACCCTTGGTTCCCTATTTACCCTGACAGCTTTGTCCCCTATATGAAAAGTGGCATAAGTTAGATCACATTGTAGGCTTCCCCCCATGGTAGCACTCCATTTTCTAGAGAGTAACATTCCATAATGTGGAGGTATATCTACCACAAGGATAGACATGGTTAATTCTACCTCAAGATATGCAGCCAATCTGAATGGTAGGGCATTTATAGTAACTATGACTGGGACTTCTCTAGCATCCATCCCTCTGCATTTGCCTTGCTTGGTATCTACCTTCAATCCTAAGGCTTCCATTACCTTGAAAGGAATTATAGTGTTGGAAGCTCCTGAGTCTATCATGCAATTTTTTAGGGTTTTCCCTTTTATGATTAGATTGAGGAAAAAAGGATCAATATCTTCTATGAATGCCACTGAGGAATCATCTAGAAACATTTGAGGAATCTAGGATATGATACCACTGTCCTCTATTACTAATGGGGTCTGTTGGGGCATAGTTTGGTCAACAATAATATTATTGTTTGCTATTCCACCCAACCATGACAAAGCCTTATTCTTATGTTCTTCAATTCTAAAAAATTTAGACAGGGGCACTTTTACAGTAATTTGAGATAACATGGATATCATATCAACATGTTCAACCACAGTAGGTTTTATAATAGTACCTAGAGTTAGAGTCTTTTGAGCAGTAGGCATCACATTTTGCTTTACAACATCCAGTTCTGATTTCTTCGGTTACACAATTGGTTTTGTTGCTTCGCTTATCTAAAATTGAACCTTCTTCTTTGGTTCCCATTTCTTACCCTTGTTCTCCTTGATTTTAGGCACATCTACATGGACTTTCTTGTCTTGATCATTTATCTTATGAGTGATGTCCTTGATGAAGATACACATCATTTCTTATTTCTCTATTTCTCAAATTATAATTGCTATGAACTTGTGAAATCATTTCGGCTGTAATTCTGTCAATTTCCTCCTTGAAGGGCATTCTTAGACTTGTGAGACCCACATCAGAAAATGTATTACATACCTTATCTGCATCATACCCATCATCATCTGAGAGTACTTACTGATGATGTAGCTGGAAAGCAATTCTTTGGCTAGTAACATCATTTTTAGGCTTTTCTAAATCAGAATCTATCAAATCATCATACATGCTCACCATATTGCAGCTTATATCGTCATGGCTTTTATCTTCAGTTTCTTCTTCAGCTTTCACTCCTTGGGCTTGGGAAAATGACTAAGAAAAAGCACAATAAATAGCAAAATGAGGTGATTGGCATATAATGCACCATGGTACATCATCATTCATATTTACAATGTTCTTTTGTAGGGGGTCTGGAGTACCCTTGTCCTTCACATTTTGGGTCTGGTTAGGAACTGGTTTACCATCTTTCCACTAAGTGGTATAAGGGTAATTCTGCATCCTAGGCTGTCTATTGAAATTTTTGTTATTCACAGGGGGTCTTTCAGCAACATTTGGCTTATTGAAACTAGTGCGATTCATCTTCTTGAGCATTTCTAAAACCTGGCCTATAGTAGGTTCTTCAGGCATTTTTCCTATAGGGGTTCTGTCACCCTCCCTTTTATTATTGTTCTTAGAATTAAAAAGTCTAGGATCATCCCTCCTACCCAGTTTTCTAGATGCCTTTCTATTATTCTCTATATTTACTGCAACTCTATAGGCATCTCTCAAAGTTTTAGGATCTTTATCCCTCAATTGATAAGCCATTTTGCTATCAAAAGCATTGAAATAGGTTGTGAGACAGACATCTTCATTTAACCTCATGAATTGAAAAAGTTTGTACATACCCTTTTGGAATCTCACATTGAAATCAAATGTGGAGTCATTTGGATTCTTCTTGATATTGTTGAACTCGTTCAACATGAATCCTGCATTGGTATTGTCCCCATACTGCTCTTTAAACAACTTTTCCATATCACTCCATGAGGTAATACTGTCATCAAGCAACCTCCTGAACCAATCCCTTGCATCCTCTGTTAATGAATGCACAAACAATTTCATTACCATGTCTTCGTGTTCAACTTCATAATCATTCAACATGTTAATGAAAGTCCTCAAATGTTCTTCACCAATAACAACATTATTTCCAGAAAACTTAACCACTTTATCCCTTAAATCAAATGATATGGGATGGGGGGCACCAGGAATACCAGCAAATGATATCTGTCTGTACTTTTCCAGGTATATAGGTTTCTTCTAGAAACCAGGAACATTTGAGGTGCTAGCTATATTAGCTTGACTCAGGGGAGCAGCTTGGGACTCTTGTGGTGGGACAAATGGGACTTGGGTGCCAATATTTGGGGATGAGGTAGGGGCAGATTGGGGTATTCCCTGTGTTGAAATTGTGGGAGCACTAACTGGTGCAGGATTTGCAGGTGGGATAGACAAACTAGGCCATGAAGCCAATGCAGAATTAGACTTTATGAATTGGATTTTCCTTCTAGTTTCTGCAGCTTGAGCTTCATTTTCAACCTTCTCAAGTTCTTTTGCAAGATCTTCCATCTCTTTTCGAGCCTTCTCAAGATCTAGATCTAACTTAGACATGGAAGGTTGTATAGGTTTTCTTGGTATAGCTTGAGGCTCGTTTATTTGGATTCCTATAGCCTTACCTTTCCCTTTATCTGGAGCTTTTGTAGTGGGATCTACGGGATCAATTTGAATAGGTTTATAGGCTTGAACTTGAGCAATAACTGGTTCTTGCCTTCGATTTAGGTGTTTCTCTTGTTCTTGCACTTTAGCTCTTAGATTATCAATATCTCCAAAAACATCCTTATGGAGAGTTGTGGTATTGTCTTCTAATTTTTTATTTTGTTCTTTCAAAGCAGCCATCCTTCTTAATAGAGTATCTCTTTCTATTATGGCATCTAAGGTGGCTTGCTCCTTCTCTTTTTCAAGACGAATGCGTTTAGCTTCTTCCTCAGCAATCCATTTCTTCAAAAATTCTATCTCAGAGTGCACTTCTTTAGGATCTGCAAAAGTTGCCTCATAATTAGCAGGGTCATCCAGATCTATTAGGTTTGGTTCTACATATGGGTCTGCTCTAGGATTAAAAGGATTATCAGATGAACTCCTAAATCCTAGCCTACAATTTACATCGGCTACAGGATCTGGTCTTAATGAAGCAATTCCCATAGTAGTTACGTCCTTGTCTTGAAAAACTCTCTCATCTAGTAAAGGGGTACTGAAAATGCCTCCTAAGAGTCTTGTAGTTTCAAATTCTGAGCTAAGCGAAGAAGACTCTCTTCCTATTACTGGTTGATAACGGGAATTGATGAATGCATTACCTCTGGGTTTCCAAGTAGGATTTGGATCTGTCTTTTTCTTATTTTGGTTCTTCCTACCACCTTGGGGTAAATCAGTATACATTGATACATCAGGATTGGCTCTCATGTAAGCTCTTGTATTTTTCCTCTTGTCAACCATATTTATCTTTTTATTACAATAAGCACTAGCTTCAAAACCTTGACTGAGTCGCCACCCTATTTCGAGAAAAAATATAATAAGACTTTTAGCTGATCAAAAGAAACTGACACACAAGTAGGAACAAAAATATATGGCACAGACAGACCAATCACTAATGTCGTAAGACTGCAACTCTTGCTTGTTTAGATAAGACACTTGGATAGGCTAGATACGTCAATGTGTAGCAATGGTACTTGGGCTCTATCTTTTTTAAATTCTCAAAGTTTGACACTAAAAGATTCCCTTATAACCATGGGCAAGACATAGATCACATGACACACACGTACACAGCAGGACCAAAGAAACTGCAGTACCTTTCACAGAGGTGTTGGACAAGTCCCCAGCAGAGTCGCCATTTTGTTGGTGTTTTAAATGGTACTAAAACTACTAAGCGACAAAAAGATTAATACCAGAATGACCGTACATACACAATCTAAAGACTAGCCTATTCTTATCAACAATTTCATATGTAATGTATTTGGACCCAACTTCAACAAAACCACAAATGGTTTTCTACTCTTTTGGCTCTGCAAAACTAGGGTGGGTATACCCAGGGATGGTTCAAATATGAAATGACTATATGAGGATTATTCTTAGTTTCATTCTGATTCTCATATCAAAATCCTCAAATATATATATGATTCTTACTAATCTTGCCAAACACATCCCATAAACAGATATGGCCAAGAAGTCTTCTATAGATCTGCAGACATTTTCAACAACAATGGCTAACTAAAGCTAAAAAGATTTCATGCAGACAAGTGCTGGCCAACTTTGAAGATCTACAAGAAATAAAAGTAGAATTTTATTTGATGATGCATTTGAACAACCATTTGTAAGATACTTCTCTTTCAGCTGAAATAACTTGATCAGTGCCTAATCCATTGGGGTTTCAGAGTCTATAGCAAAATCTAAGATCTAATTTATTGCCTTACAACAAATTGTATCAGCAATTCTTGTCAGAACTTATCATTCAAAATCCTTTTCAATACTTAAAGAATCTTATCACATTCATCAAAGCTTTTACTTAATCCATTGAATTAACAGCAATGATAGATGGATATACAACCTAACTAGATTGCATTCAATTGTACAGGCTTTTACTCATACAACATCAAGGTAGCTAAGTATTGAGCAGGAGACAAAATTCAGAAAGAACTGATATGGGGATAGTTTGTAGTTTGTATTCATTTCCTTTGAAAATGGTACATCTTTTACAATAAACTCATAATAGCCTTCAGAAATAAACACAGTTCATTCTATCTTCATGTATTTTCAGAAAATTTGACAGAGAAACACATTACAAACTTGCCTTCAAAATTTGGACCAAAAACTAGACTAAGCACAATACTTAGAAGAAAAAGAATTTGGACCCTCTCTTTAGCCTTGGGATCTCACTTAAATAATGTGAGATGCAACAAGCTTCAGGCTAAACAAATGATAGGTGTCCTTCTAAAGACAGGAACAAAATAACAGAAAGGCTAATTACAACAAACATTTCTTGGTGGGTCCCTTTTTGTTATGCTTCTTATTTGTTGAGATACAAATAAAAACGATCTAATCTTACAATCAATCTTCATCCTCGGAGTAAGTATCCATGAGGTTTGAAAGTGATGTGTTGTCTTCAGTTACCTATAAATTTACTTCAACCTGGGGAGTCTTTGTGTCCTCGATATTAACTTCGGGGGTGATTGTTACTTTTTCACCTTCTTCCTCATCATCTTCTGATATTTGTTCTAGAAACTGATTTTTTCATTTATTAAAAGCATCATCATCTGGCCAATCAAAGCTTAGAACTTCTCTTTGTATCATTATTAAGGAATTTTCTTTTTCTTCTAAAACATCAAATTCTTTCCCCTTATTAGTATAAAATAACTGTACTTTTACTAGTTCCTCATTAGTCTTAGCCCAGAACTAGTGGCCAGTCTCACTCATGATTTTTATCATTCTTTCATTTAATAATTCATCCATCTCCCTTTTCCACTTTTCTTTTTCTTTTAGTATATCGACAGATTCTAAAGCACAAGGAAAAAGTGTGAAATTTTCAGCGATGTATTGGGAAAAGTAGAGTGTTAATCTTCTCTGTAAAGAATCCCTTTCATCATCAAAATTCTCTAGCTTATTTAATAAATCAAAAATCTTCTCAACTTGATGATAGGGCATTTGAACTACAGATATACATATGATTGTAATATCATTATTTCTCTCCCTCCATTTCTGTGCAAGAAGAGTCAGCTTATCCTTATCCCTGTTCAACTCATCCATGAGGGCTGCAATTCTGGCCAACTGATCAAAGAATTTTAACCATTGTATTTTATCCCTTAAATATATTATACCCTGTTTCAACTTTTCTTCATATTGATTTCTCAATTCTATCTGCAACTCATGCAATTTTGTTTTTTCTGCTTCAAAGTTCTCTGCAGTATAGAATTGGGGCCTTTTAGGGGTGTCAGGTATTTCAATGATAGGGGTTGATCCAACAAATGACTGTGAAGGGTATGCAATTCTAAGTGTACTGGATTCTCCTACCTTTCTTTTCCCAAGTATCTTCTCTAATTGAGATACCCTGTTTTCCAGTTCAATTCTCTTTTTTACTTCTTGATTATAGGCATCCACCACTATTTCATACTTATTCTGCAAATTAGTCATTTCCTTTTCTTCTCTTCCTGCAGTGGCCAAGGAAAATTTAGAATAGTCCACATTCATGTAGGTTGCCTATACATTTGAAGTATCAGCGACCCTCCTCACAATGATATTCCCTGTTAGTCTTGAATCATCAGGCTGTAATGGAGTAGTCCTGGATCCTCTTCTTAGTGACCACATAACAAGGGCAGCTTGATCATTACTGAATGTTGTTCCTAAGAATTCCTTTTTATCCGGATCCTATAATCCTAAATTATTTGACACAGAATTAAAAATTAAGGCATCAACAATATCCCAATTGGGCAATAATAAAATATTTGCATTTTTCACCATCTGTCTACCCTCATCAGGGATTATATTTTGGAATTCTTGTATCATTTGTTCTTTTATTTGATTCTGAATGGAGGCTTCATCCATTTCTGGATGCTTTGCTTTCATATTCCTACACCTTTGTTCAAAAATGTGCATGTTTGCCCTCCATGCAAACTGATGGAAAGCCCTAGATTTTACAAAACTGTTATCAGACAAAAATTGCTGACTGGCCTACTCCAAAATAGGGTCTAATTCCCTTCCTCTGAAATCTTCTACAGTCAATTCAAAACTTGGCACAAGAGGCTCCTGGGGCTTCCCTTCATCAATTTCTGCTTGAGTAACAAAAACTCCTCCTTGCGACCCCATTTGTTCAATTTTCTCATTGGTGAGCTACTCTTCCTCAATTCCCATTGGAGTTTGGGAAGGTGAGTAACCTTCATCATGGGATTCCTCTTCCCTTATTATTTTTCTTCTTTTTGGAGAAGGTTTAGGGGGTCTTTCTTTAAGGACAGTACTAGTAGATTCAATTATCTATTTTTCTTTATTTACAATGGGCATCTGCTCTCGAATAACAGTATATCCTGTCCTCTTTCGAACAACCAGTGGACCTACTCCTATGTTAGGGGTGAAACCCAATTTCCTCATAACTTCTCTGGCTTTATCTAGAAAAGAATCAATAAAATGTTGTTTCTTTTCATTCATTACCTCCATTATTTTTGAAAATGTACTCATGAGCTTATTTATCCTATCTGCAGTATTTGTAGCATTACTAAGAGGACTGTAATCTTTGTCAAAACAATTAATGAATTCCAAAACTTTTGAATAGACTCTCCATTTTTCTTTCTTTGTTTCTTGCTCCTGGAGAGAGTATTCATTCCTTATTATATCTTCAGGGAAGTAGAATTCATGTTGACTTGGACGAAGCTTGATCCTATATCTAAGAGCAGAATTAAAGAAGTCTTCTGTGTCACAAAAATGAGCATGAGATATTGCCATCTTATACCGATCCAAAAATTTGTAGAGGAAGATCCACCCTTCTTTAGTGATTACAAACTGGTGAGCTATAGTGCAAGTAGGAAAAATTGATCTTGTTCCCCTTTTGTGCAAAAAGGTCTCCTCCACTCCTTCCAACTGCCATAAAAATTCAGCTACCCCTACCTTTAAAGGTACCTAATAGGGTAGTACATGGGGTGTCCCTTTGAAACCATAGACTCTAATGACAGTTGAGACTGGGTATGGGATGATATCTCCCCAATTATGTGACACTTTTAAACTGTGGGGTATGTCCATAGGCCTAACAAGATGCATTAGTGCCTTAGGAATTCTGGGATTGTCACTTAATATGAGGCATCTTAGTTTAGAAGCAAAATGCCTATCAAATCTGACAAAACTAGCATTTTTTGCCTCCCAAGTCATGTCTGCACTCCATAATTGAACTGGTAGTGCCTCCCCCTCTTGTTCCTTATTTAAAACCATTTCTTTAGTGAAATATGTAGCCCCTTTAAAAAGAAACATATGCATCAATAGGGAGTACTGACCCCAAACCTTTTCCACATTGCCCTTTGCAATCCCCACTAATCCATTGTGAATCTCATTAGCCAGGTAGGATGCAAAATCAAAAAATATTTCTACACCGAAAGAAGAGATTTGGGTGATCATATACATGAAGCTCACTGGAATAAAGTCTTCTTCACCTTCTCCGAAGACTCTGCACAGGGTCCTATATATTTCTACTGCCCTGGCATTAAAGCATGATTTCTTGAAAGGTTCTTTAGAAGATGATGTTATTGTTGGTAGGTTTCCAATTTTGCCTATGTGGGCTTTCAATGCACCTTGTCTAACTATATCCCTTTTGGACATATATTCCTTTTCTAACTCTATCAAATTAATGGGCACATGATACATGGTGAGAGGTCCCAGACTGAAAACCTTCCTAATTTCTTCTGGACTGATGGTGATTAAAACCTCACCATCCATTCTTCTCACTACCTTAGTGGCTGGATCATAGCTGTTCGCTACAGTTTCAAGCAGGTCATAATCCATAAACACACTGGGAACAACAAGCTTCCCAAGATCAAAATTCCATATATTGGCATGAGGGGCATATAATTTCCTTTCTGCGAACCATTTTTTGAACAGACTCAAACCAGTTTGAGAAGTCTGAGCATCCTGAACCCAATTACCCTTATCATACAGTCCATCAGCTATCCTTAGCCTAGGGTTCAATGAGGTTAACCTCTTAACTTGTGTTGTCTCTAAAGTAGACTCAGGAAGCAACTCAAGCAAATCATCATGCACATTCCTATCCAAATAATTTACTGCACCTGAAAAGCCCTTCTTCGGAGGCATCTTGGACTTATTTTTCATAGAACTAAAAAGCCTACGAGGATTATGGTAGTATTACTTACTTGAATTTTGTCTTTTTTTTCCTCTGTATTTCCGCAAACTTTTCGCGAACAGACAACTTCACAATTTCTACCAGGCTTTGGTACACTTTCCTTCAGTAATTGCTTCTGCACAAGAATGGCTTCAAATCTTTGCTCGCATAAGATGAAACTGATGAAATCTCTCTGTATTATACTCTATTTTTTCTCACAGACAATGCTTTCATGTCTAATTAATACAAGGAGTGGCACTACATTTTGTGTTTAAAATTGCGTCGTCGATCTATAAAGATCCTACGATCATGTGATACGGAGAGAACAACTAGGAGTTGCATTTGACATGTCAATCACTTTACCCAATGAGAACTTACCACGTATATCATTATTTACTTGATGGCACTTGTATCTAGACCCATTGATGTCTAAGGACACGTGTCAGAATGTCACTACTTCGTTATGCATAAAAAATAAGCATCTTGCCATAGCGAAGCAGCGACAATCGTCGATCTGATTCAGAATCAATCAAATGATATGCTACTGGGTTTGCTCAGAAAGAAGGCGATGGGCCCTATTCACTATGTTGCTATAATTATCTCCCTCACAACTCTTCATAGGGAGAAAGCAACAACCGTTGATCACATACTCAATCAAGGGTGAGGAAACTACGCGGGGTCTTCTGATTCATACTCGCTATGTCGCATGGCTTAAAAAGCATGCAATTTTGCATAGCGAGGTAGCGAGGACTGTTGATTCCGTTCCAAGCTGACATTCAAGATCTCTTTGCACATTCGGTCAGAAAGGCATTAATGAAAAAAGATCTCTGCATAGTTGGCGCCTGTCAAAAATTTACTGTAGTCCTAATTATCATTCCACATCACCAAAGGTCACTGTCGATCTTTCTTTTTTACGGGGCCTCGCTACTTCGCTAACGGTGAAGTACCTAATTTTTTTGATAGCGAGGTAGCGAGCTCTGGTATTTTAATGAATTCCATACCGAAAAATGCAAGGGGTAGAAGATAATAATTTTTGTTACTTAAACTGCTTCTGACAACGGCATTTATGACTTGTCACGCCACCTGGTGTAGTCGAGGCACTGGAAAAATGCAACGTCACCGCCCCTTCAGACTTCACGGGCCTTGCTACTTCGCTAACGGAAAAGTGTCTAATTTTTTTGATAATGAGGTGGTGAAGCATCGAAAAAATCATCATTTTGGCTCTATTTTCAGATATTCTACTGGGTCCCCTTCCCTATTTGGACGGTAGTTGCAATGTGTACCTGCACAATAAATCATTCAGAAAACAAATCCCTGACCACCGTATCTTCACTTTGCAGTCTCGCCTTGTAAAATACTCAGCATTCACTACCTCGCATGGCTTCAAAAGCATGCAATTCTTCATAGCGAGGTAACGACAGTGGTAGATCTACTTGGATCTGACAGTTGGAAAGATTGAGAACAAAAAAGGATCTCGAGGAAACAACAAATAAAAGGGACAGAATATTCATCTCACTTGAAAATTCAAAAGTTTTGCACCTGACAGTTTATGAACAGATAGAACATAGGGTTTTCATGAGTTTTTTCTTTTATGGATGGATTATCCAGAAATCCTATGTTTCACTTAGAACTAAAGATTTTGACTTTTCTACAATTTAGCTCAACTTCTGTTGCACAAAAAGTCAAATCAACAATGGCTCTGTCTGGGGATGATAGAGTACTTGAGTCTATGCAAGAATTCAAAATCTATGGGAGAGAAAACCACACACTTGGCAAGATGACAACTTCTTCAGAGAGCACAAAGCAACACACAAAAAACAAGGAATCAGACTGCACAAGGATATTTACAAGGATTTACAGAAAACAAAACTACAGGAAACCCTAAAACTACTGTTCATGGAAGAAAATAAGTATTTTTCAAGAAAAATACCTCTTCAAGAACTGTCCATGAACTGGCAATTCAAGAATATTGTCAGATATATCTTTGATTATATAAGAATCTTCACCCCAAGTATTCTCAATGAGATATGGGCCTAACCAAATAGGATCAAATTTGCCATGTTTTCCTTTATCTTCAATTCTGGCATTCCACATCAAGACTAGATCTCCATTTTCAAATTTTCTGCTTACAGTTCTTTTATTAGAGTGTCTTGACTTGCAATTGCAGCTTTTGGTTCCTCAAAGATGCTTCTCTTCTGGTTTCGGTCAATCCTACCAATTCATCCATTCTTTCTTGCATTTCATCGGTATTATCTTCATCATACAACTGGATGTAATTGTATAGTCCCATCAAATTGTTCTGAGGCATTCTGGCTTGAATTCTGTACACTAAATCAAATGGAGCTACACCAATTGCTTTCTTTACAGTTACTCTGTCAGCCCATATTGCTAACTATAACTTGGAATCCCATGCCTTTTTATTATCATCCAAGGTTCTCTTAATGACCTTCAACAGGCTCTTATTTGTGGACTCAGCTTGTCCATTCCCTTGTGGATGATATGGAGCAGATGATGATCTTGTCATTCCATATTTATCACAAAATTTGATGAACTCCTCAGATCTAAAACACATAGCATTATCTGTGACAATTCTCTGTGGACATCCAAACCTAGAAATAATATTATTCAACAGGAAATTATTTACCACCTTACTTGTCGCATTTCTTGTGGGGATAGCCTCCACCCACTTTGTAAAGTAGTCAGTAGCAACCAGAATCCAAGAATAGCCAGTGCTAGACTTGGGAAAAATCTCTCCAATGAAGTCCAGACCCCATTGTTGAAAAGGTGCTTGAGTCTCAACTGGTTTCAAAGGAGTATTTCCTGAGAATTTAAGCTTTCCAGCAAAGCTCTGACAAGGATCACATTTTCTAACCATAACTTGAGCATCCTTGAACAGAGAAGGCCACCAGAATCTAGCCCTCATTATCTTATGTGCAGTAGTTTTGGGCATGTAGTGTCCTCCACATACTCCAGCATGCATTTCTTTCAAAACCTCTTTTGCCTTTTCTTTATCCACACATTTCAACAGGATTCCCTCAAAATTTCTCCACCATAAGTTATTTTGGATGATTATGTACCTGATGGCTTGCAATTTAGTATTCCTTTTTTCATTGTCAGGCAGATGGTGAGGAGCTTCCATATGTTGCAAATAATATATGACATTGGTGTACCAATCACATTGGTCCATGTCACATAAGTCAATTCTGAGATCATCATTTACCAAATTTATCTGATTTGCCTCTAGATTAGTTTGAGCCATGAGTTTGGCCAAACCTTGACCTCTTACTAATTTTGTTATTTGTATATCAATGTTAAATTCTTGGATTCTATTGATCCATCTACACCTCCTGCCTGACACTTCCTGCTGAGAGAATATATCCTTGACTGCAGCACTAGGTACAAAAGCGACAACAATAGCACCTACCAAATAACTTCTAAAAGCTTTTATAGCCTTTACCAAAGCATATGCTTGCTTTTCATTTATTTTATACTTTAGTTCAGTAGGCTGCAGGGACTTGCTGAAAAAAGCAGTATTCTTGATTTTTCTGTAATAAGACTGTAGCTACAGTATGGAATGATGAAAAAGAGAAAATATGCATGGGCTTTGCATAATCTGGGGTCCTCAATACTGGGGCATTCTTTATTGCAGTTTTTATATCTTGGAATGCTTGTGAGGGTTCACCATTCCAATCTATAACAGCTCCTTTCTTGAGCATCTTTGAGATGGGTCTACTGATTTCAGCAAAATTGTTAACAAATCTCCTAAAAAAATTGACCTGGCCAAAAAAGGACTGAATTCCTTTCACATTTTTTGGTTTGGGCACTTTGTCAATAGCTACTACCCTCTCAGGATCTATTTTTACCCCATCCTTAGACACTATGTGTCCTAATAACTTTCCTTCTGCGACCCCGAATGTGCATTTCTTTGGCTTTAAATATACCCCATATTCCAGGGCTTTTATAAAGATTTTTTCCAAGTTCCAGGGCTTTTATAAAGATTTTTTCCAAGTGTTTGCAGTGATCTTCATCCTTGTTAGAATACGTTGTAAGATCATCCTGGTATACAACCATAAATTTGTCAATATACTCATGAAATGCTAGATCCATGGCTCTTTGGAAAGTAGCTCCTGCATTAATCAAGCCAAAAGGCATCCTCACATACACATATGTTCCCCAAGGGGTTGTGAAGGCTGTCTTGAACTGTTCACTTTCTTTTACTACAACTTGATTATATCCAGAAAAGCCATCCATCATTTACATCAATTCAGAGCCAGTCACTTGTTGTAACATGGCTTCCATATTAGGTAAGCCATAATTGTCCTTCAGAGATGCAATGTTTAAATTTCTAAAATCAACACAAAGCCTAATATCTCCATTCTTCTTCCTAACAGGAACCAGGTTTGAAACCCAGGTGGAATGCCTAATTGGTTTGATTATTCCACCATCTCTCAGTTTTGTCAGTTCTTGCATTTTTGGGGCAAGGGTAGGATTGATTGGTCTCTATTTTTGCCTAAATGGTCTTACATTTTCTTTCAATGGTATGACATGCTGGAAAAGATCCTCCCTGTAAGCCTTAAGGTCATCATATGACCAAGCAAAAACATGTCTATATTTTCTAAGTAGGTCAATCAATGTTTTCCTGATTTCAACAGGCAAATATTGGCCAATATAAACCCTTTTAGGAACTTCATCAGTACCCAAGTTTATTTCTTCTAACTCCTGGGGTTTGGGGTCATTTACTCTAGATTTTACTCTGTCTTGATTATCAAAAATATTTTCCAAGACTACTAACCCCTTTGGCATCTTATTTGTTTTTAATTGCATTATTTCTTGACCAAAAATGGTTTCCTTCCCATTTATGGTTTCAATCAGTCCACTACAATCCATCTCCTGACCGTGATACTTGTCTTCATTTAATAAAAAATTTGTAATATCCTTATCGTCTTCAAAAACCTGCCAATTTTCAATGTTGTCAGGTATGGAAGGCCTGTTTTGCACCTCAATCTGGGAGATTCTTGCAAATGATATTTCTTTTGGCTTGATGGCTACATTTTCCAACAGATCAGCCATCTTATTTTGTGTTCTATCTCTCCATGCGATCCCAAATGCATCAAAGAATTCTATCTGATCCCAGACTGCATTTCTATATTATTTCAGTCTCCTATTTTTTGATGAATAGATTCCTTTGATCTGAGAGATAACTAGTTCAGAATCCCCTATGACATATAATTTCTTAATCTTATGATGGATGGCAACTTTGAGCCCTAGCAGCAATGCTTCATACTCTACAATATTATTAGTGCAGGCAAATTTCAAGGTGAATAAATACCTAAAAGTATTATTTTCAGGGGACACAAAGACTACACATGCCCCTGCACCCTCTTTAGAACTAGCCCCATCAAAGAACATTGTCCATAATTTTGGTGAATTCATGCAACATTCAACCTCATTTTCGATGATAACAGGTAAATTTTCAACTTCCTGAATAATTAATTCAGCCCTAAAAGCATTAATCCCAGTATCTAGGAAACAAGTGGTATCTTTGTCAATTTCTTCACCTAAGATGTGGTTAACCCTTGGTTCCCTGTTTACCCTGACAGCTTTGTCCCCTATATGAAAAGTGGCATAAGTTAGATCAAATTGTAGGCTTCCCCCCATGGCAGCACTCCATTTTCTGGAGAGTAACATTCCTTAATGTGGAGGTATATCTACCACAAGGACAAACATGGTTAATTCTACTTCAGGATATGCAGCCAATCTGAATGGTAGGGCATTTATAGTACCTATGACTGGGACTTCTCTAGCATCCATCCCTCTGCATCTGCCTTGCTTGGTATATACCTTCAATCCTAAGGCTTCCATTACCTTGAAAGGCATTATAGTGTTGGAAGCTCCTGAGTCTATCATGCAATTTTTTAGGGTTTTCCCTTTTATGATTAGACTGAGGAAAAAAGGATCAATATCTTCTATGAATGCCACTAAGGAATCATCTAGAAACATTTGAGGAATCTGGGATATGATACCACTGTCCTCTATTACTAATGGGGTCTATTGGGGCATAGCTTGGTCAACAATAATATTATTGTTTGCTATTCCACCCAACCATGACAAAGCCTTATTCTTATATTCTTCAATTCTAAAAAGTTCATACAGGGGCACTTTTACAGTAATTTGAGATAACATGGATATCATATCAACAAGTTCAACCACAGTAGGTTTTACAATAGTACCTAGAGTCGGAGTCTTTTGAGCAGTAGGCACCACATTTTTCTTTACAACATCCAGTTCTGATTTCTTCAGTTGCACAATTCATTTTGTTGCTTCGCTTATCTAAAATTGAACCTTCTTCTTTGGTTCCCATTTCTTACCCTTGTTCTCCTTGATTTTAGGCACATCTACATGGACTTTCTTGTCTTGATCATTTATCTTATGAGTGATGTCCTTGATGAAGACACTAGATGGCTTTCCTACATCATTTCTTATTTCTCTATTTCTCAAATTATAATTGCTATGAACTTGTGAAATCATTTCGACTGTAATTCTGTCAATTTCCTCCTTGGAGGGCATTCTTAAACTTGTGAGACCCACATCAGAAAATGTATTGCATACCTTATCTGCATCATACCCTTCATCATCTGAGAGTACTTGTTGATGATGTAGCTAGTAAGCAATTCTTTGGCTAGTAACATCATTTTTAGGCTCTTCTGAATCAGAATCTATCAAATCATCATACATGCTCACCATATTGTAGCTTATATCGTCATGGCTTTTATCTTCAGTTTCTTCTTCAGCTTGCACTCCTTGGGCTTGGGCAAATGACTGAGCAACAGCACAATAATCAGTAGAATGAGGTGATTGGCATATAATTCACCATGGTACATCATCATTCATATTTACAATGTTCTTTTGTAGGGGGTCTGGAGTACCCTTGTCCTTCACATTTTGGGTCTGGTTAGGAACTGGTTTACCATCTTTCCACTGAGTGGTATAAGGGTAATTCTGCATCCTAGGCTGTCTATTGAAATTGTTGTTATTCGCAGGGGGTCTTTTAGCAACATTTGGCTTATTGAAAGTAGTGGGATTCATCTTCTTGAGCATTTCTAAAACCTGGCCTATAGTAGGTTCTTCGGGTTTTATTCCTATAGGGGTTCTGTCACCCTCCCTTTTATTATTGTTCTTAGAATTAAAAAGTCTAGGATCATCCCTCCTACCTAGTTTTCTAGATGCCTTTCTATTATTCTCTATATTTACTACAACTCTATAGGCATCTCTCAAAGTTTTAGGATCTTTATCCCTCAATTGATAAGCCATTTTTCTATCAAAAGCATTGAAATAGGTTGTGAGACAGACATGTTCATTTAACCTCATGAATTAAAAATTTTTTTACATACCCTTTTGGAATCTCACATTGAAATCAAATGTGGAGTCATTTGGATTCTTCTTGATATTGTTCAACTCATTCAACATGAATCCCGCATTGGTATTGTCCCCATACTGCTCTTTAAACAAATTTTCCATATCACTCCATGAGGTAATACTGTCATCAGGCAACCTCCTAAACCAATCCCTTGCATCCTCTGTTAATGAATGCACAAATAATTCCATTACCATTTCTTCGTGTTCAACTTCATAATCATTCAACATGTTAATGAAAGTCCTCAAATGTTCTTCACCAGTAATAGCATTATTTCCAGAAAACTTAACCACTTTATCCCTTAAATCAAATTATATGGGATGGGGGGCACCAAGAATACCAGCAAATGATATCTGTCTGTACTTTTCCAGGTATATAGGTTTCTTCTGGAAACCAAGAACATTTGAGGTGCTAGCTATATTAGCTTGACTCAGGGGAGCAGCTTGGGACTCTTGTGGTGGGACAAATGGGACTTGGGTGCCA
Source organism: Cupressus sempervirens (assembly GCA_028749045.1). Classification (NCBI taxonomy): domain Eukaryota; kingdom Viridiplantae; phylum Streptophyta; class Pinopsida; order Cupressales; family Cupressaceae; genus Cupressus; species Cupressus sempervirens. Next base: position 658,293,938 of record CM053784.1, read on the forward strand.
ATATTTGGGGATGAGGTAGGGGAAGATTGGGGTATTCCCTGTGTTGAAATTGTGGGAGCACTAACTGGTGCAGGATTTGCAGGTGGGATAGACAAATTGGGCCATGAAGCCAATGCAAAATTAGACTTTATGAATTGGATTTTCCTTCTAGTTTCTGCAGCTTGAGCTTCATTTTCAACCTTCTCAAGTTCTTTTGCAAGATCTTCCCTCTCTTTTGGAGCCTTCTCAAGATCTAGATCTAACTTCGACATGGAGGGTTGTATAGGTTTTCTTGGTATAGCTTGAGGCTCGTTTATTTGGATTCCTATAGCCTTACCTTTCCCTTTATCTGGAGCTTTTGCAGTGGGCTCTACAGGATCAATTTGAACAGGTTTATGGGCTTGAACTTGAGCAATAACTGGTTCTTGCCTTCGATTTAGGTGTTTCTCTGGTTCTTGCACTTTAGTTCTCAAATTATCAATATCTCGAAAAACATCCTTATGGAGAGTTGTGGTATTCTCTTCTAATTTTTTATTTTGTTCTTTCAAAGTAGCCATCCTTCTTAACAGAGTATCTCTTTCTATTATGGCATCTAAGGTGGCTTTCTCCTTCTCTTTTTCAAGACGAATGCATTTAGCTTCTTCCTTAGCAATCCATTTCTTCAAAAATTCTATCTCAGAGTGCACTTCTTTAGGATCTGCAGAAGTTGCCTTGGAATCAACAGGGTCATCCAGATCTATTAGTTTTCGTTCTACATATGTGGCTGCTCTGGGATTAAAAAGATTATTAGATGAACTCCTAAATCCTAGCCTACAATTTACATCAGCTACAGGATCTATTCTTAATGAAGCAATTCCCATAGTAGATACGTCCTTGTCTTGAAAAACTCTCTCATCTGGTAAAGGGGTACTGAAAATGCCTCCTAAGAGTCTTGTATCTTCAAATTCTGAGCTAAGCGAAGAAGACTCTCTTCCTATTACTGGTTGATAATGAGAAATTATGGATGCATTACCTCTAGGTTTCCAAGTAGGATTTGGATCTATCTTTTTCTTATTTTGGTTCTTCCTACCACCTTGGGGTAAATGAGTATACATTGATACATCGGGACTGGCTCTCATGTAAGCTCTTGTATTTTTCCTCTTGTTAGCCATATTTATCTTTTTATTACAATAAGCACTAGCTTCAAAACCTTGACTGAGTCACCACCCTATTACAGGAAAAAATATAATAAGACTTTTAGCTGATCGAAAGAAATTGACACACAAGTAGGAACAAAAATATACGGCACAGACAGACCAATCACTGAACCCACTGACATCTGAGGACACATGTCATGAGGGGCTAGATCATAGGACCCACTGACATCTGAGGATACATGTCAGAATGTCGCTACTTCATTATGCATAAAAAACAAGCATCTTTCCATAGCGAAGCAGTGACAATCGTCGATCTGATTCGAAATCAATCAAATGATATGCTACTGAGTTTTCTCAGAAAGAAGGTGGTGGGCCCTATTCGCTATGTTGCTATAATTATCTCCCTCATAACTCTTCATAGCAAGAAAGCGATAGTCGTTGATCACATACTCAATCAAGGGTGAGGAAACTGCGCGGGGTCTTCTTATTCATACTCGCTATGTCACATGGCTTAAAAAGCATGCAATTTTGCATAGCGAGGTAGCGAGGACCGTTGATTCTGTTCCAAGCTGACGTTCAGGATCTCTTTGCACATTTGGTTAGAAAGGCATTAATGAAAAAAGATCTCTGCATAGTTGGCGCCTGTCAAAAATTTACTGTAGTCCTAATTATCATTCCATGTCACCAAAGGTCACCGCTGACCTTTCTTTTTTACGGGGCCTCGCTACTTCGCTAATGGTGAAGTACCTAATTTTTTCGATAGTGAGGTAGTGAGCTCCGGCGTTTTAATGAATTTCGTACCAAAAAATGCAAGGGGCAGAAGATAATAATTCCTGTTACTTAAACTGCTTTTGACAATGGCGTTTGTGACTTGTCACGCCACCTGGTGTAGTTGAGGCACCGGCAAAATGCACCATCACCGCCCCTTCAGACTTCATGGGCCTCGCTACTTCGCTAACGGCGAAGTGTCTAATTTTTTCGATAATGAGGTGGTGAAGCATCGGAAAAATCATCATTCCGGCTCTATTTTCAGATATTCTACTGGGTCCCCTTCCCTGTTTGGACGATAGTTGCAATGTGTACCTGTATAATAAATCATTCAGAAAACAAATCCTTGACCACCGTATCTTCACTTTGCGGTCCTGCCTTGTAAAATACTCAGCATTCGCTACCTCACATGGCTTAAAAATCATGCAATTCTTCATAGCAAGGTAACTACAGTGGTAGATCTACTTGGATCTGACGGTTGGAAAGATTGAGAAAAAAAAGGATCTCGGGGAAACAGCAAATAAAAGGGACAGAATATTCATCTCACTTGAAAATTCAAAAGTTTCGCGCCCGACAGTTTATGAACAGATAGAACATAGGGTTTTCATGAGTTTTTTCTTTTATGGATGGATTATCCAGAAATCCTATGTTTCACTTAGAACTAAAGATTCTGACTTTTCTATAATTTAGCTCAACTTCTATTTCACAAAAAGTCAGATCAACAGAGTGTAGCCTTATAGTTGGCATGTTGTCAGAAATGGCATGTTGAAAATGGGAGTTAGCTACCCCTAGATGTGTCACTTTCTCAGTGGGATAATTGAAAACCCTCCAGCGTTTTCAAACACCAACACCTCATATGTTAAATTTCATCTGTATCCATACCTTTTTCTTTATATATATAAATAAAAATAAAAAATCTTGGCTTATATTTATCCTTGTTTCCAAGGATCTCTAGGCGGGGCATTACAGAATTCCTTTAACCAAGTCACATTTAATAGTGTGTATTGTAACCTTTTAGAGGGCATCACTTCAGAAGAGTGGAATTTGGTAGCATGTTACATCTGATTTTTCCCAAATTGGGTTTGCATGTAAAATCCTTGTGTCAAAATGTGTGATATTTATGTTTACATTACTGCAAAGTTATTTTGACCTAGGATAGAAATATGCAAATGTTTAAGGTATTTGATGATCTAATGGATGCATGCATGATATGGGTATATGGATATGAATCTGCTAAATGTTGAAAAGTTTATATGTACATTTTGACTTTGGATAACTAATTCACCCACCCACCCTCCCTTAGTTATTCTAAAGAATTCCAACAATTGGTATCAAGCCCAAGTGCTTGTGAGTGGACAGTTTGAAGGTACTAAAGATAAAGATCAAGATGTACAAAAACAAGGTACCCAAGCTCAATAGAGACAACTTTCCTACATGGAAAAGTTTGATGAAGGTACACCTAGGAGGACTTGGAGATTATGCTCAATCAACCATCACTACTAAACATGTTGATCTTACTTGAGACCTTACTTCTGATGATCTAAAAAAGAAAAAATAACACAATCAAGCAATGTTAGAGCTTGCCTCTACCCTAAGCTACTCAGAGTTTGATGATATCAAAGGATGCGATACTACAAAGAAGACATGGGATGTTATACAAACAATTTATGGAGGAGATAAAAAATCTTTTGAGAACCAAGATTAAAGTTTAAGAGGTGAGTTTGATGAAATGAGAATGTAAGAAGGTGATACCATAGTCTAATATTGTACAAAAGTCAAGAAATATCTTAATGCAATCAGAGGAGAAAATAGAACCATTGATGATGAGATTGTGATAAGCAAAGTATTGATAACAATGTTGCCTATCTATGCTACTACAATCTATAATTCAAGAACTAAGGTGTGTCCCTAGTAGTAGTCTAACTCTTGAAGGTTTGGTTGGTAGACTCACTACTTTTGAACTTTCTAATTTTGATAACTTCAAATATAAAAGTATTGATTCTTCTTGCAAAGCTAAACTGACACTGAAAGAACCTAAAGATAAGAAGAATAAAAAGGTTAAACATGTTTCTAGTGATACTGATATTGACAAAGATGATGTAGAAGATCGTGAAGAATTGTTGGCTAGGAGATTCCATAGAAGTAAAGGAAAATACAAAGGTAAGCTACCTATCATGTATTTCAATAGTAATGAGGTTGGTCATAGTGCTACAAGGTCTCTAGAGAAGAAGAACAATAGAAGTGGAGACAAATATAGAGGTAAAAGAGATGAGAACAATAAATATCATAAAGACAAAGGAAAAAAATCCTACTACATTGCTGAAGAGGAATCAAATGATCGATCTAATGACCATGATGATGAAGTTGTGTATGTTTCTATGAAGGATGATTCTAATGAAGATGAGGCAACTATATTAGTGTCTTATGTGAACAAAAGTGAAAGATGGATCATTGACAATGGATGTTCACATCACATGACTAGAGACAAAAGTAAGTTCATTACCCTTGAATATTACAATGGAAATAGTGTTAGATTTTGTAATGATGCACCTTGTTTGATAAAAGGAAAAGAATCAATAAGATTGACAAAAAAGATCATGTGTGACAATGCTTACTATGTAGAAAGACATAATTGTAACTTGTTGAGTGTGTCACAATTGAATAGTTTAGGTTGTAAAGTTCAATTTGATAACATGAAAGAAAAGATCTATGCCAACAATGGAAAATTTATTGGAAATGGAGATTATACTAGAGATAATCTATTTTATCTTGACATGAATGATGCTACTTGTCTTGTTGTATAATTTGATGATGTGTGGCTATGGTACAAGAGGTTATGTCATGTTAACTTTTATAACTTAGTCACTATCAATAACATGAAAAGAGTTAGAGGCTTGCCAAAACTGAAGAAACCTAATAATGTGATTTGCAAATAATGTTAGTTAGGCAAGATGAGAAAATCTAGTTCTAAAAGTAAGACTCATACCTCAAAAGAAGTTTTGGAATTAGCTCACACTAATTTGTGTGGACCAATTGATGTACAAAGCTACAAAGGTGAAAAGTAAATTATCCTATTTGTTGATGATTATTCTAGGATGATGACACTTACATTTTTGCAAAAAAAATCTAGCATTTTTCAATTGTTTAAGCAATGTTCTCATCTTTTCTCATCTTTATTTGATCAAATTATCCTCTAAGACTTTCAACTTTAGCTCTTCTCACATTATAATCTCCTCCATAGATGGCTTTCAACTTGATCCACATCTCATAAGTAGTTCCACGGTCTTTGACTTCATCAAATTTGGCATAGTTGAGAGATGAAGAAATGTCAATCATCATAATTTTATGACTCTTCTTCTCTACAATTTCTTCAATAGTCATAGTTCCAATAGGAGTCACATATTTGGTGTCTAGGTACTTTAGGCTTAAATATCCAATGGTTACCAAATGTGGTCTCATGAGTTCTTGCCATGCCTTGAAGTTATCTATGTTCAGCTTATGGGTCTCCCTTCTATAAGACATCTTTATATTAGGCTTAGGTCCTTGAAACCTTCTCTACAAGCACCAAGAGCTCTAATATGAATTGTTGGAAATATAAGAGGAGTAACAAAGAGGAGAGGGGTAAATTAGTTACCACTAAAATAAATCTCAGATCCCTTAGATGTCAACACAGAACATGAACTTAACTAAAAATATTGTTGCTCAAAAAACACACAGTCACTCGGTTAATATTGATAATAAGTTTTAACTCGATAACCACTAAAGTAACAACTATAACTTAGTAAATTCTTAACATGAAAATATTAAGATATTATAGGTGATTAACCTTAATTAACTTAGTTTCATATAGATAAAATAAATAGCATGAACACAAGTGACACCAAGATTTAATATGGAAACCCAATTTGGGAAAACTACCAATTGCAACTAGATACTGATTTTCACTCTTTTGAAGTGAGCCATGTAAGGAGCCAACCCTATTAAAGGTTATAAAACACACTATTAGGTGTAACCCTATTAGAGTATTTAATCACCCTTTAAGGAGTGGCCCTGTTAGAGGTCTTTAGACACTTCAATCTAGAAATGCCACCTTGTTAGAGGATTTACAAATAGCTACTAAGCCAACTCTGTTAAGAGATTTAGATCATTGCTATAATGATTAGAGAGTAACAATGAGATGACCTAATTTCTTATACAACTATATTTCTTATTATAGATCTCAGTTCTAGCTCAAATACTTGATCCTTCCCAATCAACTGTATCTTTGCAACTCCACAAGGATATTCTTCTTATCCTTCTAATTCGCTTCCTCTAAGAATATTTTGTTCATCCATTCACTTACACACTTTCAATCCTCAACTTGACCTTATATTCATACCTTATGCATTGTCAAGTTGGCTTGACTATAATGTAGAATAATTAATATGCATCTCCTTAGTTGGCTAGAATCAACAAACAAATTCATTAAACTCAATATGCCAAAACAAGAAAATCCTTCATTTTCTTACCCTACTTGGTAGAAACTAACTCAGAAATGATTTTCATGTATTAACCAAGTGAACTCAATTAAAACTACATCTTCTCTAAATTCCTTTGGTAACCAAGTGATCTTGGTTAACATTGGTTCCATCCAACTTTTCTTTGTTAACCGAGTGAGATTGGTTAACACTCAGCTTCTATGAACTTATCTTCAATGCCCGAGTGAACTCAATAGACACTTTCTTCTAAACTTGGCAAAAACTAGAATGTTTGGCAAACACAAGAAACTATCTTCATCAACTGAGTAAGCTCGACATACACTGGTTGGTAAAGATATGACATTTTGTGTAACATCAAAGATAATACACAATCAACCAATTATTTTCAATAGATTGGGTTGGAATTATTGATGATAGAAAAAGTACAAGTGGTGGAGCATTTTTCTTGGGAAAGAGATTTGTCTCATGGACTATTAAGAAAAAAAATTGTATAGCTCAATCTATTATTGAAGCTAAATATGTGGCTACTACAGTGAATTGTACTAATATAGTATGGATCAAATAACTACTCAAAGGAATGAAGGAAGAAATTATTGAACCTTTGGTACTCAACTATGACAATACAAGTGCTATAAGCATATCTAAGTACCCTATGATGTACACAAATACAAAGCACATTACAATCAAGTATCATTACTTGAGAGAACTAGTTCAAGATAAATAAGTGAGAATGGAATATGTGAATATAAAAGAATAGATAGCTGATATATTCACAAAAGGCTTTACCTAAGGATTCACATGAAAATATTTTAGGTAACGTAGGGGTGATACCCCTATCCAAAGCTACTTGAGAAGTTTGATTAGTACCCTCATCAACTAAGTTGAATTTTGTATCTTACAACTTGATGTAGTGGATCTTACTTTAGGAGTTGTCTAAACTAATGAAGGAGTTGAATCTGAAGATTTATAGTCACATGCAAGGTGATAGAGGGAGACCTTGAATTGATTATATATACATACATAGATGATAAGTCTTTGGCATTGTTTTCAAAGAGGGAGATATAGAAAGGGAGATATAGGAAAGAGGGAGAAATTCCTAACAAGATAAAGAAATAAGTCAGAGGGAGAAGATGCATTGAAGGAAATTTCAAAGTTATTTATTTTTCTTTTTGGAATTAATGTTGATATCGGTTTGCCATCAATGCCAAAGAGGGAGATTGTTGAGAAAAGAGATTAATAATGAGGGAGACTATTGAGATTAGATTAATGGAACCTATCATGAAACAATCATGTTACTAATGATTTTTCCCAAATTAGGATTCCACATAAAATCCTTGTGTCAAAATGTATGAATGAGTTTGTGGTGTTTATGGTTACATTATTGCAAATTTATTTTGACCTCAGATAGAAATATGCAAATGTTTAAGGTATTTGATGATCTAATGGATGCACGCATCATATGGGTATATGGATATGAATCTGCTAATATTCAAAAGTTTTATTTGTACATTTGGACCTTCGATAATTGATTCATCCCCCTCTTAGTTGTTAGTCTAAAGAATTCTAGCAAATTGGTTTTGAAAGAAAAAATGATAACAACAACTTATATTTGAAGAATGGTAAGAATAATGAAGTATTGTTATCTCTAATTGAGAAGGTCTAACAGCCAACTTAGTGAATTTTTTTGAGGACTTGGTATAAAGGAAGGACATTTTCCTTTATCATGGTATGGAATGATATGTTTTTGTGATTGATGATAAGCAGTAGTAAGAGCGGATTACGAAGTTGAGCAGAGTAGTGCAGAAGTGAAGGAAACTTCATTGTTGATGCTTAACTGAGTGATCAGAGGTTTGATATTTAGATCTGAGGTTTGTGACTTGGTCTACAAGGTTAGATAGTGATTGGTTTGGCTGATAGAAGAAAGGAAAGAGGAAAATAATAGTAAATTACTTGTTTGAGTAGTGAGCTCTTCTTGTAGTTGAAATTGCATGTTTGGGTAGTGGTCTCTTCCTGCATACATTATACTACAACTCTTAACAAGGTTGGAATCTCTCTACAAGGACTCGTTGTACTAAATGTTGTAATAGACTCCTGACAGGGTCCATCCTCCAACAAGGAATATTTATATTAGTACATCATCTTGTGGGCATCATTCCCACTAGGGATTTTCCTTTGATCAAGGGTTTCCCTAGTATCTGGTGCAATTGTCTATGTACATATTATTATGGTTGTTGTTTACTTTGGTTGAATAGTTAAGTTTGTTTAAGGAAGATAAATATTTTAATTGTTGGATAAATGATTCACTCCCCCCCCCCCCCCCTCAGTTATCTTGGTATATTATTTCTAAAAAATGGTATCAGAGCTTCAGGTCCTTGAAGATAAAGTATAACAACTTTGGGAGATCCATGGCGACTATGTTTAGGAAAGATATTCCAAATTTCATGGAACAAATTATGATAGCTGGAAAGAAAACATGAAGACACATCTATTTTGTATGGGTCCAAGATATTAGATCTTGACAAAATCATAGAAGATAATCATTGCTAAAGAGGACTTGGAAACTTATACCGAGGCAGAAAGAGATCTTTTTATGTGTGACATGAGAGCTAGAGAAGCACTATTTAATACACTTCCTAAGATTAAGTATAATTAGGTAAAATCACTTGCTACTTCACATTTGATTTGGAAAGCTTTCGAAAATAGTTTTGAAGATGATGCACATTCTAAGAAGTTGAGGCTACAAAGTTGGATTTGTGTGTTTCAAGATACTAAAATTATGGAAGATGAATCTATAAGAACATATATAGGTAGGATATCAAAAATTACTACAGGTATTAAAGCTCAAGGAGGAACCAAAGAAGATGATGAGGTTATATGGAAGATATTGAAGACTCTAACACCACCATTTAAGTTAACAATTCAAATGATACAATTATTGATATATTGTACAAAAGATTTCACAAAGGATACATTGCTTGGAAGACTTGAAGTAGTTGAGAATGAACTTAGACAGTCCAAAGAATTGACCAAAATAGAGACAACTTTTAGTGCCTTGAATATTCAACCTAATTTATCAATGATCACAAGTGCTAGAGGATATTTTTCTAGTAGCAACATATTTGAGGAGGATAGAAAGATTGAAGGAGGAGTAGCCTTTCTAGTAAGAAGAGAAAAAGGAGGTAAGAAAATTTTTAAATGTTGGACTTGTGATGTATATGGTCATTATGCATCCAAGTGTCCTAAAAGAGAGAAAAATTATAAGGGAAATCATAAACCTAGAAAGGATAGAGAGTATTTATATGCAAATGAAGATAATGATTCTGATGAACAAGCATTAAGTGCTAGTGGTCATGAAATTGGATTTGTGGTAGTTAGAGAAGAAAGTCCAGAGAAGGTAGCTTTGGTGTCACTGGTTGAGAAGAAACCTAATTGGATAATTGATAATGGTTGCTCACATCATATGACTGGTGACATGAACAAGTTTTTTGACTTCAAAAGTCAGGATGGAGGAATTATCTAAGTTGGAAATAATGCAGCATGCCAAGTTAAAGGTATTGGATCTATAACTCTTGATGGTAAGACTAACACTCAAGATGTATATTTTATTGATGGTTTAAAGCATAATCTTTTGAGTGTTGGACAATTAGTAAACAAAGGTTATCAGTTGCAGTTCATAGAAAAAACATGCATGATTAAAGACAAAGATGGAAAGGTAATTGGAATAGGAACCAAATCTAAAGGTAATGTATTTCAGTTAAATCCTAGTAAAATGACATGTTTGGTTGCAAAGGTAGATGATAGTTGGTTATCACATAAGAGATTTTTCACATAAACTTTGATAGTATTGTGAAGACTAATAGAATGTTTGTAGTTAGAGGTTTTCCAAAGATTGTAAAGCCCACTAACACAATTTGCAAGGAGTGTGTCTTGGCCAAACATAACTAAACTTCTTTTCCCATTAAGAAACTTACCACTATAGAAAAATTGGAGATTGTACACATAGATCTCAGTGGTACTACAAAGACTAAAGGATTATATGGTGAAAGGTATTTTATGATTCTAGTTGATGATTTTTATAGAATGATGTGGGTTTCATTTCTTAAAGAGAAATATAAGGCATTTTATAAGTTTAAGATATTCAAGAATAGAGTTGAAAATGATCTGGTATGAAGATTAAATGTTTAAGAATAGATAGAGGAAGAGAATTTACTTCAAATGAGTTTAACATGTTTTGTGAAGAAAATGGAGTTCAGATACAGTTATCTTCTCTGAGAATCCTTGAATATAATGGCATTGCAAAGAGAAGGAACAAGTCAATTACAAAAGCTGCAAGAGCTATGTTAGCAGAGAATGATGTATCTAAGACATTTTGGAGATAAACTGTGAATATAGAAGTCTTTACTATGAATAGAGTGCAAGTCAGAAAGGACACAAACAAGACCCCTTATGAACTGTGGTTTGGTCACTCACCTACTGTTAAGTATTTCATAATTTTTGGAAGTAAGTGCTATATCAAAAGAGATGATGATATTGGTAAGTTTTATGCTAGAAGTGATGAAGGTATGTTTCTTTGTTATTCATTGAAAAGCAAGGCTTGTAGATGTTATAATCAAAGAACTAAGAGACTTTTGAGTATTTTCAAGGTATGCTTGGGGTTATGCCCCTTCCTACATCAAAGTAGAAGATGCAAGAGTGCATGAATCTAGGGTAATAGAGCACCATTATTTTTCTACATTAAATCTTGATTCTTCCTATATGGGGGAGTATTTGTGATGGACAGAATCATCTAGGACTCTTATTAGATGTTTTTTTGAACAATGTCTCTTAACACTTGAGCTAGAAAGAATTAGTTGTTGCAAAGTTTGATTAGTTGCTAAAACCTTTGACATTGATGTCGATGGGGGAGAATATTGCATGAAAAACATTATGTTGAGGGAGAAATATTGCATTAAAAGGCATGGAATGATAGTTTGACAGAAAGCACATTGAATTATATCAATGGGGGAGAATGGTTGATGAAGAGGATTTCAAAAGAAGATTAACAGTCTTTTGTTGGTATTCTTGGAACTAGATGATTTTCATCTATGTTGCCATCAATGCCAAAGGGGGAGATTGTTAGAAGATTGGTTATAAGCATGAATGTTGATGATATTCCTATGGGGGAGTATTGTAGATATGTTACTATGATGATATGTTACATTCATGACTAAGTTTTTTATTGATGTCAACATAGCAATTTTTCGTGGTATCTAACAGAAGAATAGTGGAAAGATCAAGTTGGTACAGATGGATAGTTGAACATTCTAACCATCCAAGGTTATGGGAGATACTTTTGAGTATCTAGTATATCCATTTAATGTTGAAAGAAGAAAGGATAAGTATAGAAGAAGTTGTGAGAGTTTTGGTGATGTCTGTTGTAAGATACAGTTTACAAAGGCATGTTTTGGTAAACTTGTTATATTTCTTAGTAGATTTGTTATTATGAGAATTGAGGTTGAAGACGTGAAGAATACATGTTGGTGATGATGAGGCTAATCTCACTCATCATAATATTGCATGTACAAAAATGTATTCAAGTTGCAAGGCAAAATATTAATGTTATTGCTAAGTGCAACATGTTCTTAATGTGGTCTAATAATAATTAATTGAGAAGGTCTAATAGCTGACTCAGGGAATTTTTTTGAGGACTTGTTATAAAGGAAGGATATTTTCCTTTATCATGGTATGGAATGATATGTTTTTTTTATTAAGCATAAGCAGCAGTAAGAGTGAAATGCAACGTTGAGCTGAATAGTGTTGAAGTGAAGGAAACTTCATTGTCGAGGTTTAGTTGAGTGATCTGAGGTTTGATATTTGGATCCAAGGTTCATGACTTGGTCTACAAGGTTAGAAAGTGATTTTTTGGATGAAAATATAAAGAAAAGAGGAAAATAACAGTAAATTATTTATTTGAGCAATGAGCTCTTCTTGTAGTTGAAATTGCATATTTGGGTGGTGGGCTCTTCTTGCATACATTATACTACAAATCCTAACAAGGTTGGAATCTCCTAATAGGGACTCATTGTACTAAATTTTGTAATAGACTCTTAACAAGGTCCATCCTCTAACAAAGAATATTTATATTAATACATCATCTTGTGGGCATCATTCCCACTGGGGTTTTCCCTCTGATCAAGGGTTTCCCTAGTCAACATATCTGGTGCAATTGTCTATGTGCATTTTATTATGGTTGTTGTTTACTTTTGTTAAATGGTTAATTTTTTTTAAGGAAGATAAATGTTTTAATTGTTGGATAACTGATTCACCCCCCAAACCCCCCCACCACTCTCAATTATCTTGGTGGACTATTATTTCTAACATACATCACATATGCTAATTAGAATATTCCATACAGTGGTGCAATACAACTCTATTTTGGAACATGCCTAAGGTAAAATACTTTAGTACAGCATAAATAGATCATTCATAGACAAATGACAAGTATCAGCCAGACATGCAAAATCTACATAATTCATATGTATGAAGAGTTTTGAAGTTGAGAGAGCTACGTGTCTTTGGTATTATTGTCAAAGAGGGGGAGATTACTAGAGAGGGAGATATTACTAAGAGAAGTCAAATCTAAGGGAGAGATTACATATTAAGGGATAGATTACTAAGAAAGGAGGTAACATAAACCTTGGAGGGAGAATCATGTAAGAGCAATTTGAAAATATAGAGTGACGATAGAGGGAGTTTTTAGAAATTGCATGGATGAGAATCAGAATGAAACTAAGGATAGTGGTCACTCATGGAAGTGAAATCTTTTGTATCATATGGTAACTTAGCTACTACTAGTTTTTAGATGCTTAAGATGTTGACATCAATGCCAAAGAGGGGAACTTACAATTGGAACAATTGTTGTTTTGTCATTGATGTCAAATTTATGGATGAGACATATTGTTACCTAATCAAAATGTCATATCTATTTGATTGATAAAGAGGACTTAAGAAGTTACTCATAACTATATCAATTAGAGGAAAGGTTGAAGTTATAAAAAGAAAGTTACAGTGGACATTTGATTGGATAGACTTTGATAAAGAAAAGTAATTGTTTATGTCAAGAAAGCTAAGCTAAACCAAGCGAAAGAGTAAAATACTAAGGAGTGTCAAGTAATGCTAATGTCAACCAAGCTATAGATAGTGTCAAGAAAATATAGTTTTGATAGAGCATTAGCATCAACTAAAAAATTTAGTTGATGTTGAGCTAGAAAGCTCTGCAGCAATTGAGTATTTTAGTGTTGACTGAGTATCAAAATTTAGAGATTACCGAGTGATAGTAAGAGATCAAATTCAAAGAAATTGTAAGATCAAGTTGACTCAATTGATTTGTTGGAAGGTATAAAACATATTAAAGATCAAATTGATGAGTTGGATCATTAAATTCAAGAAGGTGATTAGGGAAAGGCCTAACAGATAGATTCTAGAGAATTTTCTAGAGGATGATCAAGAAGATGGACAAATACATTGAATCGAAATGAATCCAATTATAAACCCTAAGATCTACGATGGATGTAGAAAATAGTAAAGCATGAATTGCCTATTTAAAGAGGTACAAAACAAAAAAATTGGTGTTGTGTCCAACCTGTGCGTATGAGTGATTTTGTATGTGAAGAGAGAGATATTGAGAAAGATTGATTAGAAACATACAAGAGTGTGAATGCAAAACTAAAGGAGAAAGTTTATAGATATAATGTTGTTTTTATCAGAGAAGAAGGCTTAAGTGTCAATGAGAAGAGTGGACTAATTTATTGAAGGGTTATGAAGTGGATTAGGATCAAAGATGACAATGGAAGGTTTATTAGTGAACCAGGATAAGGATCGAATAGAGATCTGAACTTGCAAAAGTGAGTTGTAATCACACAAATCAAACCTACTATTTTATTTCTTATCATTATAAATAATTTATATTGAAATCCTTTTAACTAAGGTTGACCTAACAACTGTTTGAAGAGTTAATAGTCTTTATTAATCCTTTAACTAGGTGACATTCTACATGGAATGATAAAAGTCCTCTTACAAGGCCACTCCTAATAGGGTGATTAAATCCTCTAACCAAGTCACATTTAATAGTGTGAATTATAACCTTTAATAGGGTTGGCTCCTAATAGAGCTCACTTCAAAAGAGTGAGCTCACTCATAATGTAACCTTTAATTGTGGTTTTTCCCAAATTGGGTTTCCACTTAGAATCCTAGTGTCAAACTGTGATAAATATTTTATGAGTGTTTAAATTTGATAATGTTTTCATTATGTAATGCAAGTTAAATTTTATGGTAGTTTTATAGTAGAGATCGAGCAATAGAAGGATAAGAAGAACACTAAAGTGATTAATGTTTAATCGTTCAAGTGGTACATAGAGACCTATTGTAACTAATTCACCCCACCCGCCTCTTAGTTATTCTAAACATTTCTAACAAAATTAAGTAAAGAGGTATGTATGGAACTAAATTTGAAATTCTTAAATCAAACATCAATTCCTAAGACAATATATTGTTAGAAACAATAGCTCACCAAGATAACTGAGAGGAGGGGGCAGGGGGATTGAATCAATTATCCAATATCTAAAACACTTATCTTCTTTAAACAAACTTAACCATTCAACCAAAGTAAAAAGCAACCATACAAAGATGCACATAGATAATTACACCGGATATGTTGACTAGGGGAACCCTTGATTAGAGGGAAAACCCTGATGGGAATGATGTCCAGAAGATGATGTACTAATATAAATATTCCTTGTTAGAGGATGAACCCTATTAGGAGTCAGTTACAACATTTAGTACAATGAGTCCTTGTTAGGAGACTTTGAATCCCTATTAGGAGATTCCAACCCTGTTCAGAGTTGTGCCAACCCTATTAGGATTTTTGGTACAATGTATGCAAGAAGAACCCACTGCCCAAACATACAATTTCAACTATAGGAAGAGCTCTCTACTCAAACAAGTAATTTACTAGTATCTTCTTCTTTCCTTTGTCCTTTCCTCTATCTTATCAATTGGACCAATCACTATCAAAAATTGTAGACCAGATCATGAACCTTGGATCCAAATACCAAATCTTGGATCACTCAGCAAAACCTTGGCAATGAAGTTTCCTTCAATTCCACACTACCCTAATCAACTTTGCATTCTACACTCTCTGCTACTTACCGAACATTCACAATTTGCATTCATCCATACCATGATAAAGGAAAATATCCTTCCTTTATACTGAGTCCATAAAACAATTCCCTAAGTCGGTTGTTAGTCCTTCTCAATTAATTATTATAGGACCTCACTAAGAATACATTACACTTAGCAATAACCCTAATCTTCCACTTTACAACTTGACTAACTTTTTGTACATGCAATATTATGATGAGCGAGCCTAGCCATGTCATTCTCAACGTGTCTTCTTCATGTCCTCAACCTTGATCCTCAAGATATCAACTCTACTAGGAGATATAACAAGTTTACCAAAACATGCCTTTGTAAACTCTATCTCAGAATAGACATCACCAAAACTTACATAACTTCTTCTAGACTTGTCCTTTCTACTTTCAATGTTAACTACATATACCAAATACTTTGAAGTATCTCCCATAACCTCAAGTGGTTATTATGCTCAACTAGTCATCTACACCAACTTAATCTTTCGAATGTTCTTCTATCAGTTACCATAGAAGACATCAAACATGCTATGTTAACATCAATTACAAACTCACTTACTCATGAATGTAACATGTCACCATCAAACAAATCTTCCAATCTTGCCAATCTTCCAACATATACATCAAAGTCTAAATCAGCATGTTAGTGGATGCACAAGGAAAATTTTGAAGTTTGAATTTAATAAAGTATTTTAATATTGAGTTGAAGAGTTAATGATGGTTGAGAACTAGTATTGGAGTTGTGAAAGTGTTAAGTGATTGATCATAATTATTGGTACTAACTAAGTCTTGGTGTTGGCAAAGTGATACTAGTGAGTTTTTCTATAATGGTCGACACATCTCTAACTCACTCATAGCATAGATGGGGCCCTACATTTGAGATTCTAATTTATATAGTTAATTTTTTGAGTGATTCTAATCACATAGAATTCAAATTTTCTAGAGAGAACATTAAGTTCAAGAATCTAATAGCATTTGAGCAAGGATTGTAAAGATTTGGGGCATGTCATTGGCTATTGAAGTGATATTGAGAAGTTGCATCGAATTTGAGTTGTGTAGAATTTATGAAGTGAACCCTAAGTTGAAGAAATAGCATCAAGATCATCCACAACCAAGAATACCATGGAGTTAAAGGTTAGTAAAATTAAATTAATTATAAATGATGCTTTTCCCCCACCTAAATTTAGAGCATATCTTTAAATAGAAATGAAGGGTGATTCCTCAAGTGCCTTGTCATCAATTCAACCTAGTGTTATAATGATTCATGATATGAAATTATGGTTGGAGAATGGACTAGTGAACATAAAGAAGTAGATTATCCATCATATTATAGGATACCCTATCACATAAAGGGTTAAGACTATTTGCAGTCAAGGGAGAGAGGCAATTAACCCCAACACACTAGATAAATGAAACAAAAGAGGAATGACAATATCTACCATTGAGGATGTGGAGATTTAATTTAATGTCAAAGTCATCGCCCACAAATTTTATTAATCAATCCAACATGATAGCATGCCATGTGTTTAAGTAGACTTGGCATAGAAGTTTTTCAAGAAGAATCATGGCTATGACATTGAAGACCTCTAGCTTATAGAGCTAGCAGATAATTTGTAAATTTCAAGGAAAGCAAAGAATAATATGTATTAATTTAATTCTTGGATTGTTTGTATTTTATTATATGTGCAAAACATGTTTCCCATCATTGATGATGTTGTCTGGGATAAGACAAGACCTGCTACCAAATATTAACAAATGTATTGGTCAAATGGGTGATAATTTTGAAACTATTATAGATGGTCACTTTGAAGAATCAAAGAGGAAAATGAAGAATGGCTCTAGGATACCACATTCCCTAGTATAAGTATATTATGATGACATATGTTTCTTAGTTGATGTTGACTATACTTATGTATAGATAATTCTACCCAGGGTTGCATGGTTGAGACCTATACCTTATGAGGTTAATATTGATGAAGTAATTGCAACTATCACATATCTATTGGTAGAGGAAGTGGACAAGGATTTTGATCCATTCAGAAGGTATGATTCAACAAAGGTGAAGATCACTATTCAAATTAATGCACCTAAGTTAAATAAGAAAAGGAAGGAAATGATGAAGAACTTGGAAAAGGTTTTGGGAGAAGGAGCCAAGAAAGAGATGTTTTTTCAAATTATTAAAGGCAAAGGAGAGGATAGAAGTAGTGATGATGATGAAAAATAATATGTAGAAGAAAAAGGAAAGGTGATAGTGGCTTCCAAGCCACAAGCTAAAAGAGGCAAGCAAATTGTCTCTGTTAAGCCTAATGTAAAGAAAATCCTTATGAAGGTTTTTACAAAACATAAACCTACATCACTAAAGGTTACAAGATAAAGAACAATGAAAACTACTACTATAGTTTCCAAGCCTTAGAAGAAAGGTGTTGTGAAGATAATCAAGCCCGCTTAAGTCAAGAGCTCATCAAAGAGAAAGACTACAACTAAAGAAGTCAAGCCAAGTAAAACTAAGAATAAAATGAAAAGAAGGATGATGAGGAAGATGAAGTAGGAAGGACCAAGATAGATGAATTAAGTCAATTCAAATTGTCTACACACAAAAAGACCCAAAACATCGATGAGGTATGTGAGAATATTAAGAGTAGTGCAAGATTATCTTGTTTTCAATATATAAAATATGATACACTAAGTAAGGTAGATAAGAATAAAGTAGAAGAAGCATTAATTGATATGATGGTGAATTTTAAGTATACACCTATAGAGTTAGGTAGAATGATTTATAAGAAATTGTACAAAAATATTGATGGAAAGAGAAAATCTTCATTAACCACTGAAAGGTAAATAAGGGAAACAAAATTGGCTCAGGTTATCTTAGAACTGGATAAAATCATATTTTTAGCTTTAGGAGATTATAATAATAAGTTTATACCTAAGAGGAGAGTATTCTTGATTATGAAAATAAAATAGAAAATATTTTTGAAGAGACCAAAATAACATGGAGAAAGGTGTATGATCTAATACCTAATGATTAACATAATAATGAGGAAGAAAAGGATGAGTAGGTAAATGTGGAACTGGATAACACCAAAGATATTGATGATGGTAAAAATTAGCTTGTTGATACATTCAAAAATTTGGTGTGCATAAGTGAAGGGAAGATAGAGACTATGGTTATTGATGATGAGCCTGAAACCAGTCCTGTTAGAAATAAAACTATCATGATTGATACAGTTCAGGAAAGTGTAGGTCTAATTCAAACCAAGTTTATAGAGTTGCCAGTTCATGAGAAGTTGATGGACTCTAATCATGTGTAAATATTGACACATAGGTGACTACTTAATTGGTTGAACCTTCATCTATTCCTATTACTATGTTAATTCCATTTGATAGTCAAGGTGATGTATAATTTTTTGATGTCAAGCAACAATGTTTGTCGATCAATCTAGGAGAAATCATGCAAGTGCCTACAAAGACAAATGAAGCTATTGAGGGAAAAGATGAAAATGAGAAACAAGATAAGAGTCACAATGATCAAGTAGATTAGTCTTCTATAGGTGTAAGACCAAGTGCCTCAAGACCTTAGATTGAGATAGATAAGGAGACAAGACAACCAAGATCCACCAATGAGCTTCAAACTAATAAAGGAGAGAATAGAAAAGATGAGTTTGTATAGTGGATGGGTATAGATGTGAGTAAAAAAGAGAAGAAGTTAGGAGATGAATCAAAGAAGGAAGAGGTGATTGCCGAGTCACAAAAGATAAGAGTTCAAACTCAAGTTTCACAATTGACTATGTTGAGCTCTAGTACACTAGATTCCAAGAGCAAGAAGTTGAAGAAGATGAAACATTCACCTCAAGCCATAAGGGGTAAATCAGTCACTCTTGATAAATAAATTATCATTCCTAATTGGGATAAATCTAATTTGAGTGAAGAGTAGATGATAATATTAAGTGAACTATTTGCAAGGAAGGCTAAGCATGCTGATTTGGGAAGAGAGCATCAAAAGAGGCAAGTATTGTATGATATTAAAGGCATTTTTCTTGATACTATTATTATTGATGATTTGGATAACAATGCTCCAATTTTTGATCAATTGATTAAAATTGTGGAGAAAGTTAATGATCCCAATATTGATATTCAAGAGAAGTTGATGAAAAGAGCGTAGAGGAAGTATGACAATAAAGTGATGGATAAAGTATCTAGTGAGATAGCAATAAATTAAGTTAAGCTTTCCACTCTTGTCACTGAGCTAGAACATTTAGCCACAATGAAAATACATTATTTGCAAAGTTGTTTGATGATATTCTCTCTTACTGTAAAATTATAAGGACAAACATGGATAAGATAGATGCAGATTTATAGACTGGAAGAAAATCATTGAGCATGGATCCCAACACTAGCTCACTTTATTTATCTAAGATTCATTTTTACAAGCGAAGCAATTAGAACTTTTAAAGGAAGACTGCCATATAAGAAATGAGGTAAATTCCATTCAATCAATGTTGCTATCTCATATGGAAGTAATGTAAAGGCACATACAAACTACTCGGGATCTTTTGAAGGACCAAAACCTATCCATTATAGATAATATAGTGAATCTGGTGGCAAAGATAGAAATAGAAAAAATATTACTTTACACTTTGAAGGCTAATTGGGACAAGATAACTAAATCATTATTAGATTACACCATCCATTTCTAAAGCAATTCAGATCCTCTCAAAACCCTAGTTGAAAATTTGTTCGAGTCATAAGTGATATAAATAAGGGGGAATGATGCATGATCAAGTAAGTAAGCAAGTGTATGTGTATAAAAAATTTTGATCATATATGCATGTGTATTAAATTTTGAAGCTTTGTTATATATATTTGGAGTAATAAGGAGTCAATTAGTCTGATGCTTAGAATGTGTGAAATCAAAGGTTTTTTGGAAAAAAAAATTTGAAAATCCAAGCACAGTAGTATATATGTATAGTATATATGTATAGACCAAGCTACAGGTATGGATTACATCCTCAGGGGGGATACATATTTTGAAAATTTTGGAATGTCAAGTTTTGATCATGATAAAGTATTTTTGCCACTAATGCCAAAGGGGGATATTGTTGATCCTACAGGAAGTCCAGTATTGTTAGGTATTGTAAAACACTTAGCTATTTCATAGAAAGAGTTGTTCGGTCAACACTATGACCAAGCCACTCTATATAGGCCAAGCTATGTAAAGGAGAAATATGAATATTCAATTATAACCAAGCATGAGTGACTATCAAGAAAACCAAGTGTCATTGAGTACTCTAGTGGTTTTCAAGATTTATAGGAGGAAAAACATTATTTGAGTGATATAAAGGCTAAGAAAAATAATAAAGGCCAAGAATAGCATGATTCAAGGGACAACATGAAGAACTAGTATGCATAGAGCATCAAAAAGATATATGTGTCAAGTAACATAGTTGTGTATAAATGTTTGGAATGGCATAAACATTGATGTAAACTATTTTTACTGAGATGGGCATGTATTCTTAATATCTATGAGTTAATCAAGGAGTCAATTACACATGTAATTGAGGATCATCAATCTCTATGTAAGAAGATCAACTAATCAAAAAATTAAAAGGTCTAAGTAGAAAAAATGATGAGTCTAGATGATTGATTGAGATCTAGAAGCTTCATTAGATGGTTATTTAAGAAGGGTTTTAGACATAATTCTTGTGGTTGTGAGTTAGAGATTTGGATGTCAAGTTGAAGGTAAATTCAGTGGAGTTAAGTGTCAACAAATAGTAAGGAAACTAGCAGTGCATAGAGTAGCTATTAAAGATCTATCACAAAGAGGTGATATCAGATTATATAGAAGTGATCTTTCATCAGCATTCAAAGTGCATTATGAAGGATAAAGGTACTGATACATCTTAATATTTTAGGATAAATCTCTTAATATAGTGATCCTAACATGCTTATGTAAATCTCTTAATAGAGTGATAATTTAATTATGTAGTTAAAATCATTTAATCAAGGTAGATTGAATAAGTCTTGTATTCTCTTAATATGTTAGATCATCAGAAGTGATCAAACTTTGTAGTGGAACACTTTTTTTTGTAGTAGTGAAGAATTTTTTGGGTTTCATCCCCATGACAGTTTTACCTTCACCTTGGAGGGTTTTTGCATTACCAAATCTTTGTGTTATGTGTTGATTTATTTCTTACATCATTTACTCATATTGTTATATGTTATATCTGATATTAGATTTGTATATATGTTGCATGTTAAAATTCAAGGTTAAGGTAGAGATGTGTGTGGTGAATTAAGTGTGGATATGATTTATGTTTAGAGTGGTAAAAGGTTTATGGATCTTGATTAAGGCTACTAAATCTATTCAAAGGAATATTTTGACAAAGAGGAAGAGTAATACTAACAAGGTAGAGCTGAGAAAGCCTACTAAGAAGCCAAGAAGAAGGATTATAATTGCAGATGATGAAGAGGATGATGAAGAGAAGATAGAATCAAAAAATATAAGTAATTTTAGAGTTGTAGTACACAAGCCCTCATAAACAATTGATGAGATTTGTCACAACATCAACAAAAGTGCAAGACATTCAAGTTTTCATTTCATTAAGTATGAAATTTTGGATGTTGCTAATAAGAACAAATTTGATGAAGCTACTTGATGGCTAAGTTTAAATATACCTCATTGGAGTTATGAAACATGATTCCAAATTAATTATATGCAAAATTTTATGAGAGGTACCAATTTGCACTAAGATCTAAAAGGCAAATTGGAGAAGGTGCACTTGCTGCTATTATGCTTGAATTGAGTAGTAAACTAATCAAAAAGGCCATGAAAAATTATACCAAAACATTTTTTCCTAATACTAGAGCTTTCATGATTTTAAAAGTCAAAATTGAACATGTAGTGGAATAAATTAAAACCATATTGAAAAAGATTTATGGATTGATGCATGCAGATGAGAAGAAGGATGAGGACAAAGAAGATAAACAAATAGAAATAGATAATCAAGAAGATTTCAATGATGACATGGTTCAATAGGGTGGAGAAAAAATCAAGATACTAACAATAGAAGATGATCCTAAGGAGAATCTAGTGAAGTTTGTGATCAATGAAGAATCTAAACCAGAAAAAGCTTTATTGACCAAGCAAGTGCAAAAGGAGGCAACTCCACAACTCAAGTCAACACAAGAGGTATTGTTGAATATAAATCCTATGTTAGTAAAAGTAAAAGACTATCCTAAGATAGACACATAGGTATGCACACAACTAGTAGACTCTACACCACTTATTCCAACTATTTCCATCTTTATAGTAAGTCAAAATGTTAGCCAAGGTGAAGAAAAAGATGGTGATGTCGAGCAACAGGATAGTCTAGCTAATGAAGGAAATAATGCACCTAAACTTGAAAAAGAAAATTTTTCTAATGAGGGAAATGCTAATGTCAATGTGCAAGGTGAAAAGGAAGTCAAATAGCCTAAATGATCAAGCAGATCAGTCTCCTACAAGTAACAAACCAAATGTCAATATGGAAGGTAAGAAGGAAGTCAAGAGCCTAAATGATCAAGCATTTCAATTTGATACAAGTAATAGACCAAGTATCTCAAGACCTTAGTAGGAGGGAAAAAAGGAGGTAGGAAATTTGAGTTCACCCAGTGAACTCCATACAAGTGATGTGATGAAGGGTGCTCTCGTTAATACCATAAACATAAAATAGAAACAAAATTAACAAGAATAATTGAGAGAACAAAATATGGGCTTCTTATTATCACAAAATATTTAGAATTATAGAATTCACAATTGTAATATGATAACCTAAATGGGTTCCTTCATCATTGTAATCTACAAGACAAAGCTATGAACTATCACCCAAAGTTGTCCTAGACAATGTTTGGCCATTTCTTAAATAGGCAATTTCTTTCGCCTGAGAAAATTCTAAACATTCAAACTTAATACCTAGGGCTAAAAGACCCTAAAAATACACATAAAGTTGGCTAAATACATTTTTGACATTTATTTTGGATGTTTTGGTCGTCCCAATTTCAAAAGACCATAACTCTCGAACCGTTGCTCCAATTGGCTATTATAACCACTTTTTGGAAACCCAACTCCTGATCTACAAACCTGGATCCATGCAAGCACCTATCTGTTGAGTTTTTAGGCCTCATCTAGGCACTTTTTAGCTTCCAATGGTGAGCCTAAATTTTATATTCCAAAATTGAAAACCAAAAATCTGCAATAAATCCATGAATATGCATGATATGGCACTAAGCCTCAACTGGTAGAATAATATATCTAAGATGAATATTCACCTCTGAAATTAGGACATTCCAAACTCATATGAAAAACTTACTAAAAATAGTAAGCTCCCAGAGATAGTAAACCCCCTATATACTAGTCCTAATTAAAATAGAAAAGGCTAAAAATTAAAATATTTTTGGGTGATGCAAGAATGCTCTTACACCCAGGATGCTTCTGCATCAGACACCTGGGGTAATTTGAGAAGTGACCCCATCACATCTCAAGTGTTTATAAGAAAACCAATATGGATAGCCTCATACCTTGCTAGTCATGATGAATCCTCTACTGGCCTCATTTTCCATTTGACTAGGTATTCTTCATAAGCTATGTTCCTTGTACTTTTGCCAACATTACTGTCTAGTATCTCCTCAATCTCCTTTGTAGCTAAACTAGCTATTGGAATACTCCATTGTGCTTTTGAAACTTCATCTTCATCACCACCTTCATAATACTTTGTTAAATCTAAAATGTTGAATACTAGTAAAATATTCAATTCAGCAGGAAACTCCACTTCATAGACATTTCTAGAATCAAGCCTTTTCACTATCTTGCACTATCTAAACTTCTTCATCTTCAACTTATTATGCGTACCCACTATGAAAACTCTCTTTTCTCAAATGAACCATGACTTCATCTCCAATCTAAAATTCCTCATACCTCATTTTCACATCTTTCTTATCTTTATACTATATATTCATCTTTACAATGTGCTTCCTTATCTCCTCATGGATGTTCTTCAAATGTTTAGCAAATTCTTCTACTTTAGCATTACTTATCTCTCCTTTATCCAACTACCTATAGAATGGTGATTTACCAGTGTTCATGTTGATAAAATTTTATATGTAAATTCTGCCTATGGTAAAATTAGATCCCATCCTTTTCACTTGTCTCCAACTGATGTGATGAACTAAACTTCAAATCTATCTTTAACTTCTTCCATAATGTACACCAAAAATTTTGGACTAACCGCCAATTTTCCCCTTCAAGATTCATGACATGGATTAATGGCCTCCTATTTTCTATAAGTCTAGTGGTTGTATTGAGCATTAATAGGTTCATCTTTTGGTGCAATGACAACTCTAGCTTGTAACAAGTGGTATCAAAGCTTGGTCACAGGTTCAAATCTCCTCAGCTAACACTAAGGGGGGGATTGTTGGAATAACTACCAATGTTCCCCTTCAAAATTCATGACATGGCTTAACTACCTCATGTGTTCTATAATTCTTGTGGTTTTATTGAGCATTAATAGTTCATCTCTTTGGCAAACCATGTAGTCTCACCACTTCCCTAAAAAAAACTTTGCCATATGAACAGCATCACTAGTCTTCTTGCAAGGAATGAAACGTGTCATCTTTGAAAACCTATTAACCACAAAAAAAATAGAATCATGCCCTTGTTGAGTCCTTCGTAATCCAAGAACAAAATCCATGATGACATCCTCCCATGGCTTCTCTAGTATAGGTAATGACTAATACAACCCTATATTCTACTTCACTCCTTTTTCCATCTGAAAAACTCTGCAACTCTATATAAAATTCTTCACATCTTACTATAACTATGGCTAGTAATAATTCAAAGCAACCAAAGCAATGGTTTTATCTCTACCAAAGTGTCCATCCAATCCTCCACTATGCTTCTCCTTGATGAGATTCTCTATCGTTGAACTTCTTGGAATGCACAACTGGCTTCCTTTGAACAACATACCATCTCAAATTATGAAATCCAACTAATTTTTCTTGTCAAGAGTAAAAATTTCTATAAAATTGTTCCAAGCTTCACAAAGATCCTCTAGATACAAAATACTAAGTTCCTTGAACCCAACAAGCTCAATCTTCATTTATGTTAGTAAAAGTTATCTACTCCTAAGAGCATCTGCAACTCTATTAGACTTCCCACTCCTGTGTTTCAAAACAAATGTATAACTCTACAAAAACTCAACCTATTTCAAATGCCTTTGATTTAATTTTCGTTGACTATTCAAATATTTCAAAGTTTGATGATCAATATACAAAACTAACTCCTTAGGAAGAAGATAGTGTCTCCACTTATTCAATACATGAACTATAGCATAAAATTCCTAATCATAAATAGTGTTGGAAATATAAGAGGAGAAACTTAGAGGGGAGGGGTGAATTAATTACTACTTATTTGAATGCAATTGATTTGTTGATTACAAATCTCTATTCTGGCTTGTATTTGATACTTTTTTATTAAATATAGCTTTTTTGCTCCACAAGAATATCTACTTATCCTTCAAATTTGCTTCCTCTCTTCATCATTAAATCCTCAATATATTCATAACATCTTCACTTTTCCTCTTTGAATCCAAAACTTGACCTTATACTTATATCTTTCATATTGTCAAGTCAACTCATATACAACTTAGAATAACTAATATTCATCATCATAGTCGGCTAGAACCAATGGATAAATCAATTAAGCTTAATTTTCCAAAACAAGAAAATCTTCATTAGTTGACCCAACTTAGTAGATACTAACTCATAAACAATTTCCTATGTTAACCAAAAAAAGCTCGGTTAACACTATATACTTGCAAAGATCCTTTGGAAATTGAGTTAGCTTAGTTAACACTTGTTCCATCCAACTTTTCTTCATTAGCTAAGTGAGCTCAGTTAACACTCATCTTTTGCAAACTTTCCTACAATGCTTAAGTAAACTTAGTAGACATTGTCTTCTAAACTAGGAAAACATAGGAACACTCAGTAGACTTGAAAAATTATCTTCACTACCTGAGTGAGCCCGGCATACACTTACTGATAATGGTATGACATTTGTGTAACATCAAAGATAATACACAATTAATCAATTGTATCCAAAACTCTCCCTCTTTGGCACTGATGGAAATACAACATGTCATAACACAATGAAATTTTGGAATAGGAATAAAGTAAGGAACATATCCTTAGTTTTATTCATGAGAACTTCCTCTGTCAGTGTGAGCTCTTCCTACCTTCAATTTCTCTCTTTATTACAATAGCTTTTGCCAATTTCATTCTTCCTCACAGATAGAAAATTTCTCCACTTCTCCCTCTTACAACAATCTTCTCCTTCTTTGGAATGACAAAAAAATTTCTATGAGATATGACAGTAAACTTCTCCCTCTTTGACAACACATGCCAAAACAAAAACTCTATTAATATCTATGTACCTTAAGTACTGATTTATTTGCAATATGCCTTGTCAATTCTGCACCAATTGAATGATCTTCAACTTTCTCTTGTTGATGCATTACTAAAATTTATTTAGTGAGCTTCAGATTGGGGAATGACCCCTAGCTTATCTCTTAAATACAAAAATGCATCCTTAGGTAATGGCATGGTGAATATGTCTACAATCTATTCTTTTGTATTTACATATTCCAATTTGACTTCTTTATTCTACACCAAACTCTCTTAAGAAGTAATATTTTATAGCAATGTGCTTTGTTTAGGTATGCATCACTAGATTCTTTGATATATTTATTGCACTAGTGTTATCACAGTATATGACTATTGGATCCTTGATCTCTATCTTCATTCCTTCCAACAATTGTTTGAACCAAACAATGCTAGAATGATTAACTATTGCTACTACATATTTTGGCTCCTCTATGGATTGAGAGATGCAATTTTGTTTGTTTCTTGTCCAAGACATTATTCTCTTACCAAGAAAGAATGCTCCACCACTAATGCTTTTTCTATCATCAATACTTCCTGCCCAATTAGCATTAGTCAACACCTTCAAGTCCAAATTGCCTCCAAGTCTATACCATAAGCCATAGTCTTTTGTATCACTAATACATTAGGGGTCAATTTGCGACGTTAATTTGCGACCGCAAGAAAAGGTAATGTGGTTTTGGCTTTTTTTTTCAATTTTAGCTCGATGTCGACGCAATTGCGACGGCCAGCGAGATATAAGAGAAAAAAAAAGCCAAAAACCCTCATTTGAATGAAATCGCGCGACACAGGGTTCTTCTGAAAGGAAAGGCGCATTGCAGGATAGCCTTTCGCATAACATTGGAAGTGAAGGTACATGGTCATACACAGGAAAGGAATTACCAAAATCTTCCAAGCAGGTTTTTTTAAATAAATATTTAGCTTTGCAAGAACCAGAGGAATTAAATTTTTGTTCAGAGGATGTTCCATTGGATAGGCATTGTGGCCATAGCTTTCTTGCAGAAAATCTGGAAAGTCTTGTAGATAGAAATAAAGAAGTAAAGCATCCCATGGTTCATAAGAAAAGATCTCCTGCAAATGCAACAAAGTGACTTGCAAAAGAGATTATTGGAGTGGGAAGCCCTCGGGCCCCTGATCGAGTTTTTCCCACTCCCAGAGTAAAAACAGATTCTATAAAGAAGGCACATCTTACTCAAGGCAGGCAATCTATAAGTTCCAAATTCTTATTATTTCTACAATTTTCTTTTGTTATCTTAACTGTAATGTTAACTTGAGTCATAAATTTGATAGCTACCCTATGGAGAACTTGCATTCCTGTACTTAGTTGACAGTGCAGTTGGACCTTTATGTTCCTTCTTTCCGGCCCGAGGAGGCCCGGCATGTTGCGGTCCCACCCAGCAACTTATTCCTCCCAACCGAAGCCCTAGCCGATAACTAACTAACTAACTGACTAAACTAAATGCCACAGTCGAGGTGTTCTGGAAGGTAAATAGCTAGAAAGCATGCTCGAGCTAGATTAGTTAAACCACTGTACATCCTGAACCCCTAGGTAAGGTCCAGTGTGAAAATGCACAGTTGATTAGTTTACCTAGTGGGAGGCAAGAAGAAGTTAGGGCGTTCACGAGGAGGGGGGTAAAAAGAAATCTTCCATGGGTCAGGCCATTCCTACATTCCATTCCTACCAAATTCTCTGGACCAGCCTAGCTTTCTTTCATTCTATCCATTGCAATGCCATAACTTTCTTTGTTTCTTTCCGCTACCTACCTTGACTAATCTTCCTCTGCACCGGCCCTCCCCACCCCGTAGAGCCATATATCTCTGCACTGAATTTTTTATGGGAGGGCTACCAAGCACTAATCTACCTACAGGAAGGCCCTCCCACCAAGCCCCTGAACTGCCCTGACGTGTAACAGTTCTGCCTGACATGTAATAGTTGGGGCCCAGCGCTAATCTACCAGGCTAGAAAACATGTTACGTATAGAATCAGCATCTCCAATGGAAAATATTCACACACAAAACAATCTCAACATCCATCTTGTGTACTAGGTTCAACTCCAGGTATTTCTAGTCGTAGGGCCTCCCTGCCCCTACCAACAAAGCCATCAGTTTCATGGCCTACATTCATTACTAACAGTCCTTAGAATGGAACACCTAAAGTAAAATCTGTTAACAATGAATGTGTAACACCTAGGCCACGAAAATCTTCTTTAACTTCACGCTCATCAGCATCTTCATTTGGAAGAATTGAAGCACTCACTGAGAGATCAAACCTTACTCCAGAAGATGCAACTACTGAGTCACCTTATGTTTTTAAAGCTGCCACTTTGTGGTATTCTGACAGAAAAAACATTCAGGGCTTCGAGCTATGTAGTCTCCTGATGTATCAGTTAATGCACCCAGACTTGATCGAATTGCGGAGTTCTCCATAGCCCCTTCTGAAAATTTTATGCTCGCTGCAAAACAACGTGTTAAGGGTACTCGCTTAGACATTCTTGGAGAAGAAAGTTGTCAGTTGAGAGCAAAGAGTAGACCATATGGATTGTGTTTAGAAAGGTCCACCTCATCAAGCTTAGGTTCAGATAGGGATGATGCAAACTGTGATAGAACACAGGAGAAGTGCACGATCCAGATCAATGTAAATGCTCCTACTTCTGTTCACGTGAAACCAGCCTTCAATGATGTTATTCATGTAATTAGACATAGTACTTTTTGAGTTGGTATAGATCAAGCTGGGTCAGAGAGAGGAACTGTGAGTAGCTTGCTGCAAGAAAGAACAGGTGTGAATTCATTTTTAGATGCAGAAAATAATGATCTAGATGTCCTGTCAGTTCCCATGGGGACAACTATTACTGGCCATCATATTGCAGATCAGCACCTTAAGACAACCTCAACCTCCAGCAGAGATTCTAATTATTCTCAAAAATGAGTAAAAGGAGGAATAGATCTTAAATCATATCAACAAAGAGCAAAAGCTCTTGAAGGCTTGCTAGAGCTTAGTGCACAATTACCCCAACAGCAGAGACTAGAAGAACTTGGCATAGTTTTGAGGCCTTTTGGACGTGGTAAAGTCTCCCCAAGAGAAACAGCCATTTGGTTGACAAAAAGCCTAAAAGGAGCAATGAGTGATGTTCTCTACATGGGTTGAGAAATATAGATATTTCAACATGGAACTTGTTTATATATGTTTGGTATCTAGTTTTCTGATGTGTAAATATTACTTGGCCCTCAATTTGGCTCCAAGTGGAACATTTCCTCTTTATATCCGACTTACACTGTCTCATCTATAGCATCTTTTTGCAGATAGATGGATGATGTCTATTTGTCCATATAGGATTTGATTTTTGGGTAGTCGTTGATGGTGTTGCTGTATGCTTTCCGGTCGATGGTTGGTCTGACCACTTTCTTTAACTATGGGTTTGCTTGATGGCAGCAACCCAATTATTGAGAAAATTTGGGGGTAACCTAGTCACTTCTTTTTTCAAGGTGATCTGAGTTGGTTATTGCTTTAGTTCACCCTAAGGAATGTTGGTAGGAGGCACAACAGCCTTGCATTGTCCTATGGATGATTCTCTTGTTGAGTTTGTATGGTTGCAACGGGTTTTATAATATAGCAGGTTTACAATTTTGTCTTGAGCTGCATGGTTATATATTTGCAATATCATTTTTTTCTACAAGAGTAGCAAAGATGCCAAAAGAATTGAAGTCAAATTCCTGAGTTGTGTGCCATAACCATAATACAGTGCAGTTTTTGGAAGGGAATGCAGGCTCGCAGTATCATATTCTGTGTAATGGAATAAAATGCAACATATTCTTTTGGAAACAGTGGTCAATTTGCAATAAAACAGACTGCAAGTGCATTGTTATATCATGTAATTCCAATCAAAATTTTAATAGTCCAGCACATTGATAAAGTTAATTGTAATAGGCCAGCTCATTTCAAGAGTTAATTGTAATTCTCTCTTTTTAAAAGAGCCTGTAACATTATTGATCATGGCATTATATTTTATGTAAATGAAAGTTTGCAGTGGTTTCCTACTATCTACCATAGTAGTAAAAATCTTCTTAGTAAAAAAAAGGCAAACCAAAAGATTCAAAAATTATCGAACTATCACGAATCAATCAAGAAAAAATAATATTTTCAACACACGTAAAATAAAGATGAAAAAATTAACAAAACATGGTTTTATAGAATAGAGATACAAAAATAAAATAAAATAAAAGCTTATTCCATAAACTATGAGATACATTTTTTCTTATTTATGTTCATATTGTATTTGATTAAATTGTATTGCACAATACATACTACACACTACATAAATGATAACTAATTGTTGATAGTTTTCAATTACAATTTCCTTTGTATGAAGTCAACCTAAAAACTAAGTACAAATTTGCAAAAAATTCTATGTTCCTTTAGAGTCTTGGGAAGGGTGGGACCTAGGATCTTGATTTGGGGATGGTGGTTAGCAAGGGTTGATTGGGGGACAATCGTTGGCACGGGTTTAGGGATGGAGCACCTAAAAGGGTCAAGAGGCAATGTCCCTTATAGGGATTTGGGGTTAGTACCCTCAGTAAGATTGACAAGCAACATCCCTTTTTTAATACAAGCAACATCACACTACCATTTTTCATAGTGATAGGATGAAAATTGATTGTAAATCAGAGTAGATACAATTCAGACATGTCCTTCACAATTACATAATCATGAACGTTGGCAATTAGTGATTCATCAAAAAATCACATTTTTTGGCTTCATCAACACATTCCTTGCAGCATCATATGAAGTTCCTCACACAGTTGGCAAATGTGGGCTTAGAAAAAACTTTGGTAAATTAAAAATTGCTTAAGTTCCTTACAACAATTTTAAGTGCTTGCAAGGTATATACTTATGAATAAATATTACATCCTAATTTAAATGTATGAAAACAATTTTCATTCCCTTTAAGCTTCATTCATCTCGAGGTGCAATTCACAAACTCAAGAATAGTGGCTTTTGTTCTTCAAGATACCTTTAGGGGAAGAGTATATGAATGCCCCCTTGTGTCTAGAGTCCAGTTTAGAGGAGATGGCTATTTACACTGCTAAGGTTTGTTGAATCTAATTCTGAATAACATTGCTTGCTATTGTTGAATCTAATCTAATGTATATTTTAACTAGACTTGTAGCTTATATGTTTTCAAATTTTTGTTAGGCCTTGTAGTTTGTATAATTTGATTCTTGGAGAGCTTCTACAGCTAAGCAAGAAGGTTGTTGCATGAGTTATAGCTGCACGCTCGGGTATGAAAATTGTTTTTTTTTTATTCTAATGTGTATTTTAACTAGACTTTTAGCTTATATGTTTTGAAATTGCTTTTAATGGCTTAATGTTGTAAGGTCTCTTGAAATAAGACCTTCAGGCGGTTGGTCAAAGTTTTACAAATAATCTTAGCAATAAAGTCAAAGAAAGTATTTTTAAAATATTAAAGTATTTAGCTAGGTCTAAGAAGATTTGTGTACTTTTGACAGTTTTGCTTAGTTTGTGAAAGTTGTAGACCGAAGTTTTCATAGCCCAATTTTTGCTTCCTGCAAAGAATGATCATGTCAGATAATATAAGTGAAGAACAAAACAGGGAGACAATCGCTAGATTGTGGTCTAACTTGAAAAGAAAAGGTGATGGAAAATGTTATTGTCCTCGCAATATTTGTAAGGGCTTAAACCGTAGAAGACTGCTAATCAAAATAGTTAAGAGACATTGTAGGGAGAATGGTCACATTGAAGGGGGGCATGACTATCATCCACTGGTAAGTCGTTCATTATATCATTTTAACAATTTATATACATATGAAATCACTTGATGATGAGTTGATGATCATGGTTTATTTATGTTAATCAATTTTATATAGGTTGATCTTCCTAGGGAAGTACATGATATAAACCACAACAATTCGAAGAATATGGTTTTTGAAGTGGAGGAACATGGAGGTGCAAATATCCAAGGTGAAGATAATGATCCCATGGAAGATGACAATCATGCACCAGAAAACACAATTGAAGAGGATGGTATAAATACATTGATCCATGACACATCTAGTCCAAGCGTATCTGATCATGATGATGATGATAGCCTCGATGTACCTCTACTTTAGAAGGCATACGAGCCCCTATACAAAGACTCCCAAACAACTCTTCTCTCTGTTGTATTGTTGTTGTTGAACTTGAAGGTTATGAATGGTTTATCCAACATAACAATATCACGTATGTTAAGGTATGTCATATATGTCTTTATAGTTAACAAAGGGTGAATAATGTACCACTAATATTGTTTATATTAACAACTTATATTTTTTGTTGTAGATTGATAGGCGAGTTTCTGTTACCATCATCAAATATTCTACCTCGCTCATATCGAGAATTAACTATTGTTATGAAAGATATTGGAATGGAGTATGAAGCAATACATGCTTGTCCCAATGATCATATTATATATTATAAAGAACATGAATTTGCAACACAATTCCCTGTATGTCATACGAGTAGATATCAAATAGATCGACTAACAAAAAAGGTGCCTCAAAAGGTTCTTCGTTACATTCCCATTATTCCACGGATGCGACAATTATTCAAGTGTAGTAGCTTGGCTCAATTTATGGATTATCATGCATGCAATAGAAGTCGAGATAACATTATTCGAATCACTGTGGATGGTTCAGCATTTATGCACATAGAGGAAAAGTGGCAACACTTCAAAGAAGAGCCTCGTAATCTCAGGCTTTCATTGGCAGCAGACGGTGTCAATCCATTTGGAGAGATGAGATCTGTTTACTCGGTGTGGCCTATTTTTGTTATCAACAATAACATTCCTCCATGGATGTCAATAAAGAGGGAGAACATTATGTTGGCAATGATTGTTCCAGGTATCTTATCAATTGATAGTTATAAATTTACACGTACTTACAAATCTTGCAATAAAACGGTCACAATAACTATGTAATGTTACCGTTCATTCAAGTAGGTAAATATCAAGTAAAAGATATGAATGTATATATTGAGCCTCTTATCGATGAGTTGGTGGAGTTATGGAATGGTGTCACTATGTATGACATGTCTAGACTAATACGACAAAGACAATTTCAATTCCATGCAATACTTGCATGGACAATACATGATGCCCCAGGGCTAACACATTTTTGTGGTATGTTATAGTGAATTCAAGTTGCGCACAATAATTCTAATTATAAAAATCAACATATTTAATAATCCAATTACATCATTATCTTGTAGGTCTTCAAACAAAGGGAAAATTTGCATGTCCAATTTGTGGTCCAAAGATGAAATCTCGTCATTCAAAAAGTTTAAGAAAGCGGGTGTTTGATGAGTGTAGACACTTCCTCCATAGGAATCATAAGTATCAAAGTACGGAAAAACATCTTTTCAATGGGAAAGAAGAGACTACATCAAAGCCACGAAGAATGACACCTCTCCTATGGAAGTTGGAATATAATAGAATTAATCGTCGAGGTAATGCCATTCCACCTAATGGTTTATGTTTGTAATTTATATATTTCTATTGTGATTTTTGTTGACTAATTGTGTAATTGATGATCGTGAAGGTCATCAAGGCAATACTAACAACCTTCCAAAGGGACTAAAAAGCTAGAACAGACAATTTAGTAGGTTTCCCTACTACGAGCACTTACAAATTGTGCATTTTTTTGATACTATGCATATTGGAAAGAATATAACAGAGACATTGTGGAAAATATTGGATGGAAGGCGTGACAAAGAAAAAATTGTCAAAATTTGTAATGACATACATGAATCCAATCATGCATTGAAAAATTTCATTCACTCAAATAGCAATAGAGATCAGATTAATATAAGTGCCCTTCCATGGTTATTAATGGAGCAGCAAAGTGATGCCATAAAAGAAGTCATACGAAAAATTCGATTTCCCATAGGATTTGTTGCGAACATAAATAATCTCATTCAAAAAAAAAGTGAATTTTGGCCAGGGCTCAGAACGCATGATTGGCATACTTTCGTCAAGGTAAGTTATGTTCTTCTGTATTTACAATATATTCATAAACTACGTGAATTGTTCGTTATGTTATGTTAGAAAACAATGAAATGATTGGTTTATAATTACTGCAGTACGTGCTTCCTCTATCTCTCCCAGAGCACTTCAACAATAACATCAAGCAAGTGATATACGATCTTGGAAAATATATGAGGTAAGCAGTAATATCTGTTCAATTTGTTGTATATATTTATTATATTTGTGATTTGTTTTTCTTGCCATGTAATCTATTGTATATTATTTTGTAAAGTCTCATATCTATATATTTTTTGTGACTTGAATCTCTTAATGTAGGTGGTTGTCATCTAAAGAAATCCATAAAGAAGATATAAACTATTGGAAGAGAAGAATTCCTCATTTACTGTGTAAAATGCAAAAGTGTCTACCTCCAACTTTTTTCAATGCACAGGAACACTACCTCATACACCTAGTTGAGGAGATTGAATTGTGTGGACCTATACACACTAGGTCAATGTGGATGGTTGAGAGGCATTTGAAATATTTGAAGGCTTTGGTTCAACAAAGAGCACATCTTGAGGGTTCTATGGTAGAGGGATATATGGTATACCAGACTATGGTGTACATTACTGAATATCTTCCTAAGTTTGCATCAAATATCCATGTAGATCGCATTTGGGATCTCGAGCCTTTTAAAAAATTAGAAGGGGAGTACTTGATGGGGAAAGGTACATTGAGGAAAGTGAGAGGTAATAAATTATAAGATGTTATTGTAATAAATTATTTCTTAATCTTCAAAATAAATCGGTTGTAAGTTGTCTATTTTTTTTTGTACAAATAGAATACTGCTAATCTAAATTAACTATTAATCTAAATTAATTAAATAAAACTATTTAAAACACATATTGATGCGTGAATGTATTGAGCCTTATTTTCTTTCAGGTCAAAAGCATTTGTAAGTGTTTAGTTTAGAAACGGGAATTCATTAAATATCTATAAAAGGGAGTTGTACCTAGAATAAAATTCATAGGGAAAACATAATATAAGTGCTTACCCAATTTGTTGGTTAATAATTCAAGTATCTCTAACATTTCAGTTTAGAATAGGAATAACATTGTATCAATATGTTGATTTACAAACTAAAACTAGAAAACTTATTTCAGTACATGTATTTGGATCTATGAGATTTACACAGTAAGTAAAAAGAAACCAATAATCCATTTTAAAATTATTATAATGGGTTTTGGAAGAAATTACAGTTATCTTAATTAATATAAAATATCTAACTGAATTTCAAAATTTTATGCAAGTGGCTTTAGTCTAGGTGTTTCCTCCACCTCCACACACATCAAACAACTTCAAATAGCATGTCCCCAAGGTGACTAAGCCCTCAACTCATCAGCTGATACAAAAACCCAGTTTTAGCCCTTCACTAGGCCTACTTCCCTAGTAGGCTTATAATGTGAGCCTGATTTAAGTGTTTTATTGTGTACCTTTTAATGTTTTTAATTTTTATGTGATGCTAATGATGGATGTGATTATGATTATGATGTGATTATGCTCACAATAATTGAATTACATTTGCAGGAAATTGAACCCCTTTCAGGAGCATCCCACACAGTCTCATGGATCAACAGGTATAAGTCAACACTCCTTATAGACAGTCTATTTAAAACACTTATCAATAGTAAGATTGATGTCTTCTAAGATCTCTCCCATTTGCAGGTACCAACGAATAGGTATTTGTCAGAAGTGTCTTCCTCGAGTGAGGGAAATATAGGAATAGAAGAGGAAAGTGAGACATGCAGTTTATCTAGAACAAGGAGATTAACTAGAGGTCAAAGGACTAGAAGGAAATTCAGTAAATGCATGAATTTTTTCCTTGCTCAAGGGGGGTCATGTTCTTATGATGATGATATGGAAGGCGACATCGAGGTGCCCTTGAGGTACCAACATCTACAGAAACATTGGGTACCCAAGGAACTTCCTCCAATAAACACTAATTTTTGTGTTAACGAGAGGATATATCGCATAGCACCATCATCACTACATGGTTTGGGCCTATTTTCTATGGACGGCATAAAGGTGTCTTACAACAAAGTTTTTGAATTGATGGAGTATGTTGGACCATGTTACGATTACAAAAGTTGGATGCATATTGTTAAATATAAAAAAAGTATGCATAGGTATGCCCTCTCGGCAAATTATATACAACAGCAAGACAATAATCAAAGTAAAAGTGTGGCTATATACATTGATGGAAGGCCAAAAGCAATAGGGAATATTGCGAGTTTTATAAATAGTACACGACCTGGGTCAACTATAAAGCAACCCAATTGCATATTTGAGGCGCGCGAGGGAAATCGTGTATTCATCTGTGCAATAAAATCAATACGTGCAGGGGAAGAGCTTCTTATTGATTACAATTTGAACTGCATAGATACAAACGAGGCTACTATCATGGGGGTGGTACATACTATTAAATGAACTTCTAATCAATGACTCCAACATACCATTTAGTCAATAAATTTTTGGCTAACATTTTTATACTTCATCTTTGACACAGGGGCACAATATGGAGCAACCGCCCAGAGGGGATGCTGACGATGCTCCCAGCTCATCTACACATGAGCAGGTAAAACTCATTTGTAATTGTGCAAACTAGATAGAAGAAAAATGTTATTTTTTTAATGTTGTTTTCTTTATTGTTTTGGAGTAATTTTGATAATACTAATACTATTGTTGTCACAGAGGGCTAGTGGTTAGAGGGAGGGAAAGGAACTTGCAATCCCTCAGCAGGCCCCCCATGAGGAGGACCCTTTCTATATCGATTTAGCAGAGACTGATGACCCGATCAGTTTGATTAAAATTAATTTAAAGAAAATTAGCAAAGAAATTCTACGTTTGGCAACCATAAAGCCTATGACTCAACAAATAAAAGATAGGGCATCTGAATTGTTGCAAACCTCTAAGTCCTTAAAAGTAAGTATTAATGAAATTTTTAATTATAACAAGAGTTCAATAATGGTTTTTATGTTATGCTCTTTTATGGCATTAATTAAAATATGGATGCGTTGTCTTTACAGAGTTTTTTGCTTGATTTCGAGCCCCGTTCCCATGATGAGGGTGTTGCGGGTTGTTCAGGTAGATTGCATGTTCCATTCCCCACTTCTATTTTCCACTGAA
The DNA here is from genome assembly GCA_028749045.1 of Cupressus sempervirens. Classification (NCBI taxonomy): domain Eukaryota; kingdom Viridiplantae; phylum Streptophyta; class Pinopsida; order Cupressales; family Cupressaceae; genus Cupressus; species Cupressus sempervirens. The sequence continues at coordinate 658,332,157 of CM053784.1, forward strand.
TATATATAGGAATGATCATAATCATTGACAATACATGCTCGAACAATCCTTTTTTTTAATGCTCTAACAATCTTGTCCATGCTAGTCCACGCGTTCTATATTTATGCATGCTCTAACAATTTTATTCTTTAGCTTCACATCAATTGAATCCTACGATGACGCCGCCTCCATCCAGGACAACCACAAATCTCTTTCCGACTACTGAGTCAGCAACATGCAGCTTACATGCATCGATTGTTGCACCATCTGCTGGTACACAAATCCCTCTTTTTCTCTCTTATGACAGCAACAAACAGTTTCTTTTCTACAACTTTATAACATCAATTATCATTTGTTCTTTTATACTTCGATCATGAAAAAGACTTATGAAACTTATGAAACTTTTTGTAATAGGACTTGGAACATCATTTCCTGGATGTTCCTATGTTCCTAGTATGAGAATGGTGAAGGATGTCACATTGATCATCAGCGACGATGAAGGCATTCCATTAAAAGTAGCCAAATTTCTAGGTACTTTAAAGTTATTATTATTCTATAGTGATATAATAGTAATTTAGTTTTTGATCACTCTTCATTGACTAATGATCCCATGATTGTTTTGTAGGGAATGATCTTTTTTGGAGAAAACTTGGTGATGAGTGTTTGCGAATTTGGGCCCACCATGCATACCTGGTGGAACATCATATCCTAACTAAAACCCCAAACCACTATTTTGATTTCATATCATTGCTATAATATTTTTCCTTTTTGTCCATTTCTTGAACTATATTAAAGGTAGCTTCACTTCATTTATGAGTCTAACATGTTTTTTTTTACTTAAAAGGTGGAATCACCAACGCAAACTGTTGAAGGATGATCTTATAGAGAGCATGACCCAACTCTTTGGACCTCGTGCATTCGAGAGAAACAAGCTCCTTGAAAAAGATGGTTTATGTTTGAAGTATATTAGGGACCAATACAGAAAAAATTTACGGGATAACCCCAGGTACGAGCGTCCACCCTATGTTCTTGAGGCTGAGTGGCAAGCTCTGATTTTGGATGGAAAGTATAAAGCTAACAAGAAAAATAATATTACACCAGTGGAGAGTACAACAAGGTATGTGATACTTTTGAGAATCTAATTATGTACTAATTAACCTCCATATTTATACTATCTAACATATTTCAAACTTTTCATAGATTGCCTGACACATCAAAGGCAACAAAGGCAAGACTAGAAAAGCACGGGACACTCAAGCTCGGCTCTGGTTGTTTTTCGAAACTTCAAGAAAGAGTTGTAAGTATTAGTAAATGAAAAATTGTATCAAATTTTTTATATAATGTGAAGGGAAATGCTAGGACTCCCTTATTTAGCTCATCAATTATAAATAGGTCAATAGAATATATTAACAGTAGTGGATTTTCATATTCAATATAAACAATTCAACAATTGAAGTCAAGACTCTGCAATCTAGATTAGTGAAGAAAATGTGTGATTCACTAATATGACATTATTTAGAATCTCACCCTTGACTAAATTTTCCTCCAATAGTTGAGAATAAAGGCAATGATTGAAAGAATGAGGGAATGCAGCAGCACTTGCAGCCATTTTTATTTCCAAAGAGCTGAACTCTTACCCAACTTAAGAATTTGGAGAAAATATGTTGGTACAAGCAAAGCATACAAACACGCAACATTTATATAGTAGATTGCTCCATCAAAACTGGTCGATTTTTCTCCTATTATATTGTGATGGATATAGATGATTTGTTGTTGATATTTTAACTACCCTCCATTGGTTGATGAAACAATGCAAGTAAAATTCACCATACCACGCAAAAATGCAAGGCTCAGAGTTCAAGAGATGCCTCACAGAAGATGATAAGAGAATTGGCTTCCAACAAGGCTATAGAGCTGTGGTTGAACGGCTATGAGCTAAAATTAGTGTGGAAGGTTCTAATACTGATGCATCTGAGCCATAGGTAAATAAGCTAAATGAAATTTATTTCAAATTGAATACTCTACCAATTAGTCTATTTGATGTTAAGTTCCAATATAAAGTGAGTATATCTGTTTTAAGAAAGCAATGATAACAATGCGTAGGATGTTGGAATGCAGCCTGACAATCCTTCTACACAATCTGTGGATGTTGGAGATTTGCATGATGTGCATCCCAGTGGCAGAGGTATACATTTGCTATTAAATTTTTTATATGTAATTGCAATTGGTGTTTGGATTAACGTAACATTTTGTATAGCAGCTATAGAGGATCGAGGGGTCGATGTTCATGACCGTGTTGACGTTGAGTCCAAACAAAATGATGTGGTCAGATCAAGTAAAGAGACACAGTTATGTTATTTAAAATAATTAAATACTTGTAACAATTATAATAAATTATTTTTAATTTAACTCTTTTATTTGTTATTGCAGAGGACCCCCCTTTGCAACAGCATAGGAATTTGAGATCATCAAGAACAGAGAACAAAACAACTAATGAGGGGGGAATTGATGATGACACTGATGCTCCTCTTAGAGCTTACATAGAAAAAAGAAATAGAAAGAAAAAAAAGAAATGATTGTCACTACATACCTTAATTGATAATGACTGTATTTTATGTCTCAATGAATTTAATTATGTGCTAATGAATGTTCATGAATTATGTGTTAATGCAGAATATTGATGAATGTTGCATGTTAACGAATCTAATGTGTTAATGAATGTTATCATGTGATATTGATTGAATGTTATCATGTGATATTGATTGAATGTTACATTTTATTAATGGTTGAAAGAATGAATGAATGTTAGATGTTAACGGGGAATGTAGAGTGATGTTAGGGGGAGGGGGGTGGGGCCAAATGAGCTTCCACCTTCACGTGGTTGGCCCCGTTTAGTAGAGAATATTAAACTATTCTCGAAACAAAGTGAAGCTCAATAAGATACTTGTTATTACCTTTTTTTTTAAAAAATGTGTGCTTTAGCCTTGATTTTTGAGCATGACATTAACCTTTAAAAAACTCCATGGTTAAGAACATTTGGGTTGGAGTGGTGCTTGGGTGGGTAACATCTCAAGAAAGCCCAATGCTTCACCTCTGTGAGAAAACCTAGATGCAATGAGTATTTAGTGTTCTATTCATTCTAATGAGAAAGAAGTTATTGTGAAACACTACTCATAAACATAGACCAATGAGTTTGACCAAAAACTACACAATTGAATCCTGATAGCAACATCACAACATTAAAAAAACTTATAACTTGTTAATGCACAAGAAAATTTTGTGTCAATAACAATAGTTTTTGGCTACTTGAAAGTAATACTTATCTAAGTTGTTTGTACTTCCTCATGTAAGACATTTGATATTTACTTTATTGATACTAGAAGAAAATATAATGAACTCCTCCTTAGACCATTGAAGATAATAATGCAACAAAACCAAATCTATAAAAATTAAGAAGAGTGTTGACATAAGAGAAAACAAGAGGAGAAAAGAAACATAAGATATATACTCAAATAACCACCCTACCCCAAAACACACGAATGTGTGTTAATTCTCCATATAGGTTGTGATACACTCATAAACTCCAATGCTTCATAAGAGATCACCACTCTAATTTCTTATGAGTTCAAATACCATTTCCTTAAAAAAGCCAAATAAAATTGTCCATTCAATCTTCATCCAAACCTTCAATATGTAGGCCAAAGAACCTACATTGATTTTCCAAAGCCATAAGCCAATACTTGGTTGAGATAGCTCAATTTACTTATGTGATCCAATGCGTCATAAGGGATCTATGTTTGATAAGTATGGTGTTTCATAGCATATGCCTGGTATTATGCTAGGAACATCGGTGCATGATGATGCAGTGGACTGAATTTTATGTTACAAAATTTGTTCTAGCTTAAGAGGGGAGACAACCAAATTTTAAGTTGAAGCTTCTGCAATTGTCAATTTTGAGATGACAAAATCTATTATAGGGAATTTAATGTTATTATGATGAATAAAGCAAAGAGGATGTTATTTTTCAAGAGTGGTTTTGAAAGATTTGATTAGAATATGATTGAAAGAATACAAATGGAAGTGCATGTATTTACATTACTCATTTGTTTGAGGATCTGATAAATTGTCCTAAATTGCTAGATAAAAGAAACATCCCCAAGATACTCATGGAAAACTATCCTCATCCTTCAAAGAATGTTATCACAATGCTGAACCGGCATATTCTTACAAAAGAGGTTCAAACTTCCATTACATTCATAGGAAGTTGAGGGGTAGTGCTACTATCGTGAAATCATTCTAGAATGTCATTGGATGACTTAAGAAAATTTTCAGAGCTATTCTTTCGAATGCATTAATTTAGTGATTGCATGATGAGATAATTCATGTGTCATTAACTTCATCAACCCTAGAAGAGGAATGTCAAAAATGTTATTAATGATTTTCAAAGAATGAAAAAAAAATATTGTTCCCGTGTTATAGTGTTTTGTTGAGTGGTTGTCAATTGGAGCATTATGACATACAGGCGATCAAACAAGTCCTCAAGTTTATAAGCAGCACACTTATACTTCCCCTGCAGGCCATTCAAAATATTTGGTGATTCCTTCCAGCTTGAACCTCCACTTCCTCGCAGTTTGACATGTTACTTGGATGGTCTGGCCTTTTAATCAGGCTTCAAATTATTAAAAAAATTGTGTTATGGCAAGCCCTAGGCTCATAGCATTGTCTCTATCCATACCTTAATCAATCTGCAAGCTCAATTTAGGATGCAATTTTCTAAAGTCTGCCCAACTAAACTTCCCAAGAAGACCACCCTGCCGAAAGGGATGAGACTCTTCTAAAAAATGTGTGTACTATATGCCTAAAGCAGAATAAGGTTTTACCAATGGAAGCCCTCTCGACACATACAGCAATATTCTGCTCCTCCCCACCAATCACAGTAGTGAATGGATCCATTCTTGTGGTCTAAGATCTATAAGCTAGGGTGTAATTTATTTTTGGCTGGTATGCCCACATTCTTTGGCAACTGCTCAAATTAAACAACAATTTTTTTCAACATCATCAATGGCTACTTCCACATCAGTTTGGTCCCATCTCCTGGCAATAAGAACTATTTCATCAAAACCCCAAATCTTACATGGACATTGTATTTTTATTCTGCCATATTTTTTGTAGCTTAATCCCCGATTCCTTCACTTGCCACACAAATTGTGCCAATAAGGGCCTGGTTTTCTTTGGCTGTTTCTACATTGATATTGGTTGGTTTCTGTGACATGTCAGCATAAATGTGGGCAACCAATACGCTATTGATTTTGGGAGGATGTAAGATGCTACATGCCTATCAACCCCAAATACTACAAAATACATTTAATTTATAAATAACAATGTGCATGGTTGGGGTTAACGAGTAGTTCATCCATGTGCTTGGTTCTGATTTGATGAAAACTAAATCTCTTAATAACCTGCCTCAAAAAACAATTTGGCAATTGAGATTGGATATTAAAAACCACATATCTGGCTGTTTGGATGGTTTGCTTGTAACTATGTAATTAATGCATTGGATTTTGGTTGGATCAGAATTTTGCTAATACCCATTTTGTCTGAATTGTTAAGGTAGCTCTTCCACAAGAATTTTTTTCTGCTTTAGATAACTTGCATTTCATTGCAGGTTTCTGCGGTGTATTGATTGGAAAGTAATAGTGGCTCATTTCAAAAAATTATCAAATTTGTGGGATACTCAGCTTCAGAACCTGTACAAACATACTCATGTTAAATATTTTTATGGATCTGTCCAAAGAGTTCTCTTAGAGATTGCAAGTTCTTGCAATCCATACTACTAAACGGAATTGCTTCTGCGAAGATTGTGCAACAAGTGGATTTAAAGAACTAATAAAATTTAGAATAGATAAGTGTGAATGTTGTCGTTTGGAAAGAATGCATGTTTTCTACTTCTCAATAACTTTTCTTACATCATTCTTTGTTGCCTCTTACAGGAACTGGGATGACGATAGGAGAGGTGGATAACAATGTTTGGAGTTCTCTTCGATGATTTAGGTAAAATGCCATTATGCGATTCCATGCTCTATGGTGTTCTGATTTGGTTTGATAGCTTCTTCTGTTGTGAAATTTGGATTTTTAGCCTTCGTCCTTGTTTAATACTGGTGTACAAATTTGTTATAGATTTGGAGTCTCAATTTTACTATTGAGTTTGTGTTCCTTATCTCTTCTGTGCTCTTTAACCTTGAGCAGTCAAATGATGAAAACATTGACAATATCCAGTTAGGGTTGTGTAATATTGTTCCATGCCTTCACTGGCCTAAATTTAGTTGTTGTAGGTATTGGTCTCTTGGATTGTTTAGTTCTACCAATCCATCCTTCTACATTGTTATTCTGCAGGATCCTTGAGGTTGTCAGCCTCTGAAAACTTATACCAAAACCATTCTGCCCTGAAATCTTCACGCTGCTGCTTGTGATGGCCGAGAAATTCAGTTTGCCTATCTTTACTGGTGGCTGTGTCAGATTGCATGACCTCCAAGCAAGCTGTTGTTTCACACTGGGGTCTTTCTAACGGGATCCATTAAAGTTCGGATAAATTACATCTACATAGGCAGGTCTATGAGCCACTTCATTGAACTTCATATTTTGCATTGCAAAATTTTCTTTAGGTGTTTTGTAATTAATTAGCATCTCATCATCTTATTCAAATTCCATTTTTATTCTTTAATTGTAACAAGCTCGATTTTACACATAATGATGTGTGTGTTCTATTCTTCTGTTTAAGATAGTATGGTCCTATAATTCACTAACTTCAATGTCTGATTCCTGTTACTATGATTTAATTTGACACTTGGTTATTGATATAAATTAAAGCAAGCTTGTATATATCTCTATTGGCACAACCCATGGAGCTTCATCCTCATACCAGTGATTCTTTAGCGAGCTACACCTTATGAGAATTACAATGTTATAGTATAAAGTATAAATTCTAGAAGCATGGGTAGCAAAAAGGCGAGAATATATATTTCATTTAGCCATGTAATGGAGTCAGAAGATTGAGAGGATGTCATTACCATCTCCAACACCAGTCAAGGGAGCAACAACAGGGCACCAGCAAACAATATGTGTACAACCAACCTCCACGATAAGAAGAGCAAATGGAATGGAAGTTTCTTGGCACGCCATCCAATTGCTTGATATGACTTGTAGGCCCATTGATCTGACGCTTTGGGGCTCAGCAGCCGAGCAAGTGGGCAGTGAATTGCAACAAAGATACTACTTGCAAGACACTACAGTTCTAGTGGTTAAGGGAGGTTGTGTTACTGAGTTCAATGGAAGAGTACTCAACACCACAGGTAATACACAACTAATGATCAATCTCCGAATTCCAGAGACAGCGGAGTTAAAGTCATGGTTTGATGACAATGTTAAGGACAACGGTGAGCCATCGATTAGCTATGCCCCACAACCTCCTGCAGTATTGAGAATGACAATTCATGACATACATGATCAAATTGTGCATTCTACTTGTGCTATAAAGTGCATCGTGAAAGCAACCATTATAGAGGTCAACACAGACAAGCTATCCTACCCGGCTTGCCCCAACCAAGTGGCAAGAAAGCAATGCAAGAAAAAGTTGTCTGAAAATGCAAATGAAGAATGGTACGGTAAAAAATGCGACAAGCAATTTACGAAATGCAATTATAGCTACATGGTTTGCCTATAATTGCAAGACCACACTGGGGAGCTATGGGCAACCACATTTGATGAAGAAGCAATACAACTACTCGACATGACTGCGAACACATTGCTAGAGCTAGCAGCTGAAGATGATGCTTGTGGCAGGGCCGCTGTGGCGACGACGGCAGTTGGCATCGCCGCCACAACGGCCCCGCCATATTGCTAACCACCGACGTCGCAATTGCGACGTCCGCATGCGCATTGCGATGAAATAAGCGTTGTGTGCATAGCGATGCCATCGCAATTGATGATTTTGCGTTGCAATTGCGACACATTCGCAAACATTGCGACGACCAGCAGCGTCGATAGTAGCGCTACTGCGCCGCTAGCACCGTCGCAAGTTTCCATGGACGTCGCAAGTGCGACGCCCATGGAAGAACTATAAAGGCTCCCACCTCAGCGAACCTGTGGGCAGAAGCCGACACCACCCCGTTGCAATGCATGGTGAAGACGTCAGAATTATGACGGGAACCACATCCATTGCGACAGGAGCAATGATGGGATAGAATGTTGAGCTTGCGACGGATAGGCATCAAAATTGCAACGTTGAAGAATAGACATCGTAATTTGTGACTAAAAAACAACGACGTCTGCTACCGTCGTAGTGGCGACACATTTGCGTCGCAATTCTGACACTTGGCCATCGCAAATCGATGCCAAATGTATTAGTGTACCTTTCAGATATCTCATGATTCTCTTGACTTCCATCATGTGATTTTCTCTAGGATTTGCTAAGAATCTTGCCACCATACCAACTGCTAGAGCAATATCAAGCCTTGTATGTACTACACACTGCAATTTTCCAATCATTGATCTATATGTGGTCTGATCTACTTCTTTGGAATCATCATTCTTGGATATCTTATGTCCAGTAGACATAAGGGTTCTGACTAGTATTGAGTCTTCCATTCCAAATTTCTTTAGTATCTCCTTGATATACTTAGATTGAGTGATGTAGATACCATTTTTTTTCTACTGTATCTATAACCCAAAAAAGAATCTTATCTGACCAAACATGGACATTTCAAATTCTTTACTCATTCCTTCTAAAAATGCTTTACACAAGTCATCATTTCCAATGAATAAAGCATCATCAACAAATATTTCGGCCAACACAATCTTCTTGTCTAGTCCTTCTTTTATATACAAACTACTATTATCATTTGTTCTTTGAAATCCAATCTGTACCAAGTAATTATGAAGTCTTTCATACCAAGCTTTGGGAGCTTGCTTGAGACCATATAATGTTTTGTGTAACTTTCAAACCATGTCTCTTTTTCTAAGACCTAAAAAACCTTCTGGTTGTTCAATGTAGACTTCTTCATCAATAATGCAAATTTAACATCCATTTGATATACTTTAAAACCTATGTGTGTTGCATATGCTAGTAAAGTTCTAACAACTTCTAATCTTGCAATAGGAGTAAAGGTCTCACCATAATCAATACCTTCTTCTTGAGAACAACCTTTACATAGTAGTCTTTCCTTGTTTCTAGAAAAATTTTCATATTCATTCAACTTATTTCTAAATATCCACTTTATGCCAATTATATTTTTATCCTTAGGTTTAGGAACAAGAGTCCAAGTTTTGTTCTTTTCTATCTATTCTATCTCTTCATTCATTGCTTCAACCCAACTTTCATCATCCAAAGCATCTTTAACATTTCTAGGTTCAAATTTAGCAAGTAAACATGTACCTTTTAATTTTCTTCTTGTCATTATTCCATCAAATTTGTCTCCAATGATCTAATCAGGTGAATGATGCCTTCTAACATATCTTGCTAACATAGGCTCTTTGGGTTTTAAATGAGTTCTATTGTTTTCATCATGAACTTTAGTATCAAGCTTGGGTCCCACTATCTATAACTCAATTCCATCAGACTGAATTTGAACTAGCTTAGTAGCCTCTAACTATGACTTGGGTCCTTTAGACTGAGACTTGGGTTGCACTTTCTGCAACTCGATAACTATTGGAGATTTTGAGTACTTGAGAGATGAAGCCTCCTTTCTTTCAAATAGGTTTGGCAAGGTATCAAGTTCATAGTAAAAAAATATTTTGTAGTCCTCTGACTTCTTTTTACTTTCTTATTCACTCTTTTCTACAAACTCATCAATTCTAACATGTGTAATTACTATTATTTTATGAGTAGACAAATTCAAACATTTGTATGCTTTACTTCTGCAAGAGTATCCTAAAAATATGCCTTTGTCACCTTTTACATCAAATTTTCCATTTCTAGATTCTTTTAGGATATAATATTTGCTACAAAATACTTTCAAGTAACTTACATTAGGTTTGTAGCCATACCATAGATGATAAGAAGTTTTGTTTGAGTCTTTCTTCAACTATACTCTATTCAAGGTATGAACTATAGTGTTGATAGCTTCATTCTAGTATTTGATAGCAACATTCTTTTCTTTCATCAAGGTTCTTGCACAATCCATGATAGATCTATTTCTTCTTTTAGCTATACCATTATGTTGTGGTGTACCAAGGGCTAATACTTATGTTTTAATTCCTCTTTTAATGCATAAATTATTGAATTCATTTGAGATGAATGCTCCACCTTTGTCTAATCTTACACATTTCAATCTTTTTCCAATTTCTTTTTCTATTCTTGTTAGATACAATTTGAACTTTTGAAAAGTTTCTGATTTTTCTTTTAGATACATTATAGTCATCATTCTAGAATAGTCATCAACAAAAAGACTAAAAAACTTTTCTCCACTGTAACTCTCTATTCCAATATATCCACATAAGTTTGTATGAACAATTTATAAGACTTCTTCTAACTTATAGTTTTTGCTTTCGAAACTAGTCTTCCCCGTCTTACCAATTTGGCAATTTTTTCATAATCCCATATCAGGTTTCTTTAAACTAGGAATACCTCTTACTCTTTTATGTTTACTTATCTTAACCAAATTATCAAAGTTTACATGACATAGTCTTTTGTGCCATGACCAACTTTCTTCTACTTGATAAATAAAGCATGAAAAATCATTGAGATCAAGATAAAATAGATTACCTTTTGTTTGCTTGCCAGATACAACCAAATTTCCTTTTCCATCCAGTAGTTTGGCCTGTCCATTCATGAATTCTATCTTAAATCCAATGTTATTCAACTATGCCACACTCAATAGATTATTCTTTAGTCCTTCAACCCAATAAGAATTGTCACATATAAGTTCTTTAGTCTATTAAATACATCCTTTTCCTTTTATGTTACAAGGTTCATTGTTTCCAAATCTCACACTACCTCCATTATAATATTCTATGTGCTCAAATTTTGTTTTATCTCTAGCCATATGATGTGAATAGCCACTGCCAATAATCCATGTATCATTTTTTCTAACATTAGAGATAATTGCCATCTTATCTCCTTCATCATCAAATTCATCTTTTATAGCACCATATACCATTTCATCTTCACTATTATTAGAATCTTTAGCAATAAAACAAGATTTCTTACCTTTGTCTTTGTAGTTCTTGTAGTTCTTGGAATCCTTCTTTCCTTTGTGCTTATTTCTTTTCTTTTTATCTTTTATTTCTTTGTTTGGACACCTTGCAACAATGTGACCAACTTCTTCACAAGAAAAGAAGATTAGAGGAACCTTACCATTGTACTTTCCTCAGCCTTTGGAATACTTTCTTGCAAGTAGGGCTTCAAAAACTTCAAGATCACTATTTGAACTTTCTTTTGTTTCCTCTTCTTCACTTCCTAATTTACTAGACTTTGATTTCTTACCCTTTTCTTTGAGTGAGAGTTTAACTTTAAAGGCAGACTCAATAACCTTTGAAATAGGAACATTTTTATCAAAGTTATCTAACTCAAAAGTTGTCAATCCTCCAACTAGATCATCCAATGATATTTTATTATTTGAATTAAATCTCATCTCTTAAATAGTAGACACTCTAATTGTATAAATGGGAAGAAGAGCTCTAAATACCTTGCTTACAACTATTTTCTCTTCAATATCTCCTCTAGATGCTCTGAGTGCACTTACACTTGCTTTAATTCTTTCCACATATTTTACAATGTTCTCATCTTCTCTCATTTTCATCTAATCAAAATGACCTCTAATACTTTTAGCCTTAGCTCTCCTTACATTTTCATCTCCTCCATATATGTCCTTTAGTTTGGTCCACATCTCATGATTTTTTTTGCAATCTTTAACTTCATCAAATTCAGCATAACTAAGAGAGATGTAATATCAATCATCATGATGTTATGATTCTTCTTTTCAGCAATATCTTCAATTGATAATGTTCCAATGGAAGTCTTGTATTCAGTATCAAGATATTTGCACCCTAAATCACTAATAGTAGCCAAATGTAACCTCATAAGTCCTTTCCATGCTGCAAAATTATCTTTGTTCAGTTTGGGAATCTCTCTTCTGTAAGACATCTTGATCTTTAGCTTAAATCCTTGAAACCTTCTCTGCAAGCACCAAAAGCTCTAACACCAATTATTGGAAATATAGGAGTAATTGAGAGGGTAGGGGTGAATATTTTCATCTATGCTACTATAGCATTTGATGCATAACTCCTCTTACAATATCAAAATAAGGTGTGCTCTCCCATATGAACACAACTGAATCTCATGCATTCATGTAGTTAAGTTGCATTTAGATTAATCATTAACCACTCCACCCTGCTTCATGTCAAACTTACCAAAAAGTCATGCAAGGTCATCTTTTAAGCCTTTTCTCTTTCCCTTTTCCTACCCGTGTCTATTTTCAAGAAAATGGGGTAAAACATACTCATTTTCACCCCATTTCCTCGAGGGGGCACCCTCCTCCCCTATCGTCGCTTTGACACAACTCCTAGGACTCCTATCCTTCTCTAGGGAAACTTATATTTTCTTTTTTTTGATATGATGTCGTCTTGACATCACATCAAAGAGGGGCAAAATGTAGATGCTTAAAAGCATCCCTAAACACTATATTAATTAATTTTAATATTTTCCATGATATTGTAACTAATTATTAATTAATTAATTATACTGCTCACATTCTTCTACTTATTTAATTAAATTAATTAATTAAATGAGTTCATTCTCTTAAGTATTCAAATCTAATTTAAATACTTCTAGCCTTAATGTGTTAAATTAATTTAACACATGATCCTCCATGTTTCCCCGTTTTTAAATAAATTTTGTTTATTTAATCCTCACATCCTATCAATTCCTCTAAATCCATGATTAAATTAAATCTCATTTAATTTAATCTTAAGCCTAACCTAGAGCCTAGCCTACACCCATCATTTTCATCCTCTTAAGCCTACTTTTTCTCTAATCCCACTTAATCATTCCTAATCTTCTCCTTAATCCCCCTCATTAGCCCAAGAGTGTGCTCACACATGTGTGATATGGCATGCCTACACACTTTGGTCTCCCACTCTTCTTCTCAAGTTTTCTCACACATGTGTGAGCAAACTTTGAATTCTTAACCATTTGCATGGCTTGCATGTCACTTTATGTGGCATCTACATGGATGCCACCTCACCAAGCCCTCCCTCAAGCCTATAAATAGAAGGCTTGTCTCAAGCATTTGCATCTCCCATTATTGCATTGTTACCATGCCATTTTGATTTTTGAGTTATCATGCTAAGAGTTTGCATTGTAGTTTGATTTTCATAGATATTTCTAGGATCATACTAACAATTTGGTAGCTAATTTAGTTTGCTTCATGCATTGTTAGTCTAGTTTTTTCGTTTTTTAGCATCTCCATTTTATTTACATCTTAATTTAGCTTGCATATCTAGTTAATTTCTTTGTTGCATTTCATATTTTCACCATTGAATACTTCAAGTATGGCTTTCTCCATAGCCTTTTCTTGAAGTGTTCTTCATTTCATGTAGTTTAGGATCATATTGCATCCTCATTCTCATTTGCACATTTATTCAAGAGATTCATCACTTTGTTGTGTTTGGGAGAGTACACCAAACATACCCTCCATCTTAACACACTAACAAGGCCTCTTATGGGTGCCTTTGTTGAGATGTAGAGGTGGCTAGAAGATTGGGTTTGTTAGCTGCTTAGGGTTGTAAAACCCAACCAAGCATTAGTTAGTATTTTTTCCTTGCATTTTGATGAATCTTTGCTATACTTTCAAGGTTTTTAACTAATGTTTACTTGTTAACTCATGCTACTAACAGTTCACATTTTCTAGCACACAATTACTACTAATTTGAATGCAACTAATTTGCTAATTATAGATCTCTATTATGGCTTGTACTTGATCTTTTTTATCAAATATAGCTTTTTTTCTCCATAAGGATATTATGCTTATCCTTCAAATTCACTTCCTCTCTTCATCATTAAATCCTCAATACATTCATAACATCTTCACTTTTCCTCTTTGAATCCACAACTTGACCTTATATCTTTCATATTGTCAAGTTGGCTTATATACAACTTAGAATAACTAATTTTATCATTACAGTCAACTAGAACTAATGGATAAATCAATTAAGGTTAATATGCCAAAATAAGAAAATCCTTTGTTACTCAACCTAGCTCGATATATACTAACTTAGAAATCATTTCTTATGTTAACCAACAGAAGCTTGATGAACATTTCATACTTGTAAAGATCCTTTGGCAACTGAGTGAGCTTGGTTAACATTGGTTCCATCCAACTTTTCTTCATTAAACGTCATCTTCTATAGACTTTCCTTTGATGCCCGAGTGAACTCAATAGACACTACCTTCTAAACTAGGCAAACATAGGAATGCTCGGTAGACTTGGAAAACTATCTTCACTACTAGAGTGAGCTCAACATACACTAATTGATAATGATATGAAATTGGTGTAACATTAAAGACAATACACATTTAATCAATTGTATCCAAAAAAATAGAATATTTTCTTTTTGTATCATTCAATTTCACACTAAAATAAGCAACAAATCTACCTTCTTAGCTCAAAATAGCTCCTATTATAGTACCACTAGCATCATAGTCTACTTGAGACACCTTGTTAAAATCTGGAAGTGCTAAAATAGGATGCTTTATAACTTTCTATTTCAACATAACAGAACTGTTATTTGCTCCTATAGTCCACTTAAATTGTTTCTTATCTCCTCTCATTGCTTCAATTAAGGGTCCACAAATACTATTAAACCTCTTATGAACTTTCTATAAAAACTAGCTAGTCCATGAGAATATCTTACCTTTGTAGTACTCTTTGCAGTAGGTCATTCAAGGATAGTCATCAATTTCTCTAGGTCCATTTTCAAACCTTCTATTGAGACTACAAACCTAAGGTACACCTACTCTTTCTTCACAAAACTGCACTTTTTTAGATTTATCAGCAACTTTTCTTCCCTCAACTTATCAAACACCTTTTAGATAAGCATCAAATTCTCTAATGTCTTACTAAAGATCAATATATCATCTAGGTAAATAATGTCAAACTTACCCAGAAACTCTTGTAGTACCTCATTCATGAGCTGCATGAAAGTGCTTGGACTTTTGGTTATCCCAAAGGCATGACTAACCACTCATACAGTCATTCCCTTGTCTTGAAAGTAGTCTTCTACTCATCACCTTCTTTGATACGAATCTGATAGTATCCACTCTTCAGATCTATCTTTTTAAAATACTCAACCCCACTCAAACAATCCATAATATCATCCATCCTTGGTAATGGAAATTTGTACTTGATTGTGATCTTGTTAATAGCATGAGAATGTGTGCACATCCTCCATTATCTAGTCTTATTTGATGCTAATCTAGTCTTATTTGATGCTAATACTACTACTACAACACATGGACTTGGCTCTCTTGAATTAACCCCTTCTACAATAACTTGTAAACTTGTCTACTCAATTCTTCACTTTTTGCTAGTGTCATTCTGTGCATTTTCTTGTTTGGAAAACTAGCTCCTAGAATAAAATCCATCTAGTGACTGATCTTCCTCATTGGGGGTGATCTATCAGGTACATTATCAAACACAATATCATAAAACCCTAATGATCTCAGATTGGTTTTGACAATTGAGTGTCAACACACTTAAGAAATTTACTAAGTTCATGCCGAGCTAGTAATATATGCCAAGTATAATATGTATAGATGTCAAGTTGTAATGAGTGTTGACTCACTCATGTGTCGAGTAAATCAAGTGATGAGTAAATAGTAAGTGCCAAGTAGTTCAAGTGCCGAGTGAAGAGTAGATGTCGAGAAAGTTCAAGAACCAAGCCAAATAGAATTATAGTATGTGTCAAGCATCAGTATTAACAAGTGTCAAGTAACACAGAATTGACCTAGTTGTTTGTGATAGCACAAACAACTATGTAAACCATTTTTGAGATGACATATGGATAGATCTTGAAGCTCTAAAGATAAGATCAAATCTATTTGGATTCCCTATGCAATCATCATGCAAACAATTATAAAAATGGAAGGAATTGAGTGCGAAAAATGGACGAATCTCAATCGTAGATTCATACCTAACCCTAAGCCACCAAAGTCTTTTTAGAGGGAGATGAAGCCCCATAATTTAGTATGTGAGAGAGAGCATTAGAGAATGCATGCAAGGAGGTGATACTAGTGAAGATTTGAAGGAAGTAAAAGGGGTGAATTGATTAATATACATTCAAGGTGACTTAGAAGAAGGACAAAATAGTAGAATTAGTTATCAGAATAGAGGATCAAGGATACAGCTATTTCATATCAGATCAAAAAGGATCAAGAAGGAATGAATTGTGATCTAAAATCAGCAATACCAGATTGTAAGTGTATCAGATCAAATATTCTATTGTACTTTCTAACAACTGTATCAATAAGATGAAATCCTTTTATTAAGGTTGATTTAACAATCATAGTGAAATCTTTTAATAGGCTGACATTCCAACTGAGTGTTCTAAAGTCCTTTAGCTAGGCACACTTTTAACAGGGTGGGATCTAACAATCCTCTATATGCCTTTAATAAGGTAGGCCTTTCATAGGTCAGATCATGAGAATGGTTAAATTATGTAACCTTAACAGGTGAACTATATTGTTGCAATAGTGAAGAATTGTGGTTGTCATCCCCACCCCAGTTTTACCTTCTCATTTGAGGGTTTCTGGGTAACCATATCTAGTGTCAAGTGTTTATAAGGATGCATTTACTTTACATTGTATTTCAATATGTTTATGCATGCATTGTTTTAAAGTTAAAAGTTTTATTGGTTAAAAATTAGTACTTCTGATTCACCACCCCCCGCACCCCTCAGAAGTACACATTTCCCATATGTATTTCCAACAATTGGTATCAGAGCCTAGTTCTCATCAGGAGAAGCCTTACAGCTTGGAGAAAAGATCTTGAGATGGAAGTTTACAAGTTTGGAAAGAGAATTGAAAATTAGGATATTGACATACATATGTTACTACAACAACTGAATGAAGCCAGAGATGCCTTGAAAAGTTTGCTAAAGAGGAGGAAAGAGATTGCTATGGTAGAAAATGACACTCAATACAAGGAGATTGACACCACAAAGTTATTTGCAAATGGTAACTCCTATGAATTTGATGCAGCAATTATAGATCTCATGGACAAGAATAGAGCACAAGTTGAGGAGATCAAGAATCTCAAGTTGGAAGAGGAATCACAAGAAATATTGCTATGTGTGGTGACTGAGAAAAAGAAGAAAGCTATAGAAGACAAGCCCATGATTGGAGAAGACAATAGAATTTTTTCAAATAGATTGGAAGAAAAATTAGTAGAGCTATCTAGGATCTCGAACATGCAATTGGACACCCTAAGTTAAATGATGAATGCTCATCATGAGTTGAATGTCAAGGACATTGAGATAACTATATTGAACTTGTAGAATGAACAACTGAAGAATGACCTAAAAAGAGAAAAGGAGTTTGCTGAAAGCTTCAACAAGCCAAATGAAGCCATCAAGTACTTTGAGCAACTACTGAGATCCCCTAGATCTAGTAACGACACATCAAGATTGGGCTACATGAGCATTGAATAAAGAGAATCATCCAAAGTTGTTGAGGAAAGAAACAATAAAGGTAAGTACTCTAAACCTACTTGTCATCATTGTGGAAAGAAAGGGCATACAACTAATGTTTGCAAGAGCAAGAATGCTAGTTAGAATGCTAAGCCAAAGAACATGATTCATTGTCACAAGTGTAACAAACAAGGTCATCAGGCACATGAATGCAAAACAAGAACCATGCATGCACCAAAATTTGAAGCACATGGCTACAATTGTCAAAATTTTGGACACAAAGCCTTTGAATGCAGATCCAACTCCACATGGTCATCAAAAAAAGGAAGAAGCCATGAAAATTCCTATAATTGGGATTACAATACAAGACATAGCTATCATTATTGTCAAGAGTATGGACACATCCATGAGAATTTCATAAGAACACACTTCAGTGGTAGCTACAATACATGGTTGAGTCAAACTACATGCTTTAGTTGTTTAAAGACTAGTCATATTAGCAAGCATTGCCCAACAAGGAAAAAGGCACCTAACTCAGAGTTCAACAAAGGAAAAGGCAACGTAGATGTTGAGCACATCAAAGGAGAGATGAACAAAACATCCAAGAAGAAAGATGGATGCAACACATCAAATGAAGGGATCACTTCACCTGAAAGGTGAAGTGGTCACATCTCAACAAACTAAGCAAAAAGGAGGTATGTGGGACTGATATTTAAATGCTTCATCATACATTAGTTCCAAGATAGGTTAGTGCTAAAAAGGAAAAACTAGCATGAATAAAGATGCAAGTCAAAAAAAAAAAAACCAAGGTCAAACTTTAAGTTTTCATCTTACTGTCAAGTGTGAAAAGTTCTCTTCAATTACAGAGTAAATTCTAGTGTGTGTCAAGTTGTCAACCAAAGTAAGTTGAAGTCAAATCAGTAGTAGATTTCAAGTGAAAGAAACTCCTATTGGAGAAAAGTAAGGGTAATTCTAATAGTTTTCAAGTGATGGAAAACCAATAGACGATGAGCAAAGCAGAAATTGCATAGAAGTTGAGTTTACAGCTGTACATGCACCATGCATTAAATGTGATGTTTTGAAAGGGTACAAGGAAACTTTTGGCTCATTTATCATCATTACAAACATAAAGAAAGAGTGAGTAGAGCAAAGAAGTGATTTCTGAGAAGAGATTGAAGCATTTGCATGGATTCTAGCAAAGATCAAGCATTATTCCATCGATTTAAAGATATTCTTCATGTGTCGAGTTACATAGTTTTGTATTTGTCAAAACCTTAGTTTGCAAAATTTACTCTAGCTCTAGGAATCCTAAGGATAAGGAACCATTTGAATTTTAATTGGTTAGTAATGAGGTAAAACAACTAGACTATAGGGCTATTCCAGAGGTCGCATACAAAAATGACCCAGTAGGTGCATTATCAATTATTCCGCCCAAGGTTGTAATGGTTCAAGATGTCAAAAAGTGTTATAATTGCAAGGTTGGAGGAATAGGAGACATGGGAATTCGTCAAGCGTATGATAAACTATGTGAAAATGGAGTGTTAAAAGAAGAATTCCAAATCATAGAAAGAAAGGGCTTAACCTGTGCCCTAGATTTCCCCATTGTCTCCAAAATGGAATGGATAAGAATTGTCTTGAGCAGAATCCATGATGGATGCCTATGGCTGGAAGGAGGACCTATTAAATTGTCAAAGAGGATTGTACATAGGGTTACAACCCTAGAATGGCCCAAGACCCTAAGGAGAAACTCAAAAGAAGCAATTGAGAAAAATATAGGGGCAAAGTGGAATAAGAGAGGAATGACCATTGATACTATCAAGGATCCACTTCTTGAATTTGGAATGAGGGTCATATCACACAAATTCTATCAATCAAGATGACTAAATAGTGCTCCATGTATAGCAATTGATATAGGACATATGATTGTGAAGAAAGATCACACTTATGATCTTGTAGAGTTACAGTTGCAGCAAATTAATGAAAACCTAGGAGCAATAAGGAGATCTAAAAGTGCTCAATATAAATTTGGTTCGATATTGATATGCATATTATTTTATGTTCAAAATGAGTTTCCCTCTTTTGGTAAGGTAGGATGGAAGACCAGTAGGTCTGTGGCTATACAAATAAATGAGTAGATTGAAAAAATGGGAGACAATTTTGAGTTAGTAATGACTAGCTACCTTGAGGATTTCAAGTAATCAATGAAATAGAGGCTAAGAATTTATGTTTCCCTGGTGGAGAAGTACTACAATGACATATGTTTCTTGGTAGACATTGATTACACCTTTATCTAGGTTGTAGTACCCAAAGTGACATGGCTAAGGCCTTTGGGTTATGAAATCAACATAGATGAGGCATTAGCTACCATCATTGCACTACTTACAGAGGAAGTTGACAAGTTAACAAAAATCTTTGGTAATTATGATATTGTCAAATCCAAAGTTGAAATGGAATTGAAAACTATCTCAACTCTAAAGAAGAAGGATAAAATGGTGAAGAAGTTGAAAGCTAAATTTGGTGAGGGAGCTGAAGGCAATGATGATGATGATGATGATGATGATGATGATGAGGAAGAACAAGAGCAGGCCCAAGAACCTCTTGCCCTAACCCAAGGTATGGGTGAAGATGAAGAAGAAGAAGGTGTCAAGGAGGAACAAGCTAAGGAAGCACCAGCTAAATAAGAACCAAAGAAGAGAAAGGCTAAGACATAGCTTGCAACTCAACTAAACAGTAAGAAAATTGCAAAACCAAGCCCTACAAAGCCTGCCACTCTAGCCACAAGAGCAACCACAAGGGCCACTATTCAAAAGGAAAAGGAGAAAGTAAAAGAGAAGAAGAAGGCTACTAAAAAACAAGGTCTTGTGCAAAAGAAATTAAGGAGAAAATATGTTATACAACTAGAATCTGATGATGAAAGGACTGAATCAGAAGACACGAGCCAGCTCAAAGTGGTAAGTCATGCTCCCAAGTCTGATATTGAAAATATTTGTGATAATATTAGGGATAATGTAGACTTAACTGGTTTTAAAAATATTGATTTTAATAAATTAAGTAGAGAAGATGAAAATAAGGTTGAAGAATCAATGTATTCCTTGATGGAAAAATTCATGAACACCCCTCTGGAATTTGACACTACATTGCCCAAAGATTCATATTCAATTATTGAGAATAAATGGCATTATTGCCTAAATATGGAGAAGTAAATAAGAGAGTCTACATTGGCACAAGTGATTCTAGAATTATCAAAAGGGAAAATAACAAAGGTAAATAAGAAACACAATAGTAAGTTTGCACCCAAGTATAGAGCCTTCAACATACTTCAAAACAAGATTGAAGATGTTGTAAAGAAGTGCACTCAAATGTGGAAGTTGATATATGGCTTGACTATTGTTAAGGAAGGAGAGGAAGATCCCTTTAAGGGAAGGAATAGTGGAGAAGATGAAAATGACAAGGAAGGAGAAGCTAATAAAGAAAAGGAAGGTAACACAGTACAAGAGAGACAACAAAAGGGAGATGAAATGGAAACAACTGAGGAGCAGCAAATAGATCAAAGTGTACAAGACACACAATTGCCACCATTAAGCCCTCCACATGACAAAAACACACATGTAGAAATAATAAAAGTAAAAGATGTTCCTGGTAGCTCAGCCCAAAACATTAATCCACTAACTGGAGAGGATCTAAAGAAGATCCTTGACCAATCTACATTATAGGAGAAATTGTGTGATAATCCAGTGTTGGCTAGTGTGGGTGAGTTACAGAAAGTAGTAGCTGACATAATTAGGGATAAGGTGAACACACAAGAACCACCTTCTACCATCCCTATAGCTACTAGTGGTCAACCTCAAGAGAAAGCATCTAAAGATACATTAGCTAAGGTTGATACCACAGTCAAAGTTGTTATGATTGAACAACAAACTAAGAATATAGAGGAGCCCACAAAGGAACAAATAAGATAGATAGAGGTATCTGTACCTACTGCACAAACACAAGGTGCACTACAAATAATTTTGATTGATCAAGAAGGATCAGAAGAAGATAATGGCATTCCAAAGGAATAGGTGCAAGAAGCCATTCAAACATTGGTTAATTTACCAACAACTGGCACTCCTACCAAAGTCCTTCAAAAGTTGAGCACTGATGCAATGTCACTTCAAATTTCTACACCAGGATCAAGCTCAACTAAGGTTACAAGGGTATGTCACTATAGAGACCCAACATTAGATGAGGAAATTTTTATACCAAAATATGACTATGCAACCATGAACCTACAACAAATCAATATCATGCAGGAGGCATTAGAAAGGAAGAACAACCAATAAATACTTAGAAAGGAGTATAAGCAAAGGCAAGCACTAGATGAGATCAAAGACATCTTTTTAGATGCATTCAGCTTGCAAACACCTGATGAAACCAAGCCTATATTGGAACAATTGTCAGAAATTGTTGAATGGGTGACAAATGAAGACCAGGAAACTAATGCAAAACTCATGGAATGGTCTCAAAATAATTTTCAAGGTAAAATTAATGAGAAGATATCTAGTGGAATAGCACTGTCACAAGTGGAACTGGCTAAAAAGATTGAAAAAGTGAAGAAGGTACTTGAACATATATTCTCACTATACACCAAATTGTGTGACCCTACACTCTTCAAAAAAGAAACAAGATAGAGGATTTTGAGTCTGCAAAGAAACTTGAAAATATTTGGTATGCAATTACCACAAAACTCAGCTCAAAGTGAGAAGCACTTTCATTCAATGCTTCACACACAAAAGGAACTAGTTGTATTAATAGTAGAAGAGGCTAACACAAGAGCCAAGATAATTCAGATTCAAGCCTCCCTAACCCCTCACATGGAGATACTACAAATAGAACTAGCCTATGTTGAAATAATACTCAAGAAAGATCCTAATCTTTCAACTTTAGATGGCTTAGTTCACCTTGTAGAAGAGACAGCCATCCAAATGAAATCACTAGATGTTGCAATAGACAACTAGGATGTTGCTCTCAAGATTGTAATGGAAGTTAATAAGAAATTTCTAGATAAATACACACTCAGAATATAAACCCTTTCACATCAATGTCAAAAAGGGGGAGAAATATTAAAGGGGGAGATATATGCAAGGGGGAGACATCTGAAAGGGAAGATAAAGTAAACAAAGAGAAGAACAAACAAAGAGGGAGTAAATAGTAGGAGAGAAGAACAAATAAAGGGGGAGTAAATAGCAGGAATGCAAA
Organism: Cupressus sempervirens; assembly: GCA_028749045.1. Taxonomy (NCBI): domain Eukaryota; kingdom Viridiplantae; phylum Streptophyta; class Pinopsida; order Cupressales; family Cupressaceae; genus Cupressus; species Cupressus sempervirens. The sequence continues at coordinate 658,355,053 of CM053784.1, forward strand.
AAAAGGGTATATCAGAACAGATCAGATAAAGATTATCAGAATGATTAGAGATTTTGAATATAGAAAAGACACATTAACTCAGGGGGAGTCACAAAAATTTTGAGGTATATGGTTCATTACAAAATTTTGAACAATTTTGAAATATATATATGCTGAACTGGATGTATATTATACTCGAGGAGATTAGATTCATCATGTATAGTTAAGTCTATTTTCCACTCATGTCAGGGGCAGAGATTATTGATCTCAAATTGGTTTTGAAAATTGAGTGTCAACACACTTACAAAATTTACTAAGTTCATGCCTAGCTAGTAACATATGTCAAGTATAGTATTTATAGATGTCGAGTTGCAATGAGTGTCGAGTCACTCATGTGTTGAGTAAATCAAGTTTTGAGTAAATAGTAAGTGTTGAGCAGTTCAAGTGCTGAGTGAACAGTAGATGCCGACCAAGTTCAAGTGCTGAGATAGACAAAATTATGGTATGTGTTGAGCATCAATATTAACAAGTGTTAAGTAACATAGAATTGACCTAGTTGTTTGTGATGGCACAAACAACTATGTAAACCATTTTTGAGCCAACATATGGATAGATCTCAAATCTTGGAAGATAAGATCAAATCTATTTGGATTCCCTATGCAATCAACATGTAACCAATCAAAAAAATGGAATGAATTGAGTGGGAAAAATGGATGAATCTCAATCATAGATTCATACCTAACCCTAAGCCACCAAAGTCTTTTTAAAGGGAGATGAAGCCTCATAATTCAGTATGTGAGAGAGAGAGAGCATTAGAGAATGCATGCAAGGAGGTGATACTAGCAAAGATTTGAAGGAAGTGAAAGGGGTGAAATGATCAGTATACATTCAAGGTGACTTAGAAGAATGACAAAATAGTAGAATCAGTTATTAGAATAGAGGATTGAGGATACAACAATTTCATATTAGATCAACAAGGATCAAGAAGGACTGAATTGTGATTTGAAATCAGAAATACTAGATTGTAAGTGTATTAGATCAAAAAAATTATTGTAATTTCTAACAACTATATCAGTAGGATGAAATCCTTTTATTAAGGTTGATTTAATAGTCATAGTGAAATCCTTCAACATGGTGACATTCCAAGTGAGTGTTCTAAAGTCCTTTAGCCAGGCACACTTTAAACAAGGTGTTAAAATCCTTTAACAAGGTGGGATCTAAAAATCCTTTTTAAGCCTTTAACAGGGCATGCCTTTCACAGGGAAAATCATGAGATGCTCAAATTATGTAACCTTAACAGGTGAACTTTATTGCTACAGTAGTGAAGAATTGTGGGTGTCATCCCCACCCTATTTTTACCTTCTCATTGGAGGGTTTCTAGGTAATCATATCTGGTGTCAAGTGTTTATATGGATGCATTTACTTTACATTGTATTTCAATATGTTTATGTTTTTTTAACTTAAAATTTGTATTGGTTAAATATTAGTACTTTTGATTCACCCCCCCCCCCCCCCCCCCAACCCTCAGAACTACACATTTCCCATTTGTATTTCCAACAAACCCTCCTAACATATCTATAAATTCTATAGGTACCTCCTCTACTTCTTCTTTACCATCCTTTTGAATTATAGAAAATACCTATGCTCACACATCATACCTTGGAGAAACTCCTTTCCATCAGCAAAACATATTCTATTAGTACTACATACCTTTTCTTCTTTCTCCTTTAATGGCTTCAATTTATGTTTCACTCCATCCTTTGTCAAAGTATAGGTATTTTCTCACCCATCATGTACAACATGACTATCAAACTAACATGGCCTACCTAGCAACATATGACATATGTCCATACGTGTGATATCACAAAGTACCTCATCTTGGTAGCTTCCAATCTTGAACTTCACTGAGCATTGCTCACTAACCATGGCCTTGTGATCACCTTGCACCCAAGCAATACGATAAGGGTGTGGGTGTTTCTGTTTCTTCAGCTTCAGTTTTGTGACCATCATTTCTAACACCATATTATCAATACTTCCACCATCAATGATCACATCACAACACCTATCTTCACATCTGCACCTTGTGTGAAACAAGCTCCTTCTTTGATCAGGTTCATTCTCACCACTCAGTAGGACTCTTCTATTAACTATGATTTCTCCACTTTTAGCATCTTCAAAATGTTATGATCTGGCATATTCATCAACATGTGCAACTCTATCTTGACCTTTTTTTCTTTGATCTATCTATCCTTGGTGCTTGGAACATTCAAATTCTTTGTGCCCTTATTCTCCATAGTGAAAACATTTCCTACAAAAGCCCCCTCTTCTAGATCCTTGTCCTCTACCTCTTCCTCTCCAATATTTATTATTATTATCATGGAAATTATAAGAATTGTTTCCCCTCTAGGTATAATTGCTATTTGTAGCCTTATCCTTGTTCTTCTGATCATCATTTCATCCTCCATAAGATTATTCGCTAGATCTTCTATCGTGACCTCTTCCACTATTCCTATTGTCAAACTTTTTGCTCAATTTCTCCTCAACTCTTAGGGAAAGCTAATATGCCTCCTAAATACTAGTCTCTCAAACAAGACTAATCTCATCCTGAATGTTGGGCCTTAACCTATTAAGATAATGGGTGACTTTCTCCTTATTATCTTCTACATGGTCAGTTCTAATGAGAACTCAATAGAACTCTTCGGTATACTCTTGAACGGATTTTCCCACTTGCTTCAACCCTTGCATTTTCTTCAATAGATCAAGATCATAATTCATGGGAATGAATTTTCACTTCATTTTAGCTACCATCCAATCCCATCTCATGATTTTTTCCTTTCCTCTTTTATTTTGATCCAACTAGATCTCCTACCACTAGATCTTTGCATTACCCTTCAGTTTGGAATTTACAAAATTGACCCTATCGGAATCTTCAATATCTTCAAATTCAAATTATTCTTCTAGTTTATTGATCTAGTTGATTAATTCTTCAATCGTTAGGTGTAACACCTTCAACTCTTCCTCCATGCTCTCTTCATGGAGGCATTTTCACTCTTTTGCTAAAACCCTAGTGCAAACTACCTCATAATCAGTGACCTTTCTACACACTCAACCCAACTCATAGTTTTGGTATGAATTACCTTATAATTAGTGATCTATCCATACATTTAGGAACTCCAACTCTAATACCACTTAATGAAGGGTGCTCCCCTTAATACCACAAACACATAATAGAAACATAAACAAACAAAAAAAATAACAGTAATTGTGATAGCAAAATATGGGCTTCTTATTATCACCACAAATGAAGAATTACAGAATTCACAATTATAATTTCCTAACCGACATCAGAACCTTCATTATAGTAATATGCAAGATAAATTTGTGAACTATCACCCAGAGTTGTCCTAGACAATGTTCGGACATTTCTTAAATAGGAAATTTTATGCCACCCAAGAAAGATCTAGACATTCAAACTTAATACCTAGGGTTGACAGACCCTAACAATACATATAAAGTTAGTCAAATACATTTTTGACATTTATTTTAGATATTTTGGTCAACCCAACTTTGAAAGACCATAACTCTCAAACTATTACTCTAATTGGCTATTATAACCACTTCTCAAACACCCCAACTCTTGATCTACAAGCTCAAATTCATGCAAGTGCCCATCCATCAAGTTTTTGAGCCTTATCTAGGCACTTTAAGGCCTATAATGGTGAGACTAATATTTATATACCAAAAATCTGTAATAAATCTATGAATATGCATGATATGGCATTAAGCCTCAACTGGTAGGCTATAATATCCAAGATGAATATCCACCTCTAAAATTAGGACATTTTGTTCTTGTATGACAAACTTACTAAAAATAGTAACCCCCTATCTACTAGTCTTGATTAAAATAGAAAAGGATAAAAATAAAAATATTTTTGGGTGATGCAAGATTGTTCTTACACCCAGGATGTTGCTGCATCATGATGATAAGGATAAGCAAGGTCATTTTATACAATAGTTTGGTACAAAAAAGAGCCAAAGAGAGGAGAACAAATCAAGTGAAATGTCTTAGAAGGGTGAGGAGACTAAGATGGAGCAACAATAGCCTAGTCTGATTCTACAAACAAAAATTCTACAACAAGCAATGTCATGTAGCAACACAGTAGACTCCAAAGGTAAGAGATTACAAAAGAAAATTAATTCTCCATCATTAATTATAGGTAATCCTATTACATTAGATGAGGAGATTATAATTCCTAATTGGAATACATCCAATCTGACTAAAGAGAAAATTAGGATTTTAATTAATTTGTTGGAAAGAAAGGCCAAGCAAGTAAAAATGAGGACAAAGGATCAGCAGAAATAGGTGTTATATGACATCAAGGACATTTTTCTTGATATATCTATTTTTGATGATTTAGACAAAAAAAAAATCCGCTATAATTGAGAAATTGAATGACCGTAACATTGACACACAAGAAAAACTTATGTAGTGATCAGAAATGAAATTTGAGAAAAAAGTATTAGAGAAGGTCTCAAATGAGATAACAATACAATAGGTTGAACTATCTACTCTCAATAATGATTTGGAATAATTGGTTACAAATGCAAATGCATTGTTTTACAAATAGTGTAATGATATCCCCTCATACTACAAGACAATAAGGGAGAGAATGGATAAGATTGATATTAATCTTTAGAAGGATAGCAAAAACATGAGCATAGATCCAAGATCCAGCTCAATATATTTTAATAGATCAAATTATTGCAAGGTAAGTAGTCAGAGCTTTTATAGGAATAATTTCATATTAAAGATGGGGTAGCTTTTATTCAAGAATGGTTACCACCTCATACGAAAGTAATGCAAAGGAATCTACAAACTTCTAAGGATCTTATTTAGAACCAGCACTTATCCATTGTTGATAACATGGTGAATCTGGCACCCAAGATAGAGATTGAGAAAAGTGTCCTGGAAACTTTGAAGACTAATTGGGATAACACAATGGATATAGTAATCAATTTGTACCATCCATTTTTCAAAGATTTTTCTACATTCCTTGAACCCTAATTGAATATTATTTCTAGGCTTAAGTGACAAAAATAAGGGAGGAATAGTATGATCAAATTGTATGATGATAATCAAGTATGAGTATATATGAGATTTTTTTATGTATATTTTTATTCAAAAGGAATGGATTTATAAGAAGATTTATGTTCTGATGGTGGAAAAAAAAAAAAAAATTTTGGAGAATATTTTTAAAATGCAAGTCATAGTAGACTATGTAGATTAAGCTACAGGTATTGTGTACATCATAAGGGGGAGTTTTTTTTTTTAAGTTTTTGGTATGCTAAGTTTTGATCATGACAAAGTGTTTTTTCCACTAATACTAAAAGGGTAGATTATTGACCCTAAATACAATAATAATATTGTTAGTCAGTGCAAAACACTTAGACATTATGATGCAAAGTTGGTCAATTATCACTACGACCAAGCTACTCTATATAAGATAAGCAATGTAAAGGAGAAGTGTATTTATTCAATTTTTGCTTAGCAGTAGTGATTGTTGAGAAAATTAGTAGTTGCTGAATATACAATGGTTGTCAAGTTATACAATAGGCAAGACATGAGCCAAGTGATGTAGAGGTCAAGTGATACAATAGAATTTGAGGATAGTATGCATCAAGGGACAACATTAAGATCAAGCATGACCAAGCATCAGAAAGGTATATGAACCAAGTCAAAAAAATTTGCACATATGTTTGGAATGGCACAAATTCTTATGTAAACCATTTTGTTGAGCTATAGACACATTTTTATGGTTGAGGAGTTAATCATGGAGGTAATTATGCATGTAATTATGCATAATTGGTCCCTATGCAATGAGACCAACCAATCAAAAAATTGTAAGGATTAGGTGGAAAAAAGGAAGAATCTAGATTGTTGCTTGAGTACTAGCCGTGATGGTTATTTAAGCACAATTCCAAGCCATAATTTTTTTTTGAGAGTTGGAGAAATTATATATCAATCATAAAGAGGTGATTACATATTTGAAAGAGGTGATATGTCATCAAAATCTAAGTGCAAATTGAAGGATCAAGGTGTTGTTACATTCTAACAGGTGTATCAAGGTGAATATCTTAACAAAGTGGTCCTAACAGGCCTATGTAAATCTCTTAACATAGTGCTCACTTAATTGTGTAGTTTAAATCCTTTAATTAAGGTAGACTTAATAGTCTTGTAAGCTCTTAACAGGGAAATCCCTTGATAGGGTAGATCATCAAAAGTGATCAAACTTTGTAGCCCTAATAGGCATAATTTATTGTTGTAGTAGTGAAGATTTTGTGTCATCTCAACCATAGTTTTACCTTCACCTTGGAGGGTTTCTAAATTACCAGGTATAGTGTCATGTGTTGATCAGCTTCTTATGTGTGATTTTCATGTTATTAGATGTTAGATCTAATATTAAATGTTGATATATGATGATGCATGAATAAGGGGTATGTGGTGAAACAAGTTGATGTGGTTTATATTTGAAGTCATAAAAGTTTTATAGATCTTGATTCATCACCCCCCCTCTTGGTATCTTACTTTCCCACTAGATTTCCAACAAATTGAAAAGGTAAGAAATGATTTTCTTATCCTAGAATATAAGAGGGCTAAATATCCCTAAGAAGCAGTATGTTTTTTAACACAAGGTGGACATCTTGTTAATCCAAGAAGTTAAAATGACTTACAATGACTTTACTCAAATTGTTAACAACACCTGGTTGGGAGCTATATTCATGTATTTTGAATCCAATGGGGCTTCTGGGGGTATTTCCACCATCTAGAATTCTTCTAGGTTGAAAGGTTCCCCCCTTTCCTTTTCTAAGAATTTCCTTTAGGTTTTCTTTGAGAAAGATCAAAACTCCTCATAGTTTTTTAATGTGTATGTCCCCAACACTAAGGCTAGAATAAAAACCCTATGGGATGAAATCCAAAGTTTTATGTAGTCTATCTCTTCTAAAAACTACATGTTGGGAAGAGACTTCAACTCCCCCTTGTACCCCTCTCAAAAGGTGGGGCACTTTCTGACTATAAATATAACATGGGTGACTTAGTTAGGTCCATAAATAACTCCAATCTTATGGATATAAATCTTATAGGTAACCCTTTCACATGTTCCAATAATAGAAAATGGGTTGATTTGATCCAAGTTCGATTGGATAGATTTATTTCCTCCTCTAGTTGGCTAGCTTCCAATAATTCCCATCTAAAAACTTTGCCCCGTACAACCCCTAATCACAACTCATTGGTTTTTCAATGGTTGGACACTCATTGTAAGGCCCCCCTCCATTTAGATATAAAATCATGTGGTCTCTATTAGCCATATTTTCCCTCTCACCAAAATTTGACTTTTCCTATCAAACATGTCCAATAGCCACATCTTTCAAATATTCAAATGATCAAATGTTATATAATGGTTTATTCAAAACTTTAGTCTTATCCAATTTTACCCTAAGTCTTCAAAATTTTCATGATTATACCCTTCCAAGGTTTTTTTTCATGACCTTGTGAAAGCCCTTCATTGTCTTGTTGCACACTTGTATGGCTTAACCACTAGCTTCACCACAAAGGCACAAAATAGCTAAGTCCAGTGTTAGCATCATTTTGCAGCATTTTATGTCTGCATACCATTTCTACCTATGACCCTACAAAAAACCATATCTCTAGTATTCACATAATTGCATGAGTTAATAAAGAACTCAAGGTTAGGGCAGCAACTACATGAATGATCAATGAAAATAGTTATTTTTGGTTTTTCCTAGTCGTAAGGAGTTAGGATTTGACCAAAGTTGAAGTTGTGACAATGCAATTGAATATCATACGTAGTCAAGTTCACATGAATCACATTATCATGAACATTTTATGCTAAGTCAATTTTTATTTGCAACGATACCAAAGACTTGGATTCCTATAGTCGTAGGGTCATGATGGTTAAGAGAATAATGTAATGCTAGGCTAAAAAATGGTGATTAGTGATTAGTTTGATGGTGTCCCAACTTCACAAGAATAAAATAGTCAATAAGGATAAAGGTGGTGAAGCTATGAACAAAGAGAAGAATGGGTTGATGTAAAAGTTTGGAGATCGGTGAGGTGGCAAAATGTTTAAATTATAGTGGACCATGTGGCTCTTTTTGGTTGATTGACTCTAGTTGACCAACAACATGGCTAACTTGGCATACTAATAAATAGAGGAAGAAGCTCTCTAGTATCAAATCTAGTCTTGATCTCCCATAACCACTTTCATTGATCTCCAAGTCTAATAATATGAAGAAACACTCCATCACCACCTTCTGATCCATCTACTTAGTCAAAATGTTAATGATCATCATTCTTATCTTCTCAAAGATTTGTTTTGTGAACAAGTGATCTTATTATGTTTGGATTTGTGCCATGATTAGATCTTTCCTAGATTTTTAGTAACTATTCTCTGTAATCTTGATTTGTAGTAACTATTCTCTGTAATCTTGAATATAGTTGTTGAGTTCTACCTTAGGTTAGAAGCTATCTGAGTTATGGTTGAACTATAAAAGCACATTTTGTAACTTTTAAATAGTTGATTCTTCTCTATTTTCCTTGGCATATTTTGACATGCACATTATAAATTCCCTTTGCCTCTGAGCTATTCATGGTATTATGTCTTATCTCTTTCAGCCATTGTTGTATTATGCAAGCTTTATCTTCCTCTCTTCAATATATTATGGATATCTATAATCTACATGATTGTATCTATTTTATCCTATAAATGATACAAAGTTAATCTCTTCTTCCTTGTTTCACTCACTTGGTTGTATGATCTACATGTGGTTATTAGATTAAACAAGTTTGAATCTATATATCTTTTGATGTCATAATAGAAAATTGTGCATGTATGGGTAGGGATAGGATTGAACACTCTATTTCGGTGCATCACCTCCTTAGAATAGATTAGGTAGCTTACTTTCATGCATTCCTTCTACCTTTTCCTCTCCAAGAGTAGTTAGGTGCACCCTGATAGCAAAGGAAGCTAGCCTTCTCTAGAGACTCAACCTCATTGTTCAAGTCCCAAAACTTGGAGGTTTTTTTGCATGTTTCACAAGGTTTCCTTTAGGTAAAAACTTTAGACAAGGGTGCAAAAATTTTGTGACAATAGTTTTTGGCATGCCCAGTGGGACTAACATATTGAAGATTACAAGTTCACTAGTGTCAAAGAAAGATTTCATGTTCATGCTAAGGAGATAGTATTGCCTTTAGTATCTAAGCCTTCTAGAGGTTCATTTGTTCATGTACTTGGAAACTCCAAGCTTCAAACACATCTGGTTTCCAGACCTCGGTTGTTGTGATTCATGGCCAACACACACACAAGAGCATCTTCTAAAGGTAATTTTTAGTATTTAGAGCTCTCATTTTCAAATCCTAGAAGAAGGAAGACTAGATTGTCCCTATCACTAGTTAGGAGTATAGAAGAAGTCTATACACCTATAAGATCCATCTCTACCCCTCTTTTTTATAGATCTCAACCTAGGATACCATCTGCTCATATCAATAGGCCACTTGTTTATATGGTACAACCTAGACCTCATGTATTTTCCACCTTTAATGGTGGGAGTCCTCTCCTCTTAGCTCAAAGACATGATATTCTAGTGTTAGCCCTCAAAAGTGTACCTAACTTCACTAGTGAAACTTCCATCTCCGCTATAGAACATATTCAAGATATTTCAAATGTCTATAATATTCATGGTATTAGAGAGGATGACGTTGTGGTTAGGCTTCTAGCTTTATCCTTAAAGGGGAAAGCATTACAATGGTATAGAGGTTTGCCTCATAACTCTATTCCTAATTGGGATGGGTTATGAGAAGGGCTTTGTAAGAATTTTCAGGAAAAAAGTAATTACCTATCACTCTTAGAGTAGCTAACAAACATCAAGAGAGCACCCCATCAATATATGACTAATTTTAATTATAGATTTCAAAAGACATGGGATAGAATACCCACTACAGTAAAGCCCTCCCCTAGTAATGCATTTTTGTAATACCTCAGAGCCTTCAATAGTGATATTGCTACCACTCTGCAATCTATGGGAGGGGAAACTTTACCAAATGCTTATGAGGTTTCCATAAGAGTGGAAAATATCTTGATACAAGGAGGGAAGTTAGCTCTGAGGCATCTAATGCCTTTCTTTCTTGACATGCTCAACCATCAGCCTATTATAATCCTTATTCCTACTTCCTATGCAAGTCATCCCCTTGTTGTGGTACCAATAGCCTCCACATCCTCTAATGGATTTGATAAGCTTGAGGACATGATGTAGACTTTGATGTGGAGAATAAGTTGCAAGACCAAGAAAGGAAGATGGAGGACCATAGTGTAGTGATGCAAAAAATGACCATTGAGTTGGTGACTATGAAGAGGCAACAAGCTCAATATAATAAGCCTTCCAAACTTTAGTATCAAGGTCCCATACATAATAGATCCCCAAACTAGAGTCATGTTCCCTACAATTAGAATAGACCTATTGGCAATACCTAGACTAAAAACACCAACCTAAGTAGGGCTTTAGTCCCTCAAAACAATCTTGCTCAAGATCAAGATTTATGCCCTTCTTGTAACTATTCCTATGGATATTGCATGTGTCAGAAGGAAAAATCTTACTTGGCATTGATTGTACCAAAATAAGCATTTTCCTAGCAACACAATGCTAATCAACTTGTTGATGCTTCTTAGGAGGGTGGTTGTTCTTTCATGAGTCATTAGGTGGAAAAGCATTGTAATGTAAACTAGGATTCATGTGCTTACAATACTTGGAGCAAAAGAAGGTCATTGAAGATGGTACATCTCCTTTACCAAATCATGCTTCAACATCAAATGCAATACCTCATGTATAGGAAGTGAATGATCAATCAAATGCTCCTCAACAGCAAAGGCAAAGCAATAATAGGAGAGATGTGAATGGTCCTCAATTTATTCCATCTCAACCTTCTACATATTCAGCCCCAAAGGTTTCCACCAAAGCACCTAATGCATCATTCAGTGTGGTAGAATAGATGAAGAAGAAAAATGTGAAAATTTATATGTGGGATGTTGTCACTACTATACATATGCAAAAGAGGTTGTTGTAGCAAGAATTAGAGAGCACTGAAGCAAAGGATCAGCAATCAAGAGAAGAAAATGCTACAAGTCTTGTGCAACCATCAAAGGAGGTTGAAACAAGAAACAAGGGTAGAGCTCCTCCATTTTATGTTTCTTTGATCCTAGGGGATAAACTAGTCCACAATTGCATGATTGATTCAGAGGCTAGTAGTTCAGTTATGCCTAAATGTGTAGTTGATGTTTTAGAAATGAAATATGAGCCCAGTGTTAGGGATTTATTGTAGTTAGATGGTAGTACTATCAAGACTATAGGAATCCTTAGGAATGTTGAAATGGCCCTAAATGCTTGCCCTAGTTGTACTATAATCCATGATATATCAGTTACTAAAGTTAAGCCACACTTTTTCATTTGTCTTTCAAGAGATTTCACTACCCAAATAGGTGGCTATATATCCTCATATTGGTCATACATGTTTTTTATAACAAGTTATGGGACTAAAGCTTCAATTAGTGTAGATCCTTTAGCCCTCAATAATATTGTACCCTACACTCCTAATCTTGTTAATATGAATTTCCCCATCCTAGAGATAGATGAAAGTGACATAATAAATGATCCTACCATCACCTTAGTAGAGATACCTGATTTTCTCTTAGATGAGTGGGCTAGTGCATATCAGTTCGATCCTATATCAGAAACTTTGGAGATAGACCTTGGTACTTATTGTATATCAAAGAAGGATGTTATTTCCCCTAACTTAATGAAGAAAAAAGAGGATACAAGTGGAATATGGAGCATGTACTTTGATGGATCAAGAAATAAAAATGGATCAGGTGCCAATGTGATATTGGTTTCTCCTACACTAGAAAGCTATTACTTCTCATTCAGACTTCAATTCAATTGTACTAATAATATAGTAAAGTATGAGGTATTAATTCAAGGTCTCTTAATTGATCAAAAAAGAGGAATCCAAGATTTGATTGTATATGGGGATAGTGAGCTAATTGTTCATCAGGTGAGAAGTCAAAATATCACTAAGAATGGTTTTCTCAAGTCTTATAAACATAGAGTATGGGATTTTTTTGAAAGTTTCAATGCATTTAATATTCAAAGAATCCCTAGAAAAGAGAATGGACATGTTGATACACTTGCAGTAGTAGGTGCATCTTATGATGTACCAAAGGCTTTTGAAGATGTAAAGAAGTAGTGGATTAGAGTGGTAGTTAGACCTACTATCCCTAATAATAATGTCAATTGCCAAGTGTTCAAATCTGTAAGAATTTGGCTTAGGCCAGAATTCACCCAAGAACAAAAGAACTCAACAATAGCACACAGTAGACCAAAATAGGCAGAGTATGATCAGAATGATGATATTCATTCAATAATGGATAAAACCAACATATTATGAGTACACTAGGAGTGCCTAAATATAAAGGCCTCAGGAGAGCTTCTAGAATGCCTAGAAGTTAGCACCATGACATGTCATACAACCAGGCACATGTCCACCAGATATGGATTATCCTCCATTAAGCACGAGAATAAGTGCGATGATGTGAGGATAAGACTACAATGGTGTAGCACAGAAATCAGTGGAGTAGACAACATGTGCTAAATGAGGAGTGCGGAAAACTGTGTTGTCACCATGACAACTAAGTAAATGATGCATACTCCTGTGTTGTAGACACCATGTGCCTAATTAGAGTTGCGTAACTCAATGAGAGTTCACAAACTCCTAAGTGTCTCACCTAAAATAATAATAAAATAATGCAAAATAATTAAATAATGCATTAACCTAAGTAAAACTTAAGTGTAATAAGTAAATACTTATTTACACCAACAAAATCTAATGCACAAATTGTGAGTTTTTTGTAGAATGAAGCTGAGTTTGTGGATAGAAATAAGTCAAGTTTACTTGATCACTATGAGGATTAGATCATTAATCTTATTTCCAACAAGTTTCTTAAAGGTTTGATTACCTTGGAAGGTGCTTTCACTCCTGATGATCAAGTAAGAGATAGAGGCATGAACCTTGTTGCAAGTAAGGAGGATCATATACTAGTCATGGTTGTAGTTGGGAGAACCTTAAACATGGAAAAGGTATTTACTAAAGTTGAGCAATAAAATTTCATTCATCTATGTCAAGAATTTAGTTATGTGTTTGCATGGACATGTAGTGATCTAAGGGTTTTTGACCCAAGTCTATATTAGCATACCATAGATTTAAGAGAAAATACCAAACTTGTTAGGAAAAAGTAGAGGCTAGTAAATCCCAAGATCAAGCCATCAATGAGAAAATGACTATCCAAATTGATTGAGGCTAATATTATTTTCCCTATCAAGACTTCCTCTTGGGTAGCTAACCTTGTCCCTATTAGGAAGAAAAGTGGAGAAATTAGACTATGTGTAGACTTTATGACTCTTAACCAAGCCTCCCTTAAGGATCATCGCCCTCTCCCTTTCGTGGAATAGATATTGTCTAAGGTTAGTGGTTCAGAGAGATTCTCTTAAGTGTTAGTCAAAGAGTCTAATAGATATAAGAATAATTTCACCACCAAGTGGGGCACCTATGCCTATAGTAAAATGCCTTTTGGACTAGCAAATGTAGGTGCCACATTTCAAAAGGAAATGGAGAAAAATTTAAAGAACATTATTTAAAGGTTTGTGTTGCTCTATCTTGATGATATCACATTGTATTCAAAGAATATAGCATATTATTTTGGCCATTTCAGACAAGTATTCATAAGATGTAGAGAGTATGGAGTTTCTTTAAACCCAAGCAAGTGTTCTTTTCCACCAACCAAGGGAAGTTGTTAGGACACATTGTATCTAAATATGGTCTAACAATTTATCCTAAAAAAATAAAGGTCATTATTGCTCTCTCCCTTCCTAGCCACAAGAAAGGGCTACAAAGTTTTCTTGGTAGGATTAATTTTATGAGGATATTCATCCCTAATTTAGCTACCATGGTGAAACCTCTTATAGTTATGCTCAAGAGGAATGTGGTCTTTTCATGGACCAAGGAAGGGAAAGAAAGTTTTGAAGAGATCAAGGCAACTAGCCTCAGCCCCAACTCTCATTAATCTAGACTTTGAGAAGGATTTCATTCTTTACACCTTAGGAGGTGAGTCGAGTATTTCTATTGATTTGACTCAATTGAATGATAAGAATGAATAATAGCCCATTTCCTTCTTTAGTGAAGGGCTTAAAGGTGTTGGAAATATTCAAGACTATGATAAGTTACTAAGACGGGAGGGGTGAATCAGTAACTTCTAAAATTTCTACACCAATTTCAATTCTGAATCCAATAAACCATTTAACATTTAATTCATCACATCTGATCTAATTGCATTCATGAGAAACTAAAAATATTAAATATCCACAACACTTGAACAAAATCATTTGGTGACCCAGAGACCTTCCATAAAATTGGGGTGGAGATGAAACCCAAAAACTTTACTACTACAGTATAAAGTTGTCCTGTTAAGGCTTACATTGATCACTTCTAATGATCTACCCTATTAGGAGAAAATAGGACTGCTAGGTCCACCTTGGGAGAGGATTTACAAACATACAATTAAGTATGCACTTAGTAAAGAGATTTAGAAAAGAGTATTAGGTCTACCTTGTTAAAGGATTTTGACTAGTTCATCTGTTAGCATGAAGCAATAGATCTCTGAATTTGCAATTGAATTTTCTGATAGAGATTCCTTAATGTATTGATCACCTTTCTATGATAGATTTATCTATGTTGTTCCTTACACTGATATGGCCTTCATAAATCTTTATCTATTGCTTACATTCATCTTCTTGCACTTGCATTACACACATTACATTTCATTCTTCTTTTATATGATATGATACATCACACACACACACATATAGATATCAAACCAATTTGAAAAATTACAAAGTCAACCAAGACACAAGTTAACACAAATATGACAAAGTTGGCTAATATGAAGATACTCAGGTTTTAAAGACTGACTCAATGAGGTTTTGATACTCAGCATCCACTATCACTACTTGGCATCGTCATGCTCTTGGTGGACATAGAAGCTTGGTCCATACTAATAGCTTTCAAGTAGTCTTGAACTTGGTTTATACTAGTGACTCAGTAGATATTGTGTAACTTGGCAAACATTGAATCACTTGGTTACCATGGAGTGGCTAAGTCAACATTGCCTTCACATCGCATGAACTAAGAACTCAGTAGACATTGCAATGCTTGGTAACCACTAGCTTTGCATCACATGAACTATGAACTTGGTAACCACTAATAAACTTGGTATACACTAAACTACTCGATTTGCACTATTGAACTTTACACTAATTGAATTTTCTTGGTAACCACTAGAAATAGTCCAAAGGACTCGGTAACAATTGTAGAAGCTTGGTGGCTATTGAAATACATGGAAAACATTGTAACTATTCAATGAGCTCGGTAGTTGTATAGAATTTGAATAAGTGTGTGTCACTAATAACAAACTTGATTGATATGTCAACAAAAGGATATGACGATAACTATAGTTATATGGAGAAGCAAGCTCTTATAGTCATAAGATATTTCAAGAAATTTAGGCATCTTCTATTTTAAAATAGGATCCAATTGCTAGTGCCGCATGCAAGTGTCAAGAATTTCCTTTTGAGAAAAGATATTAATAAGAAAAGAGTTGGTTGGATCACTAACATGATGGAATATAATGTGGAAATCTAGATCACCAACTTGGTAAGTGGGAAAGGATTGTGCAAGTAGATGCTCTCATCTAAGGAATCAAATGAAGAAGTTGCTTTAGTTTCAAAAGTATAGCAAGAAGCAAGGGATGAGAATCCAAAGAGCTGGATAGATGAAATGAAGACCTTCTTAGTAGGAAATGGTTATCCTCAAGGAAGAGACAAAGCTAAAAGAAGACAATTTAGATTGTAGTCAATCCCCTATTACATAGTTGATGGTTTTCTTTTCAAGAAGGATTTCAATGGAGTTTTACTAAGATGTATTGATGCAGAACAGGCTAAAAGGATTACTAAAGAACTTCATGACGGTCCTAATGGTGGCCACTTTTCAGCGAGAAAAACTACCATGAAAATAATAAGAATTGGTTACTATTGGTCATCTTTGTTCCATGACTACCATAGGTATGCAAGGAAGTGTGAAAATTGTGCTTTCTTTTTAGGTAAGCAAAGACTTGCAGCTCTCCCTCTCCATCCTATTTAGGTTGATCAGCCTTTTGCACAATGGGGATTAGATTTTATTGGTCCTATTAATCCTCCTAGCTCTAGTCACAAATGGATATTGGTTGCTATAGATTATTTCACCTGATGGACTGAAGTAATTTCATTAAAGGATGCTACTAAGAATTTAGTTGTTGAGTTCTTAGATGGTATCACCAAAAGTTTTAGCACTCCCTTCACCATCATTTTAGATAATCAAAAGTCATAAATAGGAGCTCATTTATGTTCATGGGATGTAGATCATGGAATTTACCTCAATACATCCTCTAAAGGGTAATGGATTAGTTGAGTCTTCCAACAAGAATCCAATTAGGATAATGAAAATAACTATTGAGGATAATTGGAGGTGTTGGCATCATAAATTGAAAGTAGCTCTATGGCCTGATAAGATAACACCTAAGAGGGCCATAGGAAATTCTCCATTCATGCTAGTATATGTTTGAGAAGAAAGACTTTCTATTTCACTAGAGTTTACATATCTTAAATTGGCCCATCAGCTAGAACTAATTGATGTTATGACAATAAGAATTGCAGAGGTGATGGAGCTAGAAGAGAAGAAAAACTAGGCAATGTAGACCTTGGAATCACATCAACAACAAGTCAAGAAAATCTTTGACAAAAAGACTAAAGCCAAAATTTTCAATGAAGGTGATCTTGTACTAAAGTGGGATGTGGAAAAAGAAAAGGTAGGGAGACATTCAAAGTTTGATACCTTATGGAGTGGCCCCCATGTGAAATCAGTTGCAAATAGGCAATGCTTTCTAGTTAAGTAGGCCTAATGGTGAAATCTTGCCTATTATGGTCAATGGAATATATATTAAGCCCTGCTCCTAAGGGATGTTGCTTTATGTACTTTAGCTAGTTTTCTTTCAGTTCTTTCTTATTTTCAAAGAAGTATAGGGTGCACATTATGTTGTTCCTCTGGAGCAACAGTTTCAAAAGATTCTTGTAGAGTTTTAGAGATAAAGGGAATTTCTTGTGGCTTAGAATGTAGTAAAAGTGATGAAATGAATTGATTTTTAGAGTTCAAAGACTCCATAACCCAATGGATTTTTCAATGGTTACTAGTCATCTTCCAAGCAAGCTTGCATTCCCCTTGAGTCACCAAGTTTGTTAGCCATATTTTCCATCCCACCAAAATTTGAGTTTTCCTATCAAACAAGTCCAATAGCCATATCTTTCAAATATTCAAATGATCAAAGTTATATAAGGGTTTATTCAAAACTTTATTCTTATCTATTTTTAACCTAAGTCTTCAATCTTTTCATGATTATACCCTTCTAAGATTTTTTGTCGTGACCCTGCGACTGCCCTTCATCATCTAGGCACAAACATTTATGGCTTAACCATCAACTTCACTGCAAAGGCATGAAATAGCTACGTCTAGTGTTAGCATAGTTTCATAGCATTTTATGTTTGCATACCATTTCTAGTTACTACCCCATGAAAAGCCATATCTCTAGTGTTTGCATAATGGCATGAGTTAATAAAGAACTTAGGATTAGGGTCACAACCACGCGAATGATCAATGAAAATGGTTATTTCTGGGTTTCACTTGGTTGCAAGGAGTTAGGATTTGACTGGAGTTGAATTTGTGATAGTGTGATTGAATATCATATGTAGTCAAGTTCACATCAATCATGTGATTATAGATATTTTATGCTAAGTCAATTTTTAGTTGCGACAATGCAAAAGACTTGGATTCTTGTAGTCGCAGGGTCATGATAGTTAAGGCAACAATGTGATACTAGGCTGCCAAATGGTGATTGGTGGTTAGTTTGATGGTGTCTTGGCTTCACAAGATTAAAATAGTCAATAAGGATAAAGTTAGCAAAGCTATGAACAAAGAGAAGCATGGATCAATGTAAAAGTTTGAAGATCAATGAGGTGGCTAAATGTTTAAATTGCATTGGCCCATGTGCCTCTTTTCAATAGATTGATTCTAGTTGATCAATGACATGGCTGACTTGGCATACTAATAAATACAAGTAGTAGCTCTCTGGTAGTGAATCTAGTCTTGTGATCTCTTGTAGCCACTTTCATTGATCCCTAGGTCTGATAATATGAAGAAAACTCAATCACCACCTTTTGATCATCTACTCAGTCAAGATGCTAATGACTGTCATTCCTATCTTCTTAGAGATATGTTGGGTGAATAAGTGATCTTCTTGTGTCTAGATTTGTGCCATGATCATATCTTTCCCAAATTTGTAGTAACTTCTCTCAGTAATCTTGAATGCGGTTGTTGAGTTCTACCTTAGGGTAGAAGCTATCTGAGTTATGCTTGAACTATAAAAGCACATTTTGTAATCTTTTATATGGTGAATTCTTCTCTATTTTCCTTGGCATTTTTTGGCATGCACATTGTAAATTCCCTTTTCCTTTGATCTATTCATGGTATTATGTCTTATCTCTTTCATCCATTGATGTATTGTGCAAGCTTTATCTACCTCTCTTTAATGTACTATAGATATTTGTAATCTACATGCCTGTATCCCTTTTGGCCTATGAATCATAAAAAATGAACCTCTTCTTCCTTGTGTCACTCACTTGGTTGTTTGATCTACATGTGGTTATTAGATTAAACAAGTTTGAATCTGTATATCCTTTAATTTCATAATAGAAAATTGTGCATGTATGGGAAAGGATATTTTGGCACATCACCTCCTTAAAAAAGATTAGGTAGTTTATTTCATGTATTCATTCTTTCTTTTCCTCTCCATGAGTAGTTAGGTGCACCCTAATAGCAAAGGAAGTTAGCCTTATCCAAAGACTCAACCTCATTGTTCAAGTCCCGCAACTTGGAGGTTATTTCTATGTTTCACAAAGTTTCCTAGTGTCACAAAAGTTTGCACCCTTGTTAGAAGTTTTTACCTAAGGACAACCTTGTGAAACATGGAAACAACCTCCAAGCTGTGGGACTTGAACTGTGAGGTTGAGTCTCTAGAGAAGGCCAGATTCCTCTCACTATCAGGGTGCACCTAACTACTCTTAGAGAGGAAAAAGGAGAAGGGACACATGAAAATAAATCTACCTATTCTAATCTAAGGGGGTGATGCACCAAAATAGAGTGTTCAAACCATTCTCTACCCATACCTACACTATTGAAGCATTATGATACCAAAAGATATACACATTCAAACTTGTTTTAATCTAACAACAATATGTAGATCAGAAAACTAGAATGAATGAGACAAGGAAAGAGAAGATTCACTTATATATCATTCATAGGTCAAAGAGATATAGTCATGTAGATTAAAGATCTCTACAAAACACCAGTGAGAGGCAAATAGTTCTTGCACTTTCACATTAACAGCTGAAGGAGATAAGGTAGAATGTCATATAGCCCAAAGGCAAAGGGAATTTTACACCAAAGATTTGTAGAGAAATATCAAAGAAATTAGAGAAGGTTTGATCTTTACAAAATTTACAAAAATTGCCTTTATAGTTCAGGCATAACTAAGATGTCCTCTAACTGTAATTACTCTACAACCATTGCATTGAAGTCCTACAGAGAACAATCATGGAGAAAATCTTATTTGGGTACAGATCCAGATGCAATGATATCTAATCTTTGTTGGAACAGGGCCCTGAGAAGATAGAAATGGCACCATTAAATTGACTAACCTAGGTAGATGGATCAATTGGGGAGGGATAGAGTGTTTTCCCATATTCACTAAGTTTGGCATTCATTCAAGGGTGGTTGGAATTGATCACAAGGATCAGATCAATTAACAAAACCTCGGTATCCCCTATTTCTAGCCCATGAATCAACATGATCAGTAGGTCAACCTAACTCTAGCACCAAGATGAGCCACATGGACCAATTAGTTTATTCCATTTTGCCACCCTGCAAGGTCTTCCCAAGTTTGACCATGCCTTCTTTACTAACTGCGCCACCCCCTCAAAATTCTAATGGCGATCCAACCACTAACTGCTAGCCTCTAACTATTACTGCCTCCATCGCACCCACTAGGACATGTGTCACTTAGGCACTTTCATGCATTATTTAATTCCCTTGCAACTCCTTATTGCAGGGAAGTGTCGATCATTGATCATTGAAGGATCAACGATCGTGAAGATTCTCCATATACTGCACCTGTCCGTCGAAGTTTTGGGGCCCACAAAACACTCAGCATCTGACCTGGCCTAACTCAGCAACCACCCTGGCAACACCCTGGTGACCCACATAAGAAACAGTTCCCATAGAGACATGCAATAGCAAGGCACTTTCCTGCATTGCTTAAAGTCCTCGCATCTCCATATTACAGGAAAGCATCAATCGTTGATCTATTTGCATCGAACGGTGATCAAAACTCTATAGAACTGCAAGCCTAGTTAGCAAAATGGACCAATGAGATACCACCATCATACTTTGACCTTCCTAATAGCTTCCACGGAAGACAAGCCATCAATACCTCTAAGAAAAGTGGGCCCATGATGTCACACTGTGCCATGTGTCACAAAGGAGCATGCCCGCATTGCTTAAAATCCTTGCACCTTCATCTTATAGGCATGTGCCAGCCATGGATCAGATCACATCAAATAGTGGAAGGTGTAGCTGAAAATAAGTAAGATCGTAGGACAGGTGTCACCAGGGCACATGCCCACATTGTTTAATCTTCTTGCAACTTCATCTTGGAAGTGCCAGCCCTTGATCTTGAAAGATTTGATGTTGCTCAGAATCTATGCCTCTGATCATGTGCAACTATCTGTCATGACATCACATGGATGTGTGTCATAAAAGGGCTTTCCTACACTATCAAAAAGTTTGATGAAGCTCAGAATGTGGGGAAGTGGGCACCAATCCATCTGCCAACTCACCCGCCACCTTGTCCACCCTGTGGCCCACAGAAGGAACACGGACCCATAATCCAAACGTCACTAAGGGGCTTCCCTGCAATATTTAAAGATCATGCATTTGGAGAATGTGAGAAAGTACCTACCATAGATCTAAACCAGATTTGATGTCGCAGAAAGTGCAGGCCAGTGAAAACATACTTATAAAATAAGGAAATACAATAAATATTAAATTGTTCATTTATTTATTTATTTATTTATTTATTTATCTATTTCCTAGGGGCATTAAATAACCTAGAAGATGGGAAGTAGACCTTGGGGTAGACCTGCATTTAAATTTTGAATTTTGGAGGGGAGGGAAAAATGGGTAACATTTCTAGCAACTCAAAGGGGACGCAAGCTAGCTATGTACGTGACTGGTGGCCTTATGCATCCATTGGGCTAAGAGTCATGAAATACATAGATCAGTGCATTGTAAAACCCTAACCCTACCTCTGCGGTAGCAAAAAATTGAAACTTTATCTCTACAACTCTACAACTCGGCAGAACACATGTGCTCGTGCACTTCTTGGAAAACTAGAAAATAATAGAAGGAAACTACTCTATTATTAGACTAGGATAGGAAAGATTTCACCACCAAGCCTTCTTAATTGAAAAGCATTGGACTGCTTGCAACTAACAATTAGATAGGGGCCACTCCACAGTGCATCAAATTTTGAGTGTCTCCCTAGTTTTTCCCTGTCTGCATCCCATTTCAAAACCAAGTCACCCTCCCTGAAGGTTCTAACCTTAGCCTTCTTATCAAAGGTCATTTTTACCTATTGTTGATGTGTCTCTAGGGTTTGCATGGCTTGATTTATTTTCTCTTCCAGCTCCATCAGCTCTGCCATCCTTACTGTCATGGTATCATCTTCAATTAGCTCTAGCTGATGAGCTAACTCTAGGGATGGGAATTCTAATGAAATTGGAAGCCTTGCCTCTCTGCCATATACCAACATAAATGGTGAATTCCCTATTGACCTCTTAGGTGTTATTCTATCAACCCACAGTGCAGTCCTTAATTTCTTATGCCAGCACCTCTAGTTATCTTCTATTGTCCTCTTTATGACCCTAATTAAATTCTTGTTGGATGACTCAGCCAAACCATTTCACTGAGGATAGTAGTTTGAGGATGTGCTCAAGTAGATATTATGATCAACTGCCCATGCACAAATCTGAGCTACAACAAAAGATTTTGCATTATCTGAAATAATGGTTGAAGGGGCACCAAACTTGGTCACAATTCCATCAAGGAACTCAACAAATAAAGATTCTATGACATCCTTCAATGTAATTGTCTTTTTCCATCTGGTGAAGTAATCTATAGCAGCTAAAATCCATTTGTGACCAGAACTAGAAGGAGGATTGATAGGGCCTATGAAATCCAATCCCCACTGAGCAAAAGGCTGGTTCACCTAGATGGGATGAAGAGGAAGGGTTGCAAGCTTTTGTTTACCAAAGAAGAAGACACATTTCTCACACTTCCTCACATATTTATGACAATCATGAAATAGGGAAGGCTAGTAATAACCAGTTCTCATGATCTTCATTGCATTTGTTCTGGCTGAGAAGTGACTGCCATCAGGACCATCATAAAGCTCTTTGATCATTCTTTTAGCTTGGTCTATGTCAATACATCGTAATAGGGCTCCATTAAAATCTCTCCTGAAAAGGATACCATCAAATATAACATAAGGAATTGACTGTAATCTATACTATATTCTTTTAGTTCTATCTAATCCTTGAGGATATCCATTGTCTAATAAGAAATTCTTCATATCATCCATCCAGTTCCTTGGGTCATTATTCCTTGTCTCTTGTTGCTCTGTTAGTATCATAGCAACTTCCTCATCTAGTTCCTAAGATGATATCATTTGTTTACACAACCCTTTCCCTCTCACCAGCTTGGTGATTTGGATGTCAACATCATATTCCATTACTTTAGTAATCAAGCTAGCTCTCTTCTCACTAATACCTTTGCTCAAAAGGAAATCTTTCACACTAGCATGGGGTACTAATAGATGAATTTTATTATGAGATAGGAGGTGTCTAAATTTATTTAAAGCTTTGATGACTGCAAGAGCTTGCTTCTCTTCATAGTTGTATTTGTCCTCATACTCTTTCAGCCCTTCACTAAAGAAGGCTATGGGCTGCTCTTCATCTTTATCATTTGTTTGAGTCAGGACAGCAGAAATACTTGACTCACCACCTAGGGTATAGAGAATGAAATCCTTCTCAAATTTTGGATTAATGAGAGTAGGGGCTGAGGCTATGGCTGCCTTGATCTCTTCAAAACTTTCTCTCCCTTCCTTGGTCCATGCAAAGACCATACTTTTCTTGAGCGTAGCTGTAAGGGGTTTTACTATGGTGGCAAGATTAGGGATAAATCTTCTCACAAAATTTATCCTACCAAGGAAACTTTGTAAACCCTTCTTATGTTTAGGAAGAGGGAGGGCAAGTTTTGTTTTTGTTCTCTCTAGATCAATGGTCAAACCATCCTCAGATACAATGTGTCCAAATAATTTTCCTTAATTAGCAGTGAAGACACACTTGCTTGGGTTAAGAGATACCCCACACTCTCTACACCTTGAGAATACCTATCTTAAATGATCAAAATGATCCTCTACATTCTTTGAATGCACTGTGATATCATCAAGGTAAACTAATACAAACTTTTCAATCATACTTTTAAAGGCCATCTCCATTGCCTTCTAAAATGTAGCACCTGCATTGATTAGCCCAAATGGCATTTTGCAATAAGAGTAGGTACTCCATTTGGTGGTAAATGCAGTCTTGTACCTATCAAACTCTTTGACCAGCACTTGATTTTAGCTAGAAAATCCATCAAGAAATGAAAACCTCCTTGAACCACTGACTTTGGACAAAATCTGCTCCATGGAAGGGAGAGGATGGTGATCTTTAAGGGAAGCTTGGTTAAGGTCCCTAAAGTCCACACACAATCTAATTTCTCCATTCTTCTTCCTAATAGGGACAAGTTTTGCTACCCATGATGAGTGCTTGATGGGGAAAATTATATTGGCCTCAATCAATTTGGATAGCTCTTTTCTCATTAAAGGTTCAATCTTGGGATTCACTGGCCTCTATTTTTGTCTTACTAGTTTGACATTATCAATTAAATCAATGGTATGCTGAAATAACCTTGGGTCAAAACCCTTTAAATCATCATACATCTAGGAAAATATATCATTAAATTCTTGACATAGATGAATAAAACTTTTTTGCTCAATCTCATAACATACCTTCCCCATGTTTAAGGATTTTCCATCAGCAATCATGACCGAGGTGTGATCATCTTCATCAGTAGCTAGGTTCATGACTCTACCTCTTGCTTGGTCATCAAGATTGAAAACACTTTCTAAGGTAATGAGAACCTTAGGAAATTTGTTGGAACTAAGGTTAATGATTTGATCACCATACTGATCCTGCAATCTTGACTAGTTTCTATCTGAAAATTCTGCTTCATTCTGCAAGAAACTTACAATTTTCACATCAGATTCAAACACTTTCTAATGGATGTTGTTGTCAAGAATGGCAGGCCTTACTACCATCCTAATTTTTTGTTCTTTCCTCTCCTCAAGATTCCTTGGCACATCATAAGATGCACCTATTGCTGCAAGTCTATCAGCATATCTATTTTCTTTTCTAGGGATGCTTTGAATATTGAATGCATTGAAACCTTAAAGCAAATCCCATAACCTATGTTTATAAGACTTGAGCAAACCATTCTTGGTAATATTCTGATTTGTCACTTGATTAACCACCAACTTACTATCTCTGTATACACTTAAGTCTTGAATTCCTCTTTTTTGAGCAAGTAGGAAACCCTGAATCAAGGATTCATACTCGGCCACATTATTAGTGTAACTAAACTGGAGCCTAAAGGAGAAGTAGTACCTTACTTGTGCAGGAGAAATCAACATCACACCAACCCCAGACCCATTCTTATTCCTTGATCCATCAAAGTACATACTACATATCCCACTCATATCTTCTTTAGTCCCCACAATATTGGGAACTAGAGCACCTTTCTCTAATATACAATATGTTTTAAGACCTATTTTAAGGGTTTCTAACATAGGATCAAATTGATATGCATTAGCCCATTCATCTAAGAGAAAATTAGGTATCTCTACTAGGGAAGTAGTAGGTTCATTCACTATGTCATTCTCATCCACTTCTAGGATAGTGCAATTCATCTTGATGAGATTAGGGGTGTAGGGCTCAACATGATGGAGGGCTAGAGGCTCTACTCTGATTGAAGCTTTGGCCCCATACGTTGTTCTAAAAAAAAATATGACCAATCAGAAGATATGTAACCACCTATTTGGGCAGTGAAGTCTCTTGATAGGCAAATGGAAAAATGTGGCTTAACTTCAGTAACGGATATATCTTGGGTTACAGTACAACCAGGGCATGCATGTAGGGCCATTTATACATTCCTAAGGATCCCTATAGTCTTGATAGTACTACCATCCAACTATAATACATCCCTAACAATGGGCTCATATTTCATTCCCAAAGTGTCAGCAACATGCCTAGGCATCACTGAACTACTAGCCCCTATAATTAAAGAAACATAGAATGAAGGAGGTCTAACCTTTTTACTTGTTTCTACCCTATCTAATGGTTGCACTAGACTTGTGGCACTTTCCATGCTAGGTGTCTGATCCTTTGGTTCAATACTCTCCAAATCTTGCTGCAGCAACCTCTTTTGCATGGGTATAGTAGCAGTAGCATCCCACATGGAAATATTCACATTTTTCTTCTTCATCTATTCTACCACACTGAATGGAGTAGAGGGCACTTTGGTAGAAGCCTTGGGAGCTATCCTTGCAAGAGGTTGAGATGGAACAACTGGAGGGTCACTCACATCCTTTCTAACATTACTTTGCCTTTGCTGCTGAAAAACATTTGATTGATCATCTACTACTATTTGATCATGAGGTGTTGCATTTGAAGTCGAGGCCTGATTAGGAGGAGGAAGGGTAGCATCTTCAATAGCTCTTCTTTTTCTCTTAGTATTGTGAGAAATGGAATCCTAGTTTACATTAAAATGTTCCTCCACCTGATGATTCATAAAGGAGCAATCACCCTGTCCCTACATATATGAGGCCTCTATAAATTGGTCCTCCTTGTATGATTGTCCTATTGTAGGCTCTTGGATGGTTAAAGCCAAATAAGATTTAGCCTTCTGACACATGCAACGAGCATCGGAGTAGTTATAGCAGGGACAAAAATCTTGATCTTGGGCGATGTTGTTTTGAGGGACTATGGCCCTACTTTGGTTTACATTTGAGGTTGAAGCATGACTACTCTGCCTATTTTGATCAAAAGAATTGTTCCCATAATTATGATTTGGAGGCCTGCCACTGTATATAGTTTGATGTTGTAATTGATGAGCCTTACTACCTTGAGCCTGTTGTCTCTCCAAAGTCACCACCTTATTGCTCATTTTTTGCATCATAGAGAAGCTATCCTCCAACTTCTTCTCTTGGCCCTGCAATCTCTTATCTATGTTTAGCATCATAGATTGCATCATCTCCTTGATCTTATCTATTCCATTTGAAGATGTAGAAGGTTGAGGGGCTAGAGCAAGGGATTGTGATGTGGAAGTTGTAGGAAGAGGAGCCATTTCTGGTTGGTGATTTGGAACATCAGGAAAGAAAGGCATGGGAGGACTTAGAGCTAGCTTACCTCCTTGTATTAGGATGTTTTCTAACTTTATTGTTATGTCATAAGCATTAGGCAAGGTATCTCCTCCCATAGTTTGGATCGTAGTGGCAATGTCACAGTTGAAAGCTCTAAAGTAGTGCAAGAAAGCATTACCAAGGGTAGGTGTTACTGAAGCAGGTATTGTATCCCATTTCTTTTTATAGTAGTCAACTATTCTAAAAGGGACAAATGGTCACTTTTTTCCTCAAAGTGTTTACATAATCCTACTCCTAACCCATCCCAATCTGTTATAGAACCATGAGCCAAACCTCTATACCATTGTAGTGCTTTTCCTTTCAAGGATGAGGCTAGAAGCCTAACTGCAACATCATCTTCTATAATACCATGCATATTACAAACATTTGCAACTTCTTGAATGTGTTCTGAGGGAGAGATAGAAGTTTCACTAGTAAATTCTGGTATACTCTTGAGTGCAGCTATTGGTATGTCATGTCTTTGGGCCAATAAAAAAGGACTACCACCATTAAAGGTGGCAAAAGCATGAGCTCTAGGCTATGCCATATAGATGAGTGATCTATTGATATGAGCTAATGCAATCTAGGCTGACATCTAATAGCAGGAGGAGTAGAAATAGATCTTGTAGGTGTATTTGTTATTGTTGCACTCCTAACTGGTGATAAAGATACTCTAGTCCTCCTTCTTCTAGGTTTTGAAAATGAAAGCTCTTGGTTCTGAAATTACCTCTAGAAGATGCCCTTGTTTCAGCTTTGGGTTTGGAAGTAGATGTATTTGAAGCTTAGAGTCACCAAGTTCCTTGAAGAATGAACCCTTTGAAGGCCTGAATACTGAAGCTAGAACTATCTCCTCAATAATAATCTCAAAATCTTTCTTCTTGACACCAGTAGACTTGAAATTTTTTGATTTTAATCCCACCGAGTATGCGAAAAACTATTGTCACAAAAGTTTGCACCCTTGTCCAAATTTTTTACCTAAGGACAACCTTGTGAAACATGGAAACAACCTCCAAGCTATGGGACTTGAACTATGAGGTTGAGTCTTCAGAGAAGGCTAGCTTCCTCTTACTATCAGGGTGCACCTAGCTACTCTTGGAGAGGAAAAGGGAGAAGGGATGCATGAAAAGCAATCTACCTATTCTAATCTACAAGGGTGATGCACCAAAATAGAGTGTTCAAACCAATCTCTGCCCATACATGCACTATTGAAGCATTATGACACCAAAAGATATACACATTCAGACTTGTTTTAATCTAACAACCACATGCAGATCAAAAAACTAGAATGAATGAGACAAGGAAAGAGAAAATTCACTTATATATCATTCATAGGTCAAAGAGATACAATCATGCAGATTAAAGATCTCTACAAAACACCAGTGAGAGGCAAATAGTTCTTGCACTTTCACATTAATGGCTGAAGGAGATAAGGTAGAATGTCATATAGCCCAGAGGCAAAGGGAATTTCACACTGAAGATTTGTAGAGCAATATCAGATAAATCAAAGAAGGTTCGACCTTTACAAAATTTACAAAAATTTCCATTATAGTTCAGGCATAACTGAGATGTCCTCTAACTATAATTACTCTACAACCATTGCATTGAACTCCTATAGAGAATAATCATGGAGAAAATATGATTTGGGTATAGATCTAGATGTAATGATATCTAATATTCTTTGGAATAGGGCCCTGAGAAGATAGAAACGGTGCCATTAAATTGTCTGACCTAGGTAGATGGATCAAGTAGGGAGGGATAGAGTGTTTTCTCATGTTCACTAAGTTTGACATTCATTCGAGGGTAGTTGGAATTGATCACAAGGATCGGATCACGCAACAAAACCTCAATATCCCCTATTTCTAGCTCGTAAATCAACATGATCAACAGGTCAACCTAACTCTAGCACCAAGATGAGCCACGTGGACCAATCAATTCATTCCATTCTGCCACCCCACAAGGTCTTCCCAAGTTTGACCATGCCTTCTTTACTAATTGTGCCACCCCCTTAGAATTCTAACCACGATGCAACCGCTAACCGCTAGCCTCTAACTGTTACTACCTCCATCAGGCCCATAGGGACACATGTCACTTAGGCACTTTCCCACATTGTTTAATTCCCTTGCAACTCCTTATTGTGGGGAAGCGTCGATCATTGATCACCGAAGGATCAATGGACGTGAAGATTCTCCATATACTACGCCTATCCTTTGAAGTTTTGGGGCCCACAAAACACTCAGCATCTGACCTGGCCTGACTCAGAAACCACCCTAGCAACACCCTAGTGACCCACACAAGAAATAGGTCCCATAGAGACATGCGACAGCGAGGCACTTTCCCACATTTCTTAAAGTCCTCGCATCTCCATATTACGGGAAAGCATTGATCGTTGATCTGTTTGCATCGAACGGTGATCAAAACTCTATAGAACTATAAGCCTAGTCAGCAAAATAGACCAATGAGATATCGTCATTGTACTTCAACCTACCTGACAGCTACCACAAAAGATGAGCCATCAATACCTCTGAGAAAAGTGGGCCCATGACATCACACCATGCCACATGTCACAAAGGGGCACGCCCGCATTGCTTAAAATCCTTGCACCTTCATCTTGCGGGCATGTTCCATCCATGGATTAGATCACATCGAATAGTGGAATGTAGAGCTAGGAACAAGTGAGATCCTGGGACAGGTGTCACCAGGGTGCATGCCCACATTGTTTAATCTTCTTGCAACTTCATCTTACAAGGAAGCGCTAGCCCTTAATCTCGAAAGATCTGATGGTGCTTAGAATCTATGCCTCTGATCCTGTGCAACTATCTTTCATGACATCACATGGACACATGTCATAAAAGGGCTTTCTCACACTGTTAGAAAGTCTGACGAAGCTCAAAATGCAAGGAAGCGGGCACCAATCAATTTGCCAGCTCACTCGCGACCTTGTCCACCCTACGGCCCACAGAAGGAACATGAACCCACAATCTATGCATCACTAAGGGGCTTCCCCACAATATTTAAAGACTGCATTTGGAGAATTCAAGAAAGAGCCCACCGTAGATCTAAACCAGATCTGATTGTGCAAAAAGTGCAGGCCAGCAGAAACATACTTAGAAAATAAGGAAATACAATAAAGATTAAATCGTTCATTTATTTATTTATTTATTTATTTTTGTATTTCTGAGGGGCATTAAAATAACCTAGAAGATGAGAAGTAGCCGTTGGGGTTGGTCTGCATTTAAATTTTGAATTTTGGTAGGGGGGGCAAAATGGGTAACATTTCCTTTAGGTAAAAACTTTAGGAAAGGATGCATACTTTTGTGACTACAGTCTCTCCACCTGCCCTTCAAGGAGATGGTTGAAAGGTGGTGGAATAGTACCATAACAAGCATTGTTATGTTTAGTGTTGCTTCTAAACTAGAGATTATTAAGATGGAAGTTAAAGGGTGGAGTAAGAATAATTTTGGGGACATCTTTGTTACCAAGAAAGATCTTTCTAGTTCGCTTTCCCATCTCCAAGCCTAGCTAGATAAAGAAAATGCTCCTTTGGATGTTTAGTACAAAGAGGAATAGTGTAGAGGATATTGGAAACAACTCCTAGATAATGAGGAAACTTACTAGAAGCAACTCTTGTGGGTTCAATGGATAAGGGAAGGGGATAGGAATCCTTCTTCCATGATCTATTATAAATCATAGAAGGGGAAATATCATTGACACTCTATAGAATTAAAGGGGAGAAATCTATAACAATAAGTTACTCCTAGGTGATCTCACTTGCACATATTTTAAATCTTTCTACACTAATCAAGGTTGTGACTCGGTAATGTTCCATATTTGCTCCTTCAACACATCCCCAATATGGTCACAGTTGAGGACAATGAATTCCTTCTTGAGTTGGTTTCAGATGAGCAGGCTAGGAAATTTATTTTCTCTATGAATTCTTACAAGGCACGTAGCCCAGATGGCTTACCTCCTACCTTCTACTAGGAATTTTGGGACATTGTGGGTATGGATGGGACTAGAGTTACTACAAAAAAAATTCTAGTAAAAATGTTAAGACAACACAAAAAAACCTATATTGTTTTGGTCCCAAATATTGATCTCTTATTACTATCAATGACTTTATATTTATAAGTCTATACATCACCTTCTACAAAATCCTCTCCAAAATTATGGTTAACAAGATCAAGGCCCTATTGGATAAGATTATCAACAACAATCAAAAGGGTTTTGTCCTAGGAAGATAAATTCTAGAGCATGTCATCTCCACCCATGAAATCATTCACTCCATAGAAAAAAGTAAGCATGTGAGTATGGATCTCATCTAAAGCTTATGATAATGTAAACTACTATTTTCTCTACAAAATACTCTCTTATTTTGGTTTTAATGACACTATTGGAGATTTTTTTTGTTTGAACAAAATTTTAAGGTAGGGGGACCCCTTGTTAGCCTACTTATTTATTATGGCAATCCCACCCTTAGGTAGGAACATGCAATGGTTGGTAGATGTGTAGAGAGTGCAAGGTATCAAACTAGCCTCAACTATCTCCCCCTCTATCATCCAACAGTTTTTCGATGAGACTTTTTTCTTTGGTGAGTCCTTGGTTGTAGAAGCCAGAGAATGGAAACTCTTATTAGACTAGTATGTCAATGCTTCAGGATGGAAAAGTAACGTATGAGAGTAAACTATTTTTATTTAATACTGACAAAGATATTCAAAACAAGATTATCAAAATCTTGGGCTGCCAACCTGCTGACCTCACATCTAGTTATCTTGGCCTACCTCTCATGGTCAAGGAGGTTAAGACTAGTTTTTGGGACTCTATCATGGAGAGAACCCAAATAAAACATGTGGGGTGGAAATTTAAACTACTCAGCCATGGTAGTAAAGTCCAACTTCTAAAATCTTGTCTTCAAGGTATACCGATTTATAATCTATCACTTTTCAAATTCTCTAGTACAATGGTTGACAAACTAGAAAGGATACAACACAATTTCCTATGGTTGGGCACTTAGGAGAAAAGGAAACTCTCCTTGATAAACTGGGACACTGTTTGCACTCCTAAGAAATATGATGGCTTGGGGTTAAGGAAAATTAGAAATATTAACAAGGCCCTCAATTACAAAATATCTTGGAAGATGATGATGGAGGAAGAAGACTGGTACAACACTATGAGATCCAAATATTTGTGAGGGGGAATTTTAAGGATAATTTTAAAGATGGGAATCTGCCTCAAGGTTCTAAAATTTGGAACAATATTCTTAAATGAAGAATATTTCTTCAAAAGGGCCTACAATAGAAACTTGGGAATGGATAGAAAATCAAATTTTGGAAGGATAACTAGAATACTAATAATCCTTAGACCTTGCAAAGAATCTTACTTTGTCTATTACTCTGACTCATAGGTTGGGACATAAAGTGGAGGGGTACATTAGCAACTTGAGGTATTTTAATTTGGGCCATTTTTTTAACAGCAATAAGGGGTTTCAGATCAATGTACAGGAGCTAGCTAACAACATGAAGCACAGGAGAATCCCTTCGTCTGATATTAAGGGTAAAATACTATGGGCCCCTATGCCTTCTACAAGTTTTTCCATAAATTAAATGCATGACTTCACCTTATCTATCCCTAGCTCTAGCCTAGAATGGGGTAAATTTTGGGACCCACACCTCACTCCTAAAATAAATCTCTTTTGGTGGATCCTCCTAAATGGGAAATTTGTCACCCAAGATAAACTAGTTAAACTAGGGTTTTTCTTAGCCAATAGATGTGTTATGTGCAAAAAATAGCAAGAAACCATTAACCACCTATTTATCCACTATGAGTTCATTGCTTGTATCTAGTAGCAGATTCTCAATAAGCTAAAACTCATTTGGGTTATGGATGTTGACATCAAATAATTTGTTAATTGGGCCAACCTTTCTAAGCACCCTCTCATCCATATTATATGGAAGCTTATTCCCCCTCACATCTATTGGTGCATTTGGAAGGAGAGAAATAATATGATCTTTAGAGAAGAATAAAACACTCCATAGGTCACCTTCTAGTTGGGTTTGTGGTTTCTTTTAGAGAATGTGGTTTCTAGCAATGTAAAATCCTAGAGTTGACCCCTTCCCCAAAGGATATTTGAATAGTGAAGGACTAGAACCTTGTACAAAGATTTGACAAGGTTGATTTTACTAAAAAGGTGGCTAGAGAAAACAGTAGATGGGCTCCTCCCTGACTAGATGGTGTAAACTTAACTTCAATGGGGCAATTAGAGGAGAGAAATAGGTGGGTGGTGGTATTCTAAGGGTTCATTACAGTAAATGTATTTTTTCCTTCATGGGATCTTTGAAAGATCACATGATTAATAAGGCTAAGGGAATGGTGCTCCTCTAGGAACTTAACATTGCTATGGCTATGGGGATAACTATGATTGAAGTTGAGGGTGTTGTGATGTGGAGAGTAATCAATCTTAGAGGTTTATTCCACATGGTTTCCTCTTATCTATTATTTCTATGGGGTTTTGAGGGCAACACCCTTCGTGAAATGTTGGGGCAGCACCCCAGGTGCACTCCCTGTCATAGTACAGGATGGGGTCAAGGGAAACACCCTCACAAGGGTTTTGGGGGGTAGTGCCCACAAAGCCAAAAATTACTCACTATTGTAAAAGGTGTTAGTTTTTATTTTTCTATTGGATGACTTATTCTAGCCCTAATTCGTAAGAAAAAAAAAGCTTGTATAAAATGGCTTAGATTTAGGGATTTCATAATGTATGATGAGATTGTAGCTTCTTATAAAATGGCTTAGGTGAGCATCACCTAGATCCAATGAGTGCTAATTGTTCCATTTATTATCATGAGAGATGGATTCATGTTGAATCACTATTTAGCTTCTTATAAAAGGTTGTATAAAATAGCTTAGGTGAGCATCACCTAGATCCAATGAGTACTAAGTGTTCCATTTATTCTCATGAGAGATAGATTCATGTTGAATCACTACCCATGAAACATGGGTCAATTAGTTTGATTCAAAAGTCACACAGTTAAATCCTGATAGCAATATCACAATTTGACTTATTGTGGAAATTATCTCCTACTTATTAATTGTAGCTTCTTGCCGAGGTATTGAGCTATAAGGGCTTGCAAATTATAATCACTCAATAATAATAATATTGTACTTGTTAATAGTGGATGTAGACCATGGATTGGGTGAACCGCGTTAAATCCTTGTGTCTTGTGTTCTCTTTTGTGTGATTTATTATTTTTCGATATTGGTTATATTTGAATGTAACTGTTATTTATGTCTATGGTTAATACTAAAAAATGGTATTAGAGCTAGATGGTGGTCTTTTTTTTTAGCCCAGACTATCATCAATTTTATTTTTTTAGCTATCCTCTATAGGAAGGTCTTAGATTTGAGTGGGAGTCTCGTGATTGAGTGAGAGTGATGGAAATGAGGGTAATCTTAAGGATGAGAAGTTTAATGGGAAAAACTTTCATTTATGGAAAATGAAAATAGAGGACTATCTTTATCAGAAGGATTTATGGAAGCCATTAGAAGGAAAAGCAAAGAAATAGGGAACAGTGATAGATGAGGATTAGGAGATTTTAGACAGAAAGGCACTTGGAAGTATTTGATTATGATTGGCACCATCAATGACATTTAACATTACAAAAGTGAAGATGATGGAAGAGTTGATGAAAACCCTAGCAAAACTGTATGAAAGCATTTGTTTAATATGAAGATGGAATAAGGTGGATCTAATGCAGATCATTTAAATGAGTTTAATATAGTTACTAGTAAGTTATCTTCTGTGAATGTCAATTTTGATGAAGAAACTAGGGCTCTCTTGATTTTGTGTTCTTTTCCTAAAAGCTGGAATGGCTTGGTAATGGTTGTGAGTAATTATGTTTCTAGATCTAATACAATAAAATTTAATGATGTGATTGGTGTTGTTCTGAATGACGAAACTTGTAGGAAAACCTTACGTGAATCTACATCTGGCATTAATGTCATATTGGTTTTGAAAAATTAGTGACAAAACACTTAGCCATTATTCAACAAAGAATAGTGCAGAGTGCATGCCAAGTGATCAGAGCAATCTAAGTAATCAGTACAAGCTAAGTGATCAAAGCATGTAGAGTATAAGTGTTCAAATAGTGCATGTCAAGTAGTATAATAGTTAGTGTCAAGCACTAGTAGGTGCCAAGAAATTAGTGTGTGTTGAGTCATTTAGGTGTCGAGCTTACAGAAGGAGTCGAGTAAATAATATGTGTCAAGTAATTCAAGTGCTAAGAAAATAGTGAGTGCTGAGCTATTCAGAATTTGAATTATAGCATAAAGAACAAAGTAAAGGTTGAGCATCAGAGCCAATGGATATCGAGTGAATGGTTTATGTCATAGATGTTTTTAATGGCACAAACTTCTATGTAAACCATTTTTGAGCTGACATAATTATAATTTTGATAATAAAGAATAAGAAGTAATTAATATTATACATCCCTATGCAATGCATGCAACCAATCAAATTAAAAGAAGCATTAGGCAGCAATAAGGATCAACCACAATATTGATTCTGACCTAATCCATCTGCACAAATATTTATTTAAGAAAGGTAAACCCTAAGAAGTTTATTCATGCTCAAGGAGATAAATGCTAAGGAGTTTAGAGGGAATTCATGGTGGATTAGATGGCTATTATAGAGATGTACATTGCATAATTAGTTTAAGGAGAATAGAGTGAAGTAGTGAAACAATAGAGGAGACATATATGATTAGGAGGATCAAGTTTTAAATAGTAAAGAGGACATCTAACATCAAGTGGTAAGGTGTTAACCGAAGGATCATGGTGCTAGATCATTATAATAGGTGATACAAAATAAATCTCTTAACAAATTGGTCTAAACATGTTGTTGTAAATCTCTTAACTGAATTCTTACATTATTCTAAGTTCAAATATTTTAACAAAGTGAGACCTAATAGTCTTTTTAAGCCTTTAACAGGGTAGACCTTTCACATGGTAGATTGTAGCTTATGACCAAAATATTATAATTGGCCACACTTTACAACTACAGTAGTGAAGATTTTACCTTCTCATTGAAGGGTTTCTAGGTAACCAAATTATTTGTGTTATGTGTTGAATTTCCTCTAGGCTATGGATGTGATGTATGGTTACTTATTTTAGTTTACATGCTAAGTAATGAGATGGATGTTAGGTGAAATATTTTTGAGGTTGAAGTTTTAAGTGCTTATCCCCCCCCCCCCCCCACCCTCCTCAGAACTTACTATCCCAATGTTAACTCTAACATCAGGAAGTTCTTTAAATGCACAAATTAGAGGTAGAATGATTGAGAGCTAAAGTAATTCTCGAAATTAGGGGAAATCAAGAGGAAAATCAAAGGGTAAGAGGTCTCAACTCAGAGGACCAAGAGATTGTTGGTACTATGGGAAACCAAGGCATAAGAAGAAAGATTATTGGAATCAAAAGAACAATGAAGGAGATAAAATAAAAGGGAACAAGGAGGCAAATGTGGTAAGTAACAAATCTAAAGAGGATTCTTTACTTCTTTCTTTAGACAGTGTTGATGATTCTTGGTTTTTAGATTATGGGGCTTCATTTCATGCTACACCCCACAAATATTATTTTATTGATTATGTCCAAGGGAATTTTGGGATTTTTTATTGGGGAATAATGAACCCTATCAAATTGTTGGAAAGGGAAAAGTTAAGATTAAGTTTCAAAATGGGAATCATTGGCTACTATATTAGGTAAGACATGTTCCAAGGTTGAGTAGGAATTTAATTTCAGCATAGCAACTCTAGGATGAGGGTTGTGTAGTTACTTTTAATGATAAAAATAGGAAACTTTCAAAAGGTTCCCTTGTAGTAGAAAAAGGTGTGAAAGTAGGAACCTTATAAATTTTTACAAGACATATTGTTCCTTCTACTTTAGTTATTTTAGAGAAAAATGAATGTTCAAGAATAGTTGTTGCAGTTGAGCAAGGAGAACAAATAGTTGTTGTATTCTAATACAGCGCTATGGCACAACAAACTTGGGCACATGAGTGAGAAAGATATGAAATTACTTCACTCAAAGAAAGGTTTTCTAAGTCTGAAATGTGTGAATATGGATTTTTGTGAAAGTTGTGTGTATGGAAAACAAAAGAGAGTGAGTTTTGTGAAGAGTGGGAAGGAAAAGAAAAATGAGATATTAGAGATTGTGCATACATATGTATGGGAACTAGCTCAGGTATCTTCCCTTGGTGGCTCTCATTATTATGTTACATTTATTGATAATGAAACTAGAAAAGTATGGGTTCATTTCCTTAGACAGAAAATTAATGTATTTCAAACTTTTAAGAAATAGAAATGCTTGGTTCAAAATGAGTCTAGTAAGAGATTCAAATGTCTCAAATCTTATAATGGTGGTGAGTATTGCAGTTATGAATTTGAATATTATTGCTCCATTAATGGTATTCACAAATATAAAAGTGTTCCAAGGACTCCACTCAAAAATAGAGTGGATGAATGCATGAACAAGACAATAATGGAGTGTGCAAGGAGCATGAGGTTGCATATTTGGCTTCCCTTAAACATGAAAGTGGAGGTTGTCAATATTATTGTATATTTTATTAATAGAGGTCCATCTAATCCTTTGGGTTGTGGTATTCTAGAGGAAGCATGGACTAGTAAGAAGGTGAGTTATTCTTTTCTCAAAACCTTTGATTGTTAAGCATTTGCACATATAGATTTTGAAAATAGAACCAAGTTGGAAGCTAAGTCAAAGAAATTTGTATTTTTTGGATATGGAATTGATGAATTTGGTTATAGGCTTTGGAATTTTCAAAGTCATACAATTGTAAGAAGTAGAGATGTCATTCAATGAGAAAATTTTGTACAAAGATTTGTAATAACATAAGAAGAAAGAAATGACTATGTAGTGTTGGATGATACTCCAAAAGATGATGTTCCAGTAGTTCCTCATGCTCTATAATAACCAAAACAACAAATACCACACACCCTACTAAATATTAGATGGTCAATAAGGCTAAGTAGATCTCTAGAAAGATTTTCTCCCTCTTTGTGTTCTATTTTATTAACAAATTCTAGTGGACTTGAATGTTGTGATGAAGTTGTGAAAGTGGGTACAAAGATTCAGTGGGAGTCTACAATGAAAGAAGAAATGGACTCCTTGCTGAAAAATCAGACATGGGATTTATGCAAGTTGCTTGCAGGTAAAAGGGCTTTACATAATAAATGGGTTTATAGGTTGAAAGAAGAGGATGGAGGTAAGAAAATATTTAAAGCTAGGCTAGTTGTAAAAGGATTTGCACAAAAAATGGGAATTGATTTTGATGAAATATTTTCTCTGATTGTTAAAATGACTTCTATTCATATAATGTTAAGTATTATGGCTACTGAAGATTTGCATTAGGAGCAGCTTGATATTAAAATAGCTTTTCTTTATGGTGATTTGCATGAAGACATAT
Source organism: Cupressus sempervirens (assembly GCA_028749045.1). Taxonomy (NCBI): domain Eukaryota; kingdom Viridiplantae; phylum Streptophyta; class Pinopsida; order Cupressales; family Cupressaceae; genus Cupressus; species Cupressus sempervirens. The sequence goes on from CM053784.1 coordinate 658,393,387, forward strand.
ATATGGCACTGCCACTGGGATTTGAGGTCAAAGGTAAGGAGAACTCAGTGTTCAGATTGAAGAAAAGTGTATATGGCTTGAAGCAACCACCTCAGTAATGGTATCTTAAATTTGATAGTTTAATGCATGACCATAATTACACTCAGTGTCATTCTAACCACTTTTTTTTATTTTAAGAGGTTAGATGATGACAATTACATTATTTTATGTTTATATGTTGATGGTATGCTTGTAGCTAGGTCTAACATGGATCACATTAAGGGATTAAAAGAATAGTTAGCACATTCATTTTCTATAAAGGATTTGGGGGCAGCAAAGCAAATCCTTGGCATGAAAATTTGCAGAGGTAGAGAGAACAGAAAATTGACATTATCTTAGGTTGATTATGTTGGGCTAGTTTTTCACCTTGTTGAAAACCTCAAATTTTTTTGTGAAAATCTAGTTTGTCCCATCTAAGAAACTAGGGATATCAATTCTCATGATCAATTGTGCCCTAGAAAATCCCTAATTGTTGTTCCCTATTGTCTCATAATTTCCCTAGGTATTTTGAAAATTTTAATGGCTCACACCTTTGGTTAAGGTGGGATATTTGAAAAAACCCTAGATATTACTAAAAAATACTTTGGAAAACCCCAGTACCTTTTTTATTTATTCTATAAGTTTTTTCCTTGTTATTTTTGAAAACTTTTCATGAGTTTACATCTTTACTCTTGATCATAACTCTTTTAACCTAAGGTTTGGCCATGGTTTCCCCTTGTCTTGCATAAATTGCCTTTTAACTCAAAAATGGTGAAGTTATAATGATAATACTTGATCTCCTTCAAGATCGAGGGTTGTCATTATGTCGTTATAAAAAGTGTTGTATTTTTAAGTAAGGTGGCATAACAACAATGTGACATCTATCAATAGGATCCAGCCATTGTTAAGAAACCTAAAATAGATAAAATTGTAGATCATATCAGAGCTCTATAGCTATTGCTATGTCACTAATGAGAGTTGCAAGAATTTTAGCCTTAGGGACATAACAAAAGCACACCACATGGAATAGGTGGGACTCATTTGCTTTAGCCAAATGCACTAATAACAAAGGGTGATGTAAGTCATTGATTAAAGATAGATCTACTATTGTTGTTGTGTCACTATGAAAAGATGTAAGTTGTTTAACCATAATGACATAGTGACATTGTGTTGTGTGTCCCTATAGGCCAACATAGTTTAGAATGCATAAGTCTTTCTTAGTCATCAAATCAAATATCAATCCAAGGTTTTTTTCTATGTTGTTGTTCCAAGATGCATGAATTTTAACCATAGTGATATAGCAACTGGATGATATATGAAGTGTATGGCCCACATAGAGTAAGTTAAGTATACCTTTTCCAAGCCATCTGATCTAAGACAAATCTAAGGTTGGCATTATGTTGCTAAGAAAAGCTCCTCAAGTTTTAACCATAGTGACATAATGACATGTGTCCCATGTACTATAACTATTATACGATGGATGTTGACAAGGAAAAAAAATTCCAAGTGTCATAATATGATTAGTTTGGCTGCCAAGTTAGAAGGTAAAAGTGAGTCATGTTTCAAATAAAGCCATGTTCATCATTTTTTTGCGGATGAATGACCCCTTTTCAAGTTTTGAAATAAAACATGCATTCCTGCTCGGTGTAAAATATTTATGAGAATTGAAGATGTCTCATGTGAATTGATACGAAATCTATAATGGAAAAGTTGATGGTTTCATTCTAAAGAAATATTGTTGAAGATTTAGAGTGTGGTGCTTGCTGAAATTGTTTCATGTGTAAAGCCAAATTGTGAGCTTCTCTAATAGAATTCTACTACAACAATTAGCTGAGAATTTCCCAATCTTAGTAAGTAAATTTATATCTTCAAGAAGAATTTGGATACCTTGTTTTTGTTGTTTATAATACCTCCAAATAAGGGTTTCTCCAGGCAACGGGATTACCAGCATAGGAATATTCATGATGACTTCCTAGAACAATTGAATGAGTCCACTAATGACATAGTACAAATAAAAAATTGGTCCCTATCGATCCAAGGTTAAAGATAGCTGGGGGTTTATATGATAGAGGAAACTAGACTCAAGATGAAACAACATCTAAAACTAGGTTGCAACTTTTTTTTAAATAGTTTTCAGAAAGAAAACTATTCACCCTACATGGAAATATTTAGAACTTTGACTTGGGAAATTTAGTTATTCTAGGAGTGCTTATGGACTCAAACCTCCTCATCTCTGTAGCTCGAATGTACGACCCAATAACCAAGTCTCTAGGGGGGATAAATGATGAATGTTTAGTGAAAAAAAAACTAGAGGAAATTTAGGAAGTATTTGGGATGGACCCTACTTCACAGTGTCATAAGGTCATTGACTTTTAGGGGTTACAGAAGGAATACTAGTCTCAGAAATAGAAAATTAGGCAAGGAGCATTGATGGGACATCTTTCCACTATTGGGTGTTTGACATTAGTCACAGCCTCTACTCATGAGCCTTTTAAGAAGTAATTTTTTAACTCTTGTGTCATATATATATATATATATATATATATATATATATATATATATATATATATATATATATATATATATATATATATATATGTATATATATCATTATGTAGGGTTTTTGGTGAGGATGAGCAAGACTATATATATATATATATATATATATCATTATGAAGGGTTTTTGGTGAGGATGAGCAAGACTATATATATATCATTATGTAAGGTTTTTGGTGAGGATGAGCAAGACTATGTGCTAATTAAATTCATGTACATGATGGTGCAGATTTCATCTTTTGGGGTTAGTATTTTTTTTTCTTTGCCTCTTTCTTGGCTAAAGAAATCCATGTGGGATTGATTGGGATTGTGAAGGGGAAGATTGGAAAAATAGTTGGATGTTATTCAATGTTGGGAGTCACCTACTTTGTAAAAGAAATGAAATTGACAAGAGAACATGAGGGAGAGCCTTTTCCTATTCAGTTGTGGAGTACATACATGACATGGGATACAAGTGAGGCCAGTTTTGTGAGGTTTGATAGATATTTTGTATCAAGGTTAAGGATATTTTTGTCGAATGATAATCCAAGGATTCCTAAGTTGCTTTTGGATTTCATTAGACCTATAGGTTCCCCTAATAATTTGAAGGTCTCCCATAATTAGGCAGATATTATTCCATATTCAAAGTCTACTATATTCAGGGTATATGGATTTCAAGGGACCCCACATGTGTTGCCTTACTAAGTTCCTTTTAAGGTGGGCTTAGCAAAAATATTATGGAAAATAGGTGGATTAGAGGAACTAGAATTAATAGGTCCATTTTTCCAACTTGCACTGTTGCACACCAGTTTGTGATTACAAAGGGTGGTTGGGTCTTTTTGTACAAAATTTTGAGCACTTACTAAATGGATACATCTCATGCAAGATTTAATGATAATGAGGGATTTTTTGAAATATTCAAGTAAAGAGCAAAGGCTAAAGCTTATAAGCATTATTTCTATTATCCAAAGGACATCATCATAAATGAATTTTCCTTGTAGGAGCAAGAGATAAAGAAACAAAAGTGGAGAGTTTACTCTAGGGTACTATAACTTATAAATTGTTTTAAAAATGATTATAGCCCATTGTTAGAGGCCAAAAAAATGGCTGATAAAGTGGATAAGTTAGTAATAATGTTTGCAAAGATAATGGATACCATGAATGAGAAGAAATCCCTCATCATCAGAACTTATCCTGATAGAGAAAGAGAGGTTATGAAGAGATTATCCTTCACTCCTATTGTGGGTCAAGCTAGTTGGTCATTCAAAAGAGGGTTGGATACAATATATTTAAGGTTGGAGAAAAATATGATACCAAGGGAAAAGAAAAAATTAGAGCAAGTACTAGTGTTCCGCTAAAGAGACCCCAATTTGAGGAAAGGCCATCAAAGCTAGCACCCAAGAGATAAAAGATTGAAGAAGAGCTTGTCATTCAAGGGGAAATTTATACACCATCTCAATCTTCCCTTCATTTAGGAGAAGAACAGCTCATTATGGAGTAGATGGAGCAACTTGGAAGCCAAGGTGGAGTTTTCATCACTACATCAGAGCTGGAGGAAGGAATTTTGAAAGAACCCCATTGTGCCTAAACTAGAGTTGACTGTGGCTGACTTCAGAGGAAAGGAGCTAGATCCTGTGATTGAATAGGCTAGCCATGAATTTCTATTTGATGATAATTTTATAAAATTAAGGGTCTTTTATCAATTTTCTTGGAGAATGAACACTGTGAGTTTTGAAGAAAGATGCAACAAAAGGAACATAAAACAACTTGCTAAAGAAGAATCTATTGTGCAGAGTGAAATTGAAGAGGAAATGAAGCAAGAATTCAAAAAGATAACTCTTGAATAAGGAAGGAGGGTGATTAAAGTAACTGCAGTGCCACTTCTCCCTAATTTGGATATTGTAGATGCATTAGTTTTTAATGTTGTTAAGAAAGAAATGAATACTGATGACCAAAAACATAAAGCATTAAGTGGTGTAAAATATAGTGAAGAACATGTTGATCTATTCATTTGGCCTATGCAAAGAGGATCTAGGAATTTCTCCTCTGATCCTAGTGACTCTAATATCACAAGAAGCTTAATTGTAAATAGAGTGGAGGACACCCCGAATGAGGAGGCAGCAGAATTAAATGTTGGAACAAAAAACCTCACATTGGCTACTGGAAAGAGGGAAAAGAGATTTGTGTAGGAGTTACAGGTGAAATATGAACAATTCTTGGTATCCTATAATGAGGAGGTTCAAAAGAGGCTAAGACTTTAAAATGAAATTGCTAGATATGAAGGACAAAAAGTCAAAATATCAAAAGTTGGAGAGTCTTCCCAGAGACTACTTGCTTCTTCACCTACTCCTCTACGATCAAGTAGCCTTATAATTGATATTCCTAACACTCCTCTATATCAAGGAGATACTACTACAAAGGAAATATATGAGGAAGAAAAGACAAAGTTTTGGACATTGCATGTATAATTGGGCATACAACATGAAGATAGAAAAAGAGATGATATCTTGTTTTTTATAGATAGAATTAATTGGCCCCTTTTCTATTTAGAGTTGTCAAGGTTGGTAGATGTGTGGAAAGAAATGGATGACCATGAAGCCACCTTGAGGGAAATATTGAATAAATGGATCAGTAGAGATGATGTCATCACTGGTCTGTGTTTCTCTATCATTGATATAATTGATGACCAGATTGAGAAAACTTTTGACCAGGAAAATGATCTACTAGTTTTTTACCAAAAAAGAGATATGTTGCAAATAAAGTTGAGAACGTATTTCTCAAGATATTTCATCAAAATAATTGATCTTTTCCCCCATGTATTAAAAGGCTTAGGTAGTATAAAAGATAAGGAGGAATGGGGCAATGAGCTAAAAGAATTAATGAGTATTAGGTTAAACGACATAGTAAATAAGGAAAAATACATATGGTTTGCAAGGATAGTTGAAGAAATAGTTAACGTACAATCATTCCTTGATTCTTTCCAAAAGGATTTTGATGAAATAAAGAAATTGGAAAAAGATATCCTAATGAAAGAAAGAGAGATCATGAACTTCAACTAGCTAGGTGACACTGTTTTCAATAAATGGATGGTAGATTATTCTTTGACATCACAATTGCTACAAGTGGCATCTGAGGAAAGGCTCATAGACAAGGCAATGATCACAAAGGAGCTATAGTTAGTTGATAAGGATATCCAAACAAATGATAGAGAAGAAGATCAAAAAAATTTTATAAACATCCAAGTGTTAGAGACAAGCACAACAAAGGAAGAAAAAGTGCTCCCATGGCCTAATGAGTAGCAAGAAGAAAAAGATCAATCATCAAGTATAGTGGATGAATAGGAAACTATCAAAATAGAATTGGCCTCATGACAAAGCAACTAATGAAGGGATTATTTTGTTATCAAACAAAAGGTCACAAGTATTTTTGTTCTTCTTGTGCAGCATTTGAAAGTGATATTTTTGTCTTATATGTATTTCGTTTGTCCTAAGGATAGTTGTCCTTTTCCCTCTAGACTTGAATCTTGTTGCAACTCACACTATATAAGTGAGTTTCCAAGGCTAGAGGAGGGTATAAGTTTCTTTTTGCTATGCTAACAAGTAAATTTTGAGGCATTCCATGCATACTATAATTTTGATCTAGAATTGAATATGAAAATTAATAGTTGTTGGTCTATTTGTGTTATTTTCTAATAGGGATAAGCACTGGATTGTATACAATTTCAAAGAAGTTAATACAAATATAGAGAGATAGTTGTTCATCCTAAATCTTGTCTCTTCTCTTATTTCCATCTTGTTCTACAAAATTTAAAAGCAAAGTTTATTAAGTTTTAGTGTAATTCATTTTGAATTATATTTTAGTTTTCTTTTTTTGATAAGCTAATGGGTTATGTAAATGCTTAACGAAAATTGGAAGAACCTTTTGGTTTTCATTTGCAAATATGATAAGTATGAGATCTAGAAATGAATACTAATGATCTTTTCACAAATTGTCAAGATAAGATCCAGAAATAGGTGTGTAATCCTTATGAGTTGTAGCCCAATAGATAAGGCACTGGCCATCCTTATAATTTGATCTAGTTAGGATGTTTTACATGATGAAAAAAATTATATCAATCAATCATTCATTAATATGTTGTTGAAATTTAAAATGTCAAACTATACTTGATTCATAGAGTTTAAGGTTTGATAAAATAGTTATTTGTCATCTCTATGTTACTATTGAATTAGAAGAAAAAAGGCTAAACCGTCTATTATTTCTAGATTTCATGATTGAGAGTTTGAATATTAAGTGAATGAGAATAAATTCCTAGGTAAACCCACCTGAATCTTGCAAAATTCAAAGTAAAGAAGACCTCAAGGTCTTGTTAGTTGGTCCTTTTATTTTGCTTCTCAGAAAACCCATAATGGATTTTAGCTAATTCATATGTTTTCTGACATTGTGAAAGGTTGTTGAAATTATTTCAAATTCGAAGCCAATATATTATATTAAGGTGTTGTAATATTTTTCTATGGAGAATGCTAAAGTTGTTAGCACACCTTTATTTGATCATTTGAAATTGACTAAGGAGATGTGTCTAAAGAGACCATTAGAGGAGGATAAAATTTCCAAGGTACCTTATGATTTAGTTTTAAGGAGCTTAATGTGTGTCATGGTATGTACTAGGCCAGATAGTGTACATGCAGTGAGAGTTGTAAGCAGGTTTGTGAGTCATCCAAGGATTGAGTATTAGAATGTAGTCAAATGGATTCTCAAATATTTGAGAGGAACATCCAATAAGAGTTTACATTTTAGGAGCTCTAATACTAATTTATAGGGATATGTTGACTCATATTTGGTAGGGAATATTGATACCAAGTAGAGTGTTATAGGTTATGTATTGATTGTTGGTCGGGTAACACTGAGTTGGGTTTCTTAGTTACAGAAGGTGAATGTTTTATCCACTATAGAGGTAGAGTATGTCATTGCTAAAGAGGTAGCCAAGGAGATGATATGGCTTCAATTCTTTATGGAAGAATTGGGACACCCACAAAGGGATAATTATTTTTTCATAGATAGCTAGAGTGGCATTCATCTTACAAAGAGTTATGCTCTATATTCAAAGACAAAACACATACAATTATGGTATCATTTCATTTGGTCAGTTTTGGATGATGGAAAGATAAAGCTAGAGAAGACACATACAGATGATAACACAATAGATATGTTACCAAGGTAGTAACAAGGGAGAAGTTGAACTCCTCTTCAACTTTGGTTGGTCTTTTAGACTAAAGAAAATAAAAGAATAACAAAGTCTGGGGTGGTTTGAAATTCCAATGGGAGCTACAAGTTTAGTGGTGCAATGATCTATCTCCAAGTGGGAGGTTATTTTTGTGGAGTCTAATCAGTCTCTAAGTTGGAGATTGTTGTGATGTGGAGCCTAATCAGACTTGGAGGTTTTTTCAGTGTGGTTTTCCCTTAGATTATTTCTATGGGGGTTTGAGAGTAGCGCCCCTTATAAGGTATTGGGGTAGCACCCTAGGTGCGCTCCCTATAATAGTATAAGGTGGAGTCAAGGGGAAATTCCCCTATGGGGGTAGCACCTCTTAAGCCAAAAATGACCTACTATAGTAAAAAGTGTCAGCTGTTATTTTTTCTATTGGACAACTTATTCTAGCCCTAATTTTGTAAGCAGAAAAAACTTGTCTAAAGTGGCTTAGGGTTAGGAATTCCATAATGTATGATGAGATTGTAGCTTCTTGTAGTGGTATTGAGTTGTAAGGGATTACATATTGTAATCACTAGATAATAACAATATTGGACTTGTTGTTGGTGGACATAGCCCAGGGATTGGGTGAGCCACGTCAAATCCTTATGTCTTGTGTTCTCTTTAGTGCAAGTTATTATTTTCTAATATTGACTATATTTAAATGTAACTTTTATTTCTATATGTGGTTAATCCTAATAGAGGGTAACACTAAATTAATCATTCATTCCATCCAAAGAAGGGGTAGTTTTTGGTGTAGAGTTAGCACTATCCTTGAGGACTTTATCACCCTGCTTTATAAATCCCAAAACCATAAATGTGGCCACATTTATAGGGAGGGAAATATGGTTGCGGGCTCTATGGATATTACTAGGCTACAGATGGAAGCATTAAGATGTTGGAGGGGGTAAATCGGTCACAAAAAGACACAAGGAACCTTGTAAGGAGGGAGAAACATATGGGTAGTAGTAAACATGCATAATGTTAATTTGTGGGTTATGTGGCAAAGAAAAATGGGTTTTAAGGGTATACCTTTCCTTATTTCAAGAATTTATTTCTTCCAAAAAGACACTTGGCATATTTTAATTATGAAATAGAAAGGCAATTTTGAGCTTGATTCAAGTGTGTATAGGCATCAGTTTTTAATGATTTCACATCATTATGGTAGGATTGTGTGTAATTATATTTCCAATGACCCAAAAAAAGACTTTAATTACAATGGCAAGTTGAGCATTGTTGGTTTGTTCCTTAGAAATTACATTTTACCTTTAAGTGGGGTTCCTTCAAAGTTCATTTTCTTCATGTATGCTCTTGCTTGAGGAAAATTGTTGTGGTAAGGGTTTTTGAGGAAAAACCCTAGTAAACCCACAAGGATGCCCTAATTGTTCTATTTTGCTATTATATTTTTGTCTTACTAAAAGTGAGAGAGGGGACGTTTTCCATGAGTTATGTTTTTAAATGCCTAGGTCCTTTCACTTTAAGTCTTGAACTTGTCTCCTTTCATTTAAAAATGACAAGCGCTTTCACCTTAAATCCTTTTTAAGAAATAAGGGTTCATATTCATAAAAGGGAGCCTAAATATCTTTGCCTAGATAAAACTCTTACCATAAGTTCCACATGCTCATTATAATATTCCTCATGCTATCTTTTAAAAACATGTGATGTGTAATGCCCAGCCTGGAGATCCTTGGAACATAAGGATAAAACATACACTGAATAACTTTTTTCTTAAGATAAGTTACTTAACAACAACATAAAGTAACCAAGTGGAAGAATGAAACATCTTTACAAGATAATAAAATAGGGAACATGGCTAAACTCACATGTTCACTACACCAGTGGAAGTCTTACGAACACTTCCAAAGATCTCCAAGCACTAAACCAGAACTTACAACTACAAATCACACAAATCATGAGAATACACAAAAAGAGATGTTCTTTTTAAGCCCCAAAGAAAAAGTTCCTAGCATGATAAACATACAATTCCATTTCCAACTAACCATAGCATAATCAATAATTATAGGTAGAGACCATCAAACAGTCATGCATAGGATGAGGGATCATGGTTACAACCACTCATCTAATGTACACCATGTTAAAAGACAAATAATGTGTCCTAAAATTGGCTAAGTCTAGAATCCTGAAGCCCAAAAATCTAACTAAGTTTGAATTATTCAAGCCTTGAGATTTATTAGATTCTCTATCTTAACTCAGAGAGATTTGGAACCTATCTCAAATGAATCATCACATATATATATAATATATCTTAAGTATAAGGAAGAAGAAGAAGAGTAAATGAAGAAGAGAGTACCATGTTCTCTTTTTCATTTGCTCTTCTTCTTCTTCCTTGTACTTAAGATATATTTTATATATAAGTAAGAAGAAGAAGAAGAACAATGAAGAAGAGAATACCATTTATACTTAAATGATATATTTTATATATGGGGGAAAGAACCCCCAAAAGGGTACCCAAATCTCCTTCAAGACCACATCTAACAAGTCAAAAAATGCTTTTTGTTTGCCCTAGAAAGTTTTCCCATAGATCCCATGTGATACTTCTTTCTATAGCTATGCTATACTTTTTACCCATGTAATACTTTCTACTATGGCCATGTGATACTTTACTAGTATTGTATAATATTCTTCACTACTATAGTGTGATACTTTTCCAGTATTGCCCAATGCTAAAAAAAATATTACCTAGGTTTTGAACATAAGGCCAATTAGCCATTTGAGAGGAAAAGTAGGGTTAGGACCTCCAAACTAGTGAGTACCAAAATCACCAAGCTTGAGGAACAATCACTTAAGAGTATCAAAAGCATAAAGAATATCGAGATAACTCACATAAACAACATATTACTCTAAACCATGATAAATAACATTGAAATGAAGTAAAATATCTTGTTAGTCTTAGATTGGTTTTGACATATGAGTGAAAATACACTTAAGTCATTTGCTTAGTTCATGTCGAACAAGTAATGTATATCGACCATAAGATGTTAGATAGTGTATGTCAAGCAAGTTATATAGTAAATGCCAAGTAAGTAGTAAGTGTCAAGTCACTCAAGTGCCAAGTAGATAGTAGATACTCAATCATTTAGATGTTGAGTGATCAATGGATGCTGAGTCATTCAGAGGCTGAGTTACAGCATTGAAGATATAGTGGATGTTGAGAATTAGACACTTCAAGTGTAGAGTAAACAGTTTTGGACATAGTTGTTTAAAAAGTACTGGCACAAACTTCTATGTAAACCATTTTTAAGCCAACTTAAGGATTTTTTTGTGATTCTATATGATAAGGAAGAATCTACATTGAGATTCCCTATGCAGTACATGCAACCAATCTATTGAAGGGATGTTTTAAGTAGAAAATGAGTAAATCACAATCATTGATTCATACCTAACCCTAAGTCAACTAAGTCTTTAAAAGGAGGACAAACCCTAAAAAATAGATAGAGTGGAAGGAGTGAAGAGAGAAGTTTGCATGTGCAAATAGAGCATTCATGGTGGTTAAGGAGTTGTGAATTGAGATACATTGCAAAATCAATTAAAGGAGAATAGAGGAAATGAGTTAGATAATAGAAGTAATAAATTTTGATCAGAGAGGATTAAGTACACATTAGGAATGAGGTGATATGTTATCTAGCAAAAGAGTGCTAACCATAGGATCATTGCTAAGACATTCTAATAGGTGAATTAGTTAAAGCTCTTAACATAGTAGTCCTAATAGGTTGTTGTAAATTCTTTAATAGGGTGCTTCCTTCATTGTAATTTAATTCCTTTAATTAGGCACACTTCTAACAAGGTGTTGAAATCTTCTAACAAAGTAAGATCTAACAATCTTGTAAGCCTTTAATAGGGTAGACCTTTCACAAGGTAGATCATAGTTTATGATCAAACATTATAGTCTTCATTGGATCCGCTTTATTACTATAGTAGTGAAGATTTGTGGGTGTCATCCCTACCCCAATTTTATCTTCTCATTGGAAGGTTTCTGGGTAACTAAATATTTTTTGTCATATATGTCCTGAATGTTATTTTTTTTCATGCTATGGATGAATATGTTTAGCTAGTTATTTCAGTTTACATGCAAACTGTGAGATGGATGTGTGGTGAATTTTTTAAGGGTTAAAGATTTGAAGGACCAATTCACCCCCCCCCCCCCCCCCCACCCCACCCTCAGAGTTGACTTTCCCTAATTGTATTTCCAACAATTGGTATCAAAGCTTTGTTCTCTAGAAAGGAAAGCTTTGCATCTTTGAGGAAAGATCTTGAAGATGGAAATCTACAAGTTGGGAAAGGTTATTGATAATCAGAAGATTGAAATTTAGGTTTCCCTACATCAACTAAATAAAGCAAGAGATGAGTTGAAGTTATCATTGAAGAGAAGGAAAGAGATAGCTATTAAAGAGAATGACAGACATTACCAAGACATTGACACTACTAAATTGTTTGTAGGTGGAAATTCAAGTGAATTTGATACAACAATTGTAGATTTGATGGAAGAGAATGGTGCCCTAACTAAAGAGGTCAAAAATCTTAAGATAGAACAAGAAGTCTAATCAGTATTGCTATGTGAGGTGACCAAGCAAAAAAAGAAAGTTAAGGAAGACAAAGTCATGATTGAAGATGAAAAAAGGATACTAACCAATAGACTAGGAGAGAGGACATTAGAGGTGAATATGATTGCTCACATGCAACTAGAACAAGAAGTCTAGAACAAGGAGTCTGATCAATATTTCTATGTGAGGTGACTGAGCAAAAAAAGAAAGTTGAGGAAGACAAAGTCATGATTGAAGATGACAAAAGGATACTAACCAATAGACTAGGAGAGAGGACATCAGAGGTGAATATGATTGCTCACATACAACTAGAAATATTGAATCAAATGATGATTTCCAATCATTAATTGAATAGAAAGGATATTGAGATCACAACACTAAAGTTGCACAATGAACAATTTAGAAATTATTTGAAAAGAGAAAAAGAATTTTATGAAAGTTTCCATAGATGTAGTGAAGCCATCAAGTACTTTGAGAAATTAATGAGATCTCTTAGATCTAACACTGATACTACTGGATTCGGTTATACCAGTATTGAAGAAGGAGAATCATCTAAAACTGGTGAATAAAGGAACAACAAAGGTAAAAACTATAAACCTACTTATCATAATTGTGGAAAGATAGGTCATACAACAAATGTTTGTAGCAGCAAAAATGAAAATCATAACCCTAAAAAGAAATTCATGTGAAACTATCACAAGTACAACAATCAAGGAATCAAGCACATGAATGCAAGACCAAGACATCAAGCACACAAAGATTTGAAGATTACTGCTACAACTATAAGAAGTATAAACATAGAGCATATGAGTGCAGATCCAAGTCTAATTGGTCATCAAACAAGTAAGCCAAGGTAAACCATACTGACAGATCCTACAATTGGGATTACAATACAAGGTATAGTTGTTAATATTGTCAAGAGTATGGACATATTGTTGAAAATTACATTGGAACACATTTTAGAAGTGACTATAGTAGATGGTTGAGTCAAACTACATGCTTTAGTTGTTTTAAGACTGGTCACATTAGTAGAAATTATCCAACAAGGTTAAAATCATCTAGAAATGAATCCAATAAAGGTAAAGGAAAGGTTGATGTTGAGAATGTCAAAATATAGATGAACAAGACATGGAAGAAAAAGGAAGATTGCAACACATCAAGTTCAGATGGGATCACTTCATCCAATCGATCAGGTGATCACACCACCCCCAACTAGGCAATCAAGAGGTATGTGTGGGACTGATATTTCAAAGTTCAATTATACATTAGTTCAAAGGATTCAGTTCTAGAAAGATCATGTATACATGCAGTAAGATGCCAAGTATTGGTTAGAAGTAAGAAGAAATCTATAAGTTTGCATGTTGCTTCCAAGCATGGAAGTTTCACTATTGTTGCTGAGTGAAAGTTTAGTTTTGGTTGAGCTCATTGTGGTTTCTCAATGTGGTAGGAATTACACTGAAGTTGAGTGAGTCAAAATTACTATTCAAGTCGATCTTATAGCTGCATAAGCACTAAGCATTTATTGTGAAATTTTAAGGGCTATATGGTCAATTTTTGACTCATTTGCAATTATTCAAGACTGAAGAGAGCGCAAAGAGATAAAGGCAAACTAAGTTGAAGGATTCAAGCATTTTCATACTGAATTTAACTACTACTCGACACTAGACATCATATTTTTCAAGATATTTAGCATGTGCCAAGCTATGTTGTTTGAATTTATACAAACCCTAGCTAGTTATTATGGCATCTAGCTCTTCTATTGTTGTGTTTAAGAAAGGAAGGGAAGTTTTAAATGTTCAATTGATAAGAAATGAGATCAAACAACCAATTTTTAGACTCACTCTTGATATTTCTTATAAAGAAGACTCATCTAGTGTGTTATCTACGATACCACCACAAGTTTTAATGATACAAGATGTAAGATGTTGCTACACTTGTAAGGTACGAAGCATTGGAGACATGGAAATAAGAGACTAATATGGAAAATTGTGTGAAAATGGAGTATTGAAAGAGGAATACAAGGTTGTAGAGAGGAAAAGGTTTAAACTGTGCCCTAGATTTTCCTAACATATTCAAGACAGAGTGGATTAAGATTGTGCTTAGTAGAATTTTTGATAACTCTGTATGGTTAGAGGATAGCCCTATCAAAATCACAAATAGGATTATTCACAGAGTGATAGGGTATCCAACCCTCATCAGACCTAAGACTATGAGGAGTGATGCAAAAGGAGCAATTGAGAAGAATACAGGGGCACTGTGGAATAAGAGAGGGATGACCATAGACATAATTATTGATCCTCTAATTACATTTTTAGTGAGAGTTATTTCACATAAATTATTTCAATCTAGTAGGTTGAATAGTGTACCATGTATGGTTATAGATTTGGGTTACAAGATAGTAAAGAAAGACCATTCTGATAACATTGTTGAGTTATAAGTCTAGTTGTTATCTAAAAACTTGGGAGCCATAAGAAAGACAAAACGTGCACAATGAAAATTTGGTTCAATACTTGTTTGTATATTTTTCTACATACAAAACACTTTCCCTACATTTGGAAAAGTAGCTGGGAAGACTAACAGGTCAGTTGTAGTGTAGATTGGTGAATTAATAGAGAAACTTGGACATAATTTTGAGACTATGATGACTAGTTATTTTGAAGACTTTAACAAGTCAATGAAACAAAGACTAAGAATTTGAGTGTCACTAGTAGAGAAACATTTCAATGATGTTTGTTTTCTAGTTGATGTTGACTTCACTTATGTCCAAGATGTTGTTCCAAGGATGAGATGGTTTAGACCATTGCCTTATGAGATCAATGTGGATAAGGCATCTGTAGCCATCATTGCTTTACTGGTAGAGGAATTAGATAATAATTCTACTACATTTGGAAATCATGATTTAGCAAAGTCAAAGATCATATTGGATTTGAAGACATCTTCTGTGTTGGGAAAGAAGAGCAAAATTGTGAAGAAGCTCAAGGAACAATTTGGTGAAGGGGTAGAAGGAGATGAAGAAGAAGAGGATAATAAAGATAAAAAAGAAGATATACCTTCCCAAGCACCACTAGCTCTTACACAGGATCAAGGAGAGGACCAAGGAGGAAAAGAAGTAGAATTTGATGAAGGTGTCAAGGGAGAAGAAGCCAATGAAGCACCTATTTCCATAGCAGAGAAGAAGAGAAAAACAAAGAAGCCAGTAGCAAGAAAACCCAAAAAGGTTGTGAAACCTTCATAACAAAAGCTTACAATTCTTGTTACCAGGGCTAGCATAAGAGATACTACTAAGAAAACTCAAGGAGTTCAAAATCCAAAAGGCAAGAGAGCTAGCACGGCTACAACAAAAGATGAACCTGACCAAAAATAATGAAGGAAATATATTGCCCCAACTAAATTAGGTGAGGAGAGGATTGAGTCAGATTATAGCAACCAATTCAAAGTGGTAAGTTTCAGTCCCTCTTTTGATATGGACAACTTGTGTGAAAATATCAAGAATAATGTTGATTTAAGTGAATTTACACATGTTGAGTTTGATAAAATTGGGAAGATAGAAATAAATAAAGTAGAAGAATATATTTATGCCATAATGGAAACTTTTAAGAAGACTCCAATTGAGATTTCCAACCCTTTACCTAAGAGCCTATATGACAAAGTTGAGACAAGGTGGCAATATAGTCTCACAATTGAGAGAAATATTAGAGAAACTATACTTGCAAGAGTGATGCCAAACTTGGAGGAATCTAAAATGACAAAGGCTATTAACAAGTATAAGGGAATATTTTCTCCAAAATATTGATCCTTTAATATCTTACAAAACAAAATTGAAGAGGTTGTTCAACAAAGCACACATTTATAGAAAGTGATCTATGGGTTGACAACACAAAAGGCTATTGAGCAAGAACCTAAGGAAGTAGGTGAAGAAAAAGAAGAACAAGAGGCAATTGAAGTAACAAATGATGAATCTATAAGGGAAGTACATGGGAAAGGCAGTAAAGAGGCAATACTTGAGGAAGAGAAATAGCAAGACTAGAATGTACCAGAAGTATATATGTTGAGTGTTAGTCTACAAGTAGATACAATAAAGATTAAGGATGTATTTGATAGCACCATTAAAAACATTAATCCCCTAACAGAGGAGGATATGCAGTAGATATTGATCGATTCCACCACCAAGGCACAACTATGCAACCATCCTATTTTGGTGAGTGTGGATGAGATTTTGAAGGCAAAATTGGCATCTATAGAGGAGAAAATACAAGCATTATCCATTACCCCCTCTCAATATATAGAAGTGCAACCTAAAATGTATATTGTAGTATACCAAAAGAAGGACATTATGACTTCACATTTTAGCACTATGGTACAAAATGCCTCAGTACCGATAATTTCAATAATTGAGCAAGAAGGGGCACTAGTCCAAACAAGTCAGGAAGCCAATCTTGCACCTACACCATAAGTACAAGGTGGAGCAGAAGTTAAAGAAAAGGATAATGTTAGGACTAAAGATTCAATCTTGACTACAAATCCAGAGGAAGTGATAGAAATTTAGACATAGTTTACCTTACCAAACACTACTAGTCCTCTTCTTAGTCAAGGACTTCATAGGTCAAGTGCATAAGCTACACCATAGCAAGCATCAAGGCTTAGTCCTAGCACATCTAAGGTTGATGAGGTGACATCCTATAGTGATATCAACTTAGATGAGGTGATTGAATTTCCAAATTTGTATCTTGCATCAATCACAATAGAATAAATGAGCATATTGCAGGATGCTTTGGCAAGGAAGAAACACCAAGAACTGCTCCAAAGGGAGCATAGGGGGAAAAAGCACTTCATAACATCAAGGAAATATTTCTTGATGCATTCAACCTACCTGCACCTAATGAAGCAAACCCAATCATTAAGCAGTTGGCAAATTTTGTGGAAAAGATCAATGATGAAGACCTAGAGACTAATGTCAAATTACTGGAATGGTCTGAGAAGAAATTCCAAACAAAGGTGAATGAACAGATATCAAGTGCCATTGCACTACACTAGTTTGAGTTAG
This sequence comes from Cupressus sempervirens, assembly GCA_028749045.1. Taxonomy (NCBI): domain Eukaryota; kingdom Viridiplantae; phylum Streptophyta; class Pinopsida; order Cupressales; family Cupressaceae; genus Cupressus; species Cupressus sempervirens. The sequence goes on from CM053784.1 coordinate 658,410,791, forward strand.
AAACCAAAATTGAGGGTGTGAAGAAGATGTTGGAGAAAAAAATTTATATTTACACCAAGTTGTGTGATGTTCCCCTATTCACACAAGAAGTGCAAAGACACATTGACCATCTAGAGGGAGATTTGAAGAAAATAGGTAACATTCTACAACAATCTTTTGGTCAAAGTCAATATCATTTCATAAATTTTTTGTCAACACAAGGTTAGTTAGCAACTTTACATGCTCAAGATGCAAATATTAAGGCTACACTAATCAACATCTAGTCCATGTTAACCCCTCACATGGAGGTGTTACACAAGGAACTAGCCTATGCAGAAACATTGATGAAGAAATATCCCCATCTTTCTATTCATGAAGTCTTAGTCACCCTTGATATTGAGTTGGACATTCAGATCAAACCTCTGGAGGTAGTGTGTGACAACTAGGATGAAACACTAAAAATTATGATAGAGATCAATAAATCATTCTTGGACAAACATACAATTCATGTACCACCCATGACATAAGTGTCAAAAGGGGGAGAATGAAGGAAAGGAGAGAATAAGGTTTGGGGGAGAACAACCAAAAGGGGAGACTACAGAAACAAAGTTAGCACAAAAAATCTATTCAGTAGGAGTATTCAGATTCAAACAAGAAAAATCAACTCAGGGGGAGCTATAAAATTTTGAGGTATGACTAATAAGTCATATGTAAGTTTTTGAAAAATTTTGAAGTTTTGAAATTTTGTAAGCTGAGCATTGAATAGATATTATCTAAGATATGCTCAAGAGATAAGGTTATTCATATATGACCAAGTGTTTTTGCCATTCATGTCAAAGGTGGGGTTTGTTAATCTTAGATTAGTTTTTGACATATGATTGATAATACACTTAAGTCATTTTCTTAGATCATGTTGAACAAGTAATGTATGTCGAGCATAAGATGTCAGATAGTGTATGTTGAGTGAGTTATACAGTATATGTTAAGTAAACAATAAGTGTTGAGTCACTCGACTATCGATCAAATAGTAGATGCCAAGTCATTTAGATGTTGAGTGATCAATGGATTTTGAGTCATTTAGAGGCCAAGTTATAGCATTGAAGATACAATAGATGTTGAGCGTCAAACACTTCAAGTGTCGAGTAAATAATTTTCAACATAGTTGTTTGTAATTGCACAAACTCCTATGTAAACCATTTTTGAGTTGACTTAAGGATTTTTTTATGATTCTATATGAAAAGGATGAATCTATATTGGGAATCCCTATGCAATACATGCAACGAATCAATTGAAGGGATTTTTTAAGAAAAAAAATGGGTGAATCAAAATCGTTGATTCATGCCTAACCCTAAGTCACCTAAGTCTTCAAAATGAGGACAAACCCTATAAGAAAGATAGAGTGGAAGGAGCAAAGAGAGAATTTTTCATGTGCAAACAGATCATTCATGGTGGCTAAGGAGTCATGAATTAAGATACATTACATAATTAGTTAAAGGAGAACATAAGAAAGGAGTTAGAGGACAAAAGTGATACATCTGATTAGAGAGGATCAAGTACACATTAGGAAAGAGGTGATCTATTATCTAGCAGTAGAGTGCTAACCAGAGGATCATTGTTGAGACATTCTAACAAGTGAATCAATTAAATCTCTTAATAGAGTAGTCCTAACAAGTTGTAAATCCTTTAATAAAGTTTAAGTCCTTTAATTAGGCACACTTCTAAGAGGGTGTTGAAATCCTTTAATAGGGTAAGATCTAACAATCTTGTAAACCTTTAACAGGGAAAACCTTTCACCAGGTAGATCATAGTTTATGATCAAACATTTTAGCCTTCATTAGATACACTTTATTACTACAGTAGTCAAGATTTAAGGGTGTCATCCCTACCCTAGATTTACCTTCTCATTGGAGGGTTTCTGGGTAACCAAATATCTTGTGTCATATGTGTGTTGAATGTTATTTTCTTTCATGCTATGGATGAATATATTTAGCTATCTATTTTAGTTTACATGCAAATTGTGAGATGGATGTGTGGTGAATTGTTAAGGGTTAAAGATTTGAAGAACTAATTAACCCCCCCCCCCCCCCCCCCCCCCCCCGCCCCTTAGATTTTACTTTCCATATTGTATTTCCAACACATCCTCATAGGATGCATGTACATAATCAACATCTCTAGAAGGAAGGCACAAAAAAATAAGCCACCGAATTAAAAACAATCATGCTTGTTTCCTCCCTACCATAATGGCATCATGAGACCTCAAAGGCACTAACCATACCCCTAAGCATGAATCTCAAATTTCCAACAAGATAGTTGGAGTTGTATCATGAGATCATTCTTACCAATAACCATCAAATGACATCATAAGAACAAGTATGTACAACTTGCTAATCTTCCAATAGCATCACTAATCCAAGGTAGTGGCAAGAAACATCATCTAGAAATATGATACAACATCATAATAAAGGAATGCATCAAGCAATAAACTAATATTATCTAAACATGATATCTATGCATCCAAAGTAAAGAATAAATCAAAAGGCAACATACTCTAGATACACTGAAGTACCAAGTGAAAATCTAGCATTGGCCTCAAACTAGAAGTAGACCATCTCTATACACTAGTCCTCAATAGTGGTATAGGTAGCTATGCCTCTCAACCACATGGTACCCATAGGCCCACTCTTGTTGTGTTGATGGGGATAATGATCCAACTATAAATACACAAAATAATCATCCATGACTAACACTCACACAAAATAGTACAGAGGACTGAAACCAAGATTGTGAAACAATGCAATACAATAGGTCATGTTCAGATGATCTATGGTTCTACTATGTAGGGACTCTAGTGGAGAGTATATTGCTTGGCATCATAGAGCCCAAGCTAAAAATTGTGTGGAAACTGTCCCTTAGGAGACCATCACATTGTGTCCTTGGTAAACCCATACAAAAACTCGCCCTTGAAAAACATGTACATGCACATACCCTTGGATCAACCCATACATGTATTCTCTTATATTATCTTAGTTTTATTACCCATTAATTTATTTAGTTATCACTAATTAGAAACTTCTTCATGTTTACCTTGTCACAGATGTTACCCGGGGTAATGAAAGAAGCCACCCCACACATCTACCCTACATACCCATGCTCATCACACAATGAGTTCCCAAAGGCAATGCAAGTTCCCAACCCAACCCCCAAATAAATAATCCCTCAACTCGGTTATATCTTGGATTTTGAGTCTTGCAAGAACCCATCAAATGCATGCATATGTGTTCATGTGTGGGCACAACCAACTTTATGAATATAATCACATAAAAATAATACAAGGGTTGATGGATGTGAGAAAAGCATCAAATGATACCAATATAACAATCACACTCAACCAACCCATATTCAAGAGCACGAATTCAACATGAATCCTAATATATAATTAATCACCAAGTATCATGGATTCACTCAACTGGTCTAAGTCTACGACTATGAATTCTACATGAATCCCAATGTCCATGAAGTAACAACATAACATGCAAGGAGATCTAGAATACAATCAATTTCCAAAATCCAAGAAGATACTACCAAAACCCCAATAAAATATGGGTGACACAATAAATGAGGCAACATTTAAAAGCCCAAAATTCATACTTCTCAAATATCCACAAAACTGAAACCTCAACTCAAGGATAGGGTCACAAGACCAAAGATCTAATAAAGTTCATAGTCTTGTACAAATCAACAACTATGGCCGTCATGCAAAGTGTCCTTCTCTCTATGGTTTTACAATTTGATGTTGACATGCATCCCACTAGTGGCCCCCATGTAACAAATATAACTAAGAAGATCAAAGACCTACGTTAACTCACTATCTTCAACCACCACCATAGCGACAAAGTGAGATGATGACACATGGATTTTTCCCCAAAGTTGATGTTTCTCAGTGGGATTGTGGCCAATCATAATTGGATTTATATGATTTTTCCATGTGTACTTATGTCTATAAGAAAGGATAAACTGAGGGTATAAGCTATAAATTAGGAATGCTCAAATACTTCCACATAGACCAAGGTAAATGTTTTTCTATATTGACACCATGGATCTTTATCTCAATGATTTAGTAGTGTCATAGTATTTCAAATGCTAAAAGGGGATATTGCAAGAAAGCAAGGTAGTGATACATGTAATGTGTCTAAGCCAATTTTCTAGTGGGACCTAATTACTTAGCTAAGACCTTATCATTAATTGGGCCATATAGACCATGTCATCTTAGATGATGTCATTCAGTATATGTGCCCATATTTTAGAAGAGATAAATCTAATGGCTCATGCTTCTTCACTAAAGGATGCTTTTCTGATAGCAAGGAAGTGTGATGCTTCCACATGTCCCATTCATGGAAGTATAGATGTGATGTCATTTAAGAGAAGAATAATTCTTGTGATATAAATCAATCATTGGGACTTGATCACATGATAAAGATCATTCATCGATCTATTTGAAGAAGATTTGGTAGATCAATAGTCCGCGTGTTTGTGCAAGGTAGTAGCAATTGTATGGCAATGCAATGAGATGTGTCCATGTGTCCTACATGCCTAAAGAGTGTTAAATCTTCAAAGGGATCTACATAATCACTTTGCTAGCTTTCTATTGGTTAAGAATGGGTGTCGAAAGCTTAGTAGGATAGTCAAAAGAAGTTAAAGGAGTTTGTAGTTGTTTGTTTCAAAGATGAAACATAATCAACAGATAATTTTTGAAATTGAAGTTCAAAGTTGAAGGTAGGTATTTTTCAACATTACAAAAAGATAGCTAATTTTCATGAGCTCATGATAAATGATGAAAGATTATATTTTTAAAGAGATATCATCTCACTCAGTTTTCATCAAATTATGAAGGAGAAATTGTAGAGCTCGAGAATTTTTTATAATTGGAGTTGAATTGTTGGCAAAATTTTGATTTAAACAAGTAGGTGGTGTACAATCCCATGCATTTTTGAAGTTGATGATTGTAATTGCCTAGTTTTATTTGTTGATATAAATTTGAAGCCCTAGTTAGTATTTTTCAAACCCTAGAAAAGCCCTAGTTGAAAGAACTATTTACCTTGAGAAGATGCCTCCAAAAAAATATTCAGGGAAATTCAAGTATGAAGATAGAAGGTTCCAAGATGATTTCATAGAACAATTACCTTTGTCAAATGAGGGCAAGAAGGTTGGAAAGTATTGAAAAAACAAGTACAACTAGGTTTGAAGGATAAGTATGGGAATGTATGTGATACAAACATGCCCAAGAAGGGTTTAAAGATATTCAAATGGTGGTATGGCCAGGCTAATGCATAAGTCCTACTCAGTAACATGTGGCAGTATGACTTAGGAAAATTGATTGTGCCTATTGTCTTTCTAGATATTGATCTAATGTTAGAATTGGTAGATAGGTATGATCCTTAATCACATGAAATCAGGGATACTAAGGGAGGTTTTTTGTTGAAGATAATTGTTGATTCAATTAGGGAATCTTTTGGCGTTTGCCCCACTAAAGATATAACTGATGTTATAGACTTCCAGATGTCTAAAGAAGATTTTGATAGGTTAGGAAAGGATGTACAATAGAATATGATAATTTCTTTCTTAAAAGAGGTAGATGGAGTTGAATTATCTCCCTTGGCCATTTCATACATAATAGGAAATTGTGAACATTATAATGATGCTTTGGTCAACATCCACACTACTCTATACCAAGTGTTAAGATTACCAAATAGAAGAAAATTTATCAAGACAACAATGTGGATGTCCTTGGGAATACATAAGCATGGGGACCCTATAATTTATGACTTACTCGGATATTTAGAAAGAAACATCAATGAGGGATTGGCAGTTCTAAAAAGAGGAGAGTCTACTAACTTTAAATGGTATTCATTATTGATGCATATGCTCCTTTTTCATAATAAATATTATTTTGCAGAAGAGATGGACCTGGTGTTGGAAAAGTAAGGATGACCAAGTGACTAAGAGGGGGGGTGAATCAGGAACCACTTAAAACTTATTTCTCTTAATCCAATTTATTATATTATCTAATATACTTGCATGCATGGAACATAAAGCAATAAAGTAAAAACACCATAAAAAATGTCAAAAAAATTACAAGGTTATGCAGAAATGAGAGAGAAAATCATGATGTGCCTTTAAAATCAAAGACATAGTCTTATCCCAATTATCTTGCAATGCCTTTAATATGTGAAGATCAATTTGAAGCTATGTTGATAACTCCAACATGTATTCTACCATAGAAATTTTTGTGTTCTTAACTAGTATCTTTACATGATCCAATCTCTTCTACATAATGTCCATATGGGGAAGCATCATACTCTGAATGTGTGCTAAGGTTTCCCTTATTCTGGCCTCTTCTCTCAATAGTTCTACCTAAAGATCTATCAAAAATATTACATTTGTAAAATGATTTGAACTGGAACTCCAGTTGAGTGCCAACTGATTGGCACTAGCCTTTAAGTCTATATCAATCTTTTAGCTAGTTTACCCTTGATTTCCTTGGTAAAGTTTGTTGAGTCACTCAACTTTACAAATAGAGAAACAACATTATTCACAACATTTTCTAATGCAAAAATTAAAGTAGACAATTCTACTTGATCAATAGCTATTTTATGTGCTACATTTTCTAGCACTTCATCTTCAAAATTCCTTTCAACCTTCTAAAGCAATTTGTCATGTCCATTTGTATCCTTATTGAAATTATGTACAATTTCAACTAGTTTTTTAATGATAGGTTCCTTTTTGTTTACCTCTATAGATAGTGCATCCAAAAATATTTCTTTAATATCCTCAAGGACTTTTCTTTTGTCCCTTTCTACTTGTATGCATTAATTATGGCCTGTTAATCAACCACACTTCAACATGATGCTTACATGCAAAGCCATCCCAAAATGAATAATGAATCGTTCATCCAAAATAATTTGGAAAATTGACCTATTGCATTCTAACTAGATGGATTTTTCTATTGCTCTCAAAATGAGAAGCCAGCAACCAGACCTCTAGTACGAAGGATTTTTCTTAAGCTATATGAGAATATAATATTAATCTATATGAAATACAATTAAGCTAAGAAATAAAAGAGCATGCTATGCTAAATGAATGCATTTTAACACTAAGATGATATTATAATGTAAGAAATTAAAACTATGGATGTATGAGAAAAATGAGTAGATGTTCTAGCATAAATTTGCTCAACCTTTTTAATGAGGAATTGAAGGCTCCTTAAATAGAATCCCAGGATTGATCAACGGCCGAGATCAATTAGAATGAATGATTGAGATTGGAGATGAGACTTATTCAGAATGGAAAATTCCTTATGTAATTGAAGTTGACTGATTTAGATCTAAGTATGATGGAGATTTAACCAATTCTCTTCTGAGTGTGAGAAAGAGTTAACTAAGTTAATTCCATTTCGATTTCTAGTTCACTCAGAATTCCCATAAATGCATAAATGCATAATCTTAATTAATTCAATAATTAAATTTAATAATTAAAATAAAGACATTATCTTACAAAATTAAACATGTTTAATTCCTTTGTACCTTAGCTAAAGAAGCAATTTTAATTTAATTAAAGTATGAACACTTGTAATTAAATTAAACTTAATCAATAGGTTTAATGTAGCTAATTTGAGTCAATACTTAGGAATTAAATAAAGAGTATGATTAATGCAAAATTAGGGTTTTTTACATTTGACACAGGTCATGTAGCGGTAATCAGAACTACCTAGTAAAATAGGACTTAGGATTGATCAAATAGACTAGAATTGGTTAACATGGTGATGTGCCAATTTTGGGGTATTACATTTGCCCCTCTTTGAATGAATGTGCAAGTAGCACATTCAATTCAAAGAAATTACAAGTATGAAGCATAAATCAAGAAATGAGATTGGTTCCAAAATTGATGATACAAAGACCAATTGATAAGATTTTTAAGGTTATCTCCAGAATGAAGCTTAACCTTAGGGGATCCAAATAGAACACCTAGATACCAAAGATTGATAAGCTTTTTAAGGTTATCTCTAGAATGAAGATTAACCTTGAGGGATCCAAATAGAACACCTAGATACTAAGATTGATAAGATAAAGATTATCAAACTTCACAAAATTGTTTCTAGAATGAGACTCAACTCTCATGATTTGGGGTTTAGACTATCTTGATACCTATCCATTAGAAGGTGACAAGATTAATCATGATTCATACAATTATCCCTAGGATGAGGCTTAACCCTCAAGAGTTGGAGTTTAGACTATCCCAATACCTATCTATTAAATAGTGATTGAAAGTAAGAGCTTAGAATTATCTCCGAGACAAAGCTTAATTCTTAGCAAGAGTTAGGATTATCTCCAGAATGAAGCTTAACCCCCTAGAGTCCAGATAGAACACCTAAATATTGATCCATAAAAGATAAAAAGACCTATTATGAGTCATAGAATCATCCCCAAAATGAGGCTTGATCCCCAGGAGTCGGGGTTAGACTATCCCAATACTTGTCCATCAAAATCTATCAAGAACTTGTTACAAGATTGTTGAACTCATCAAAAGATAAGATATTTGCCATAGATTCTAGATAGAAGGGAACAAGATGCCCCAAGTGATGAGGACATAAGATTCAGATTGAATTGAAGCCAGATTTTGAAAAGATTCAATAATGTAATCATCCTACCCCCTCGGGAGTGAAATCAAAAGATGACACACCAGAATAGTGATTTAGAGCCATAGATTAAGAGATACTGAAGAAATTGGAGATTCAAAAGAATGTAGAATAGATCAGAAGAATATAAAGAAAATTTGAAGTCAATTTGGAGTAATTTCAAGGTCCAAAGGACCAAGTTTGACCAAAGTTGACTAGAGTTGACTTTTTCATTTTCAGAAATGTTGGAAAATTTGAAGAAAATTGTGATTTGAAAAGATTCCAAAATGCACAAAGTATCAAAAAAATGAAGCACAAGCGTTCAATTGTATCAATGCCAAAATTTTAAAATGCAATTTAGAGTTGTTTAAGTGTGTCAAATTTGAAATTCAATCACAAAAATTAATTCAGAGTAGCCAAATTAGCCAGGGGTGATTTTCGTGCAGATTGGAGTACTTTGAAAAATTAGGTCAAAACCTATATAAGAGCCCAATGCATCATTTTGAATTCATTTGTGCTTTTGTCTTTTGTGGAGAAGAGAGCTCTGAGTATAAAGATGGCGATCCCCATGTATTCACATTGATTTGAGCACTGTCGATGACACAGTCAGCCGGCGGAGTATGGATATCTAGTGAGTCATCAATAATCCTACTTTGTATTTGAAATATCATGCATTTTGAGATGTTTTTAGAATATTTTAGGGCACTTAAATTTTGGCATGTTGGTTCTTGCGATGTCTCTCCTCGCACGAAGTCAGTCATCATTTGCATGAAGAAGTACCAGGCCAATACTTCTTCACCTAGCTCTTTGGGTTTCATCACGTAGAAGATACCCATATTTAACATGAGAAGCCCTAGAAATGGTGATATTTTTGCTAACACTTTGATCTCTATTCATACAACGAAGTGTGTTCTTGTGCAAAGATGTGCAATCTCGCGTGAGAACATAAAATTTTGCGCAAAATTCTGGTGTAAAATGCAAATTTAATATTTGAAAATTTAGTTTCTTATTGATGTTTTAAATTTTCTCTTGTCTTTTGTGGTTTTCTAAGACTAATCATGTGCTTTTTTTTCATGCATGTAGGTTACCTTTCCCGATGTCAGATTTAGATCACATTACCCACCTTACGGAGAATTTTTATGACAATTAGATAATGTTGACATGGCACACATTAATGCACTTAGATTATCATAACTTTGTCGGATCCTAGCATTGTTGTTAAATCATAACCTTTTGATTGTATTGGTGGATCATTTGCATTCGGAGATGAACACCTTCCATCTACCTCAGGGAGAGATGACTATCATGCCTGAGGATATCTACAGGATACTATGCATCCCATTCCATGGGCCATGAGTTATCTATGACATAGTACCATAGACAATTATAGAGGCACTGAGGGCCATTTTTCAAGAGGAGTTGATCATGGGTAGAGCCATCACATGGTATGAGCTAGTTCATACATACGGGCCTACTCATAGATTACCTATAGTTTTGGGTATATTCATCAGTTGCTTCCTAATGCTAGATAGAGGGCAACATAGGTTAGAGTTTGAATGGGGCCAGATGCTACAGATGATGTTAGAGACACCCAAGAGATATGGGTGGGGTCAGTGCATGATCACCCACATGTTCCATGAGATGCATGAGATAGTCTATCATGAGAGGAAGAGCATGGTCACTAGGGTCTATGTTCTTTAGGTATGGGCATGGGAGCACTTGCCAGTGATGAGACCCATTTTTGTAGATGAGAGGCAACCCATGGAGCCCTACATATATAGGTATAGAGGCTAGTTGACCTGGGAAGCTCTAGGGAAGACTAAGTAGTGGAGAGGCTAGCTGGATGACCTGGTAGCAGTAGTATGGTGATCGTGGAGAGAGATAGAGGCTTGGAATGATGCACCCTGAGAGCTAGGACACATGTTCACTTCTCCACCACTAATAGGTCAGTCTATGTAGATTATAGAGAGATTCCCACTGACTCATGTATGGTGACAATATGGGCACCCACAGGATATATCATAAGAGTATTGTTCATATGCACATTTGGCTACATATTTGGACCATGGGTGGTCCCCAAGATTAGACTCAATCCGATCGATGATTGATGTGTGAAACTTGGTTGCAACACAATGGGATTACCTAGCAGTGGTAGTAGATGGGGGGATGACTCTTGCATATCAAGCCTATTTTGTGAGTCATCCCTTCCTCAATTCATAGACCTAGTAGGGATGGCTAGACCTATCCATCTAGTATAGGCACTATAGGAACCACTACAGCAACCCCAACAAGAGAGAGTGAGGCACAAGACACACTAGATACCTATTCCTCCTTAGGAGATGAGAGTAGACCCAGGTGCTAGTGGCAATGGTGTAGGACAGCAATGTCATAGAGGTGAGATGGGTTCCTTAGGAGCTATTGGAGGAGACACCCAGAGGCTACGGACAAAGGTGGAATGGCTAGCTAAGTAGCTAACTAAGTAGGGTGAGGATGATGAGAAGATATAGGATTAGCCTACTACAAGAGTCCAGGGTAGAGATATCCTGGAATAGACCTAGGAGGCCCTAAGGAGATCAAGAGATAAAGTGTGAGTAGCACAATGACAGCTAGGTGAGCTTTATATATAGGTTGCAGTGTGAGACACCTGGATTGCAGAGCAAGATCAAGAGATCCATGATTTATGGGAGAAGATAGAGTTAGAGGCTCAAAGGATAGAGTAATAGTAGGATGAGATTTGGATGTAGTCAGCTAGAGCAACATATTATTTTGCAGTGTATGCAGTAGTAGTGCCAAATGAAGCAAAGCAGGTGCCCAAATTTTCCTAGTATGCATGAGAGTCAGGAGGTGCACAGCCTCCAATGAGACAAAACATGCCTCCTCCTCCTCTATCACTAGTGGGGGGTGAGGGGGAAGGAGAGAGTTAGCTCTTATTTATTCCAATTTCGATCTGACTATGTATCAATTAGTGTGACAACACTATTTTGTACCATTTTTTAGATTGACAACACTTGAGTAGCATCCTTTTTATACTAATGTACACTTTTGACTTGATATATATATGATATTTTTTGATTTGAGTACCTTTGTGTGTGTCACTTTCTCTCTTTATTGTTTGTCATACATGAGATGTTTATGCTTATGATTATGAATGCAAATTTCATGTGATGTATGAATGTAGCATAAATGAGATAGCTGATGAAATTATGTATGAAATAAAAAATGTGAATGGACTAGCATCTCATGCAGTGTTCCATTTTTGTTGATAGTGATAGGTATTCCATGAAAATAGACAGGACAAACCAAAGAACTGAATGCTTGTGCGGCTATGAAGAAGCATGATACTTTGAAGAAGCCCACAATCCCTCATCACAAAGGATGCAAGTAGAGCAAAAATCAAACCATGTGCTTATGCAATGCAACCCTATGATAGATGCAAGCCTAGGCTAGATGCAACCCTAGTTCTGGTTACCAAGCTTCGATAATTATCATCATTGAGTGTTTAGCTAAATCCAACATGTCATAAAATTCCCACTGACATTACAATCATAGAAACATGAATATGACACATGTTCTAGTTTTTTCAAGACTAAATGTAAGCATTTGAGGCACAAGAAGCTAGAATGACCAGAACATTTGTCCCTTTTAATATAGCGAGCAAACATAAGCATCATAGCATAAATGCTAGGATGACTAGAATGTTTCTTGTGTGCACACACACCAAACACATGAGAGGTCCTTCTTATTCTGAGTAATCAATAAGTATTATGTCTACAACGACCCTTGCATTTGTAACTTGAGACAAAAGTATGCTAGGCATACTCCCAATGACCCATACATTCACTTAGCAGGATGAGTATCAGTATTTACTATAGCATAGAGAATTCACTCAAACAAGCAAGGAAAAGAACCAACCTCAATGAAGATTCCATATAAAAGGAGTCAAGGTACACACAGCCATCCAATATGAGATAAAGGCTCTTATAGTGGACACCCCTTTTATACGGAAGCTTCATATCATTGGAACTAAACCCACAAACATAAAGCGAAGAAAAGATCGTGCCCCCCAGTCCTCACTTCTCTAGTTGAAAGTGACATCATCGAGTCACTCAAAGAGAAATGATAAAGAAAAAGCAAAACAAACAAAGAAAAGCTCAACGTATCCAAACAAGTTCTTCATTTTGAGTTTAGTTTTTTGTGTTATAGGATTGATGTCAAGTGTTAATGTTCAGAAAATGCATTAAAGAAATCTCTTCAGTAGGGTGACAATAGTAGACAGACACAGTTAGAACAACTGGTGACTAAAGTCAAAGGGGAGTCTTCAGTAAGAAGAACCTTAGTACCAAACTGAGCGATAGTAGACAGACATAGTTAGGACAACTAGTGACTGACATGAGAGAGATATTCCTTGAGAGGAATTTCTAAAGTGACACAAGTGACAGCAAATAGATGCAATTAGAATAACCAGTGACTAACATGAGAGATTTTCTATGAAAGGAATCTCTAAAGTGGCATGAGCAAGAGTAGGTAGATGTAGTTAGAACAACTGGTGACTGACACGAAAGATATTCCATGAAAGGAATCTATAAAGTGACATGAGCGACAATAGGAAGATGCAATTAGGACAAATGGTGACTGACACAAGAGAGATATTTGATGAGATGAATCTCTAAAGGGATACGAATGATAGTAGGCAGACATAATTAAAACAACTGGTGACTAACGCAAAATATTTTTTGTAAAAGGAATCTCTAAAGTGACACAAGTGACGGTAGACAGATGCAATTAGAACAATTGGTGACTAATGTAAGAGATTTTCTGTGAAGGGGATCTCTAAAGTGACATGAGGGACAGTAGGTAGATGCAGTTAGGACAACTAGTGACTAACGTGAGAGATTTTTCGTGAAAGGAATCTCTAAAGTGACATGAGCAATAGTAGACAAATGGAGTTAGACAACTGATGACTAACATGAGAGATTCCTATGACACTGTAGGGTGTTGCCCCCGAGTTATGACAAGATTCAATCCATGGATACATAAGTGAAAGAAGCAAACTAAAGCTAGAAAGAAACTATACAGGAAGCAAAAAGATGTGTTGTAAGATGTAGCATTTGAAATAAGAGGTGTATGTTTACCAGGTTTTCACCTTCTTGGCTGAAAATATTTTTTTTCTACCATGATGCCTCTTTGCTAGGTTTTCATCAATGGCACTTTTTTTGTTTTTCATTTTTTTTTTTTTTGTATTTTTTGAATTTTTCCATTTTTTTGGTATTACCAAGGTGCCTATTGCTAGGTTTTCACTACGGTAATGACTTTTTTAGGACTTTTTCCAATTTTTAGATTTTTTTTAGGACATTTAAGTATATACAGAGAGCTTCTGAAACTAGATCAGCTATAAAATTGCTTCAGATGGAGAGTGTTGATGGGCTCCTTGAGCACCTCTCCCTTAGATGTAGAAAGTTGGTAAGCACCAGATCTAAACATTGTGGCAACTATATAGGGACCAAGCCAATAGGGTTCAAACTTCCTCTTTTGTACCCATTGTTGTTGATTTTTAGGGTTTTCTCGTAAAACTAGATCACCCAATTGGAAGTCATGTGGCTTAACTTTCTTATTGTAGCTTCTAGACATACATTGCTAATAAGTTTGAAGATGATCACATGCCACTTGTTGATGCTTGTCTAACAATTCTAGCTCTTGAAGCTGAGATATTTTGTAGTCATCATCAGTAATGAGGCCCTTCATGGAGATTCTCAGAGTAGGAATCTCAATCTCAATGGAAAGCACAGCATCCGCTCCATACACTAAAGCCAAGGGCATTGTACCCGTTGGAGTTTTGATACTTATTCTATAATCTCATAAAGCGGGATTAATCTGAAGGTGCCAGTCCTGTCCTGTCCATATTTGTTAGTTGTGTGATACAAGATCTTAAGAATCACCTTGTTAGATACCTTCACTTGAAAATTACCCCAGGGGTAATAAATAGAGAACCAATGTTGCATGATTCTGAACTTTTTGCATAACTCCTTAAGCTCCTTGTTTTTAAACCATCCTCCATTGTTAGTAATAATGGAGTAAGGTACACCATACCTACATATGATGTAATTCATAATGAACAGAGCTATAATTCTACCATTTTCTATAGAGAGATGGATTGCCTCTACCCAATTAGTGAAGTAGTATGTAGCTATAATGATGAACTTATGTCCATTTGAAGAGGATGGGTGAATCTGACCCACAAGATTGAAGGCCCATTGTTGGAATGGCCACAATTTGATAAATGGAATTAGATCTCTAGCTAGAGTGTGAGTTAGATTTCCATGGAGATGTAATTGTTTGCACAACTTTGCATATTTGATTTCCTCTTACTCTATATTTGGCCAATAATAACTAGCTCTAATAAGTTTACAAGCTAGTTTCAAGCTATTAGAGTGATATCCACAAATGCCCTCATGTACATCAATTAATGCATGTTTGGACTCATCGGGTTCTAGACACCTAAGGAGTGTTCTATCGATACCTCTCCTAAACAAGTCATTAGCAATAATAACATACCATAAAGCAGTGTGGATAAGGTGATGTTTTTCATTATGGATTAGACTGTCTGAAATTGTTTGGTCATGCAAGTAAGAGTATATATGGTGGTAGTGAGATGAGTCATGTCCTACAATAGAATAGATCATCCAAGATTTGGGAGAGTCATAGGTAGGGTGGAGTAATGTTTCCACCAGGAATTCATGTCGAAGATTATTTTCTGGCATCTGTAACAAGGAAGGAAGGGTAGCCATGGCATCAATTGCTTTGTAGTATGCTCGAGGAATTTGTGAAAATGATAAAAGTATTTCTTTAGGTTATCCATAATGCATTAATAAGGGGTCAATTTCTCATCTTTTTTTTATATACATCATTGACTTGGTTGATTATGAGTTGTGAATCACCAAACATGTTTAACTTATCCACTCTCCATTCAACTTCAATCTTCATGCCATTAATTAGAGCTTCATATTCTGCAATGTTTTTGTACAAGGAAATAGAATCTTATACACCTTAGGCAATGAATACTTCTATGGTGTCATAAACATAGTCCAGCACAAGATCCCTACTGTGTGAAGGAAGTATCAAAGAACATCACTTGGTGTGCGAGTATTAGAATTGATTCATCAAGAAATTCAATATTTAGCAGAAGAAGACTATGCATTGGTGCCTCTACCAACTGATCAGTAATCACTTGTCCTTTGATAGCCTTTCATTCAACATAGTGAATGTCAAACTCACTTAGTATCATAACCCACTTAGCTAACCTTCCTATTAAAGTTGCCTTGTTGAGTAAGTACTTCAGTGGATCAATTTTAGCAACCAATCATGTAGTATGAGTGAGCATATAATGTCTCAGCTTTTGGGACTCAAAGATGACTGCCAAGCATGCCTTCTTAATAATTCTATAATTCATTTCATAAGAAATTAGAGTATGACTTAGTAGATAGCTCTTTCCTTGTTATCATTATCTTATTGAGCAAGCAAAATGCAAGAGATGATTATGTTTCTGAAATGTATAAAATAAGAGGCTTCCCATTGATAGGAGGCATCAGGATCAGTGAATTAGAAAGGTATTTCTTTACCTATGTTAGACTTTGATCTCATTCTTGGCTCTAGTTGTAGTTCACACCTTTATGTAGTGTCTTGGTAAAAGGTTGTGATATATCTACCAGCTGTGATATGAATCTGTGAATGGATTGAATTCTTCCTTGTAAGCCTCTCATCTAACTAATATTATGAGGTGGAGGCATGTCCATGATTGCTTGAACTTTCGTTGGATCAACCTCAATTCCTTTTGCAAACACAATGTAGCCAAGTAGTTTCCTAGATGTTACCCCAAATGCACATTTCTTGGGGTTGAGTCTTAGACTGAATTTCTCCATATGATCTAGGATAGGTCCCAAATCTTGAAGGTGAGTTTTGTATTTTGTGCTCTTAACCAAAGTATCATCCACATAGTCTTCCATTGTTTTATACATTGTGTCATTAAAAATTGTATTAACTGCCCTCTGATATGTCACAACAGCATTTTAAGACCAAATGACATCACATTCCAATAGAAGATTCCCCATGCACAAGTGAAAGCAGTCTTTTCCTAATCTTTTGGTGCAATTTTGATCTGATTGTAACCAGAGAATCCATCCATGAGTGAGTACATTTCATATCTTGCTGCCATGTCCACTATCATATCAATGTTAGGGAGTGGAAAATCATCCTTGGGACATGCTAAGTTTACATCTCAAAAATCTATACAGACTCTGATAGATTTGTCATGCTTGAAGACTAGAAAAATGTTGGATATCCATTTGGTATAATCAATAGCACGGACGAAACTTTCTTTTAGAAGATTTTCCAATTCAGCTTTGACTAGTAATGCAACATGAGGATATATTTTTCTAAGTTTTTGTTTGACTAGTTTAACTCTTGGTGCAATAGATAAATGGTGCATTATGAGATCAAGGTCCAAGCCTGGCTTGTCTGAGTATGTCCATGCAAAATTTATCTTTTTCTCTTGGAAGAAGGCAATATATTCCTCTTTTTCTTCTAGAGATAGTAACTATGCAAGATGTATCATGTGAGGATGTTCTTTTGTTCCCAAGTTGATCGGTTTTGCTAGCTCAATCAACACTGATGATCTTTCCTAAAAATGACTAGGAAATACATCAAATATCTCATTTGTAGGTGCCTTAGAAAGGTTTTCACCCTTGGATATGTCTTTTATTTTTACTATTTTAGGTTCTAATATTGCCACAATGTGGTTTTCACCATTGAACCTTTTATTTCTTTTCTTTTTGATTATGTAACTGGGATATTTGATGTTGGCTTCAGTCATGTTGATGCTTTTTTTTATTGGTGGAGGATGTTATAGATTTAGCAGCGTTTAAGTAGCAGGCAAGAGCATAGTCATTCTAGAATGTAGGGACTTCACTAGATGCATTGGAATTTCAGTCTATGAGCTTGAGATAGGTGAGTTAAAGAGATGTGGTGGGTTTGATTGTATTCACAGTATAATCATCAAATGCATGGACAAGTAATTTGAGACCTAGAATGGCTTTGTCCACAAGTGTGTTCAAATTCCTTTGAGTACTAACATCATTAATTGAAGACTCAATGACACTAGTTGGATGAGACTCGTTCAACCTAACCCCAAATAGTTCACCTATTTTGAGTTGATTTTCATATACATGAACTTGATCTATGTCTTTGTCTATAGTTGCTTCTAATAGAGAGTCAAATTTGTACTCCCAAGAATTTGTGCTACATGGAGATAAACTATAGAATTCTCCAACAATGATAGGGAAAAATTCTTCCTCATCATCTAGATTTTTACAATGGTACTCAATGACTAAAGTATGACTAGACTCTCCTTGTTCATTTTGGGTATGGGGAGAATTAGTAGTGTCATCAAAAGAAACATTATCACCATCCATGGTGCTGACACATGGTACAAAGTCATGGTTCTACAAAGAACTTAGTAAGATCATTAGGAATTGGATAAGGATAGGGATCCTCATCATCAACATCATCTTCATGGTCATCAAACTCAGCTTGTGACTCATGATCAGATGAACTCTCAGGTTCTGGTATAAATTTGTTAATCCCTAGATGGAAGGGAATCTTCTTGAAGCTTAGGTCAAACGTGTCAAGATTGCTTCTAGCTATCACTTTGATAGGATCAAATAGATCATTTATGTTGCATCCAATAGGACCATTCCCCTTGTAGCCAAATAATTTAATGAGTTTTAGACCTAGAACATATTTTTTAGGAGTAATTTCACGAGACTATTCTATGAGGTCAACTAGAGTTATCTCTTTGTATATCCATGTTGCAATGGCTCTATTTTCACATTCCTCCTCAAGAGGTACAATAGCTTTGACAAAGGTACCATTGTACTTAGTTTGAGGTGTTAAAACAAAGGTTCTCTTTATTTTAGATGGTCTCCCATAATGACAGTGTGACTCAAGAAGAGATGTCAAAGGTAGAACTAGTTCTATGTGATATTCACCCATTCTAGTTTCTTTCAGGTTGAGTGACTGCTCAATTTATTTTAGCTTATTATCATGATAGTATATAGATTCCCTATTAGTAGGTATAAAGTTTTTATTAGATTTTAGCATGTTATAGGTATAACTAGTACTTGCAGGTATGGTGACTTCAAAGCTGTGAAATGGGAATTTATGCATTGATGATAAGTTGAGGCATAGCTCACATCTCGTGTATCTATGGTCTTCCTAGTAGAATATTGTAAGATAAGGGAATGTTGAGAACTTGACAAGTGACATCCCATTCTATAGGACCAACTTAGAGAGGCAACACAACAAGACCCAAAGATTTACACTTGACTTTGTCATATGCTTTGATAGTTATCTTCCAACAGGGATCAATGGACTCTTTAAAATAGTCCAATTGTCTAAGAAGAGTTGTAGAGACAATGTTTAAACTAGCACCATTATCAATGAGCACACGAAGGACACATTTTTGATGTATCATGACCTCAATGTATAGAGGTTGGCTATTTGGATGACTCATTGAATTTCCTCCTCCTCAAAGGACATATAGTAAGGTGAGGTCAAGTGACCTACCATAGATTGGAATCTCTCAAGATCAAGATCTTGAGGTATGTTTTCCTTATTGAGAGATTTTTCAAGAATCTTCCTATGAGCAAGCAAGATTTTGAGAAATTTAAAGATCATGATTTGAGCATTTTTTCATTGTAATTGATCACGGATACTATAGCTAGCAATCGCAAACAATGTCCCGAGTTTTCCACCTTTTCCAAATGGATCAGTAGGGGGTTTGTCTTTGTGTTGTTCTATATTAGGAGTAGAAGGCATAGGGCCTTTGAGTACCAACTTAGTGCAAGAATGTGTGACAACATGGCACAAGATTTTGATGGTTTGTTGTCACATGTATTAGAAGAAAGACCCCTTAAGACAAATGGTGTCTTAGGTTTAGTGTTATCTTGTTTGCCCTTAATGGTGATAACATCGCAATACTCAAAATCCATAGGTTCAACCATGTTGATCACATTGTCATCATTAGAGTATGTATAGTTGACCTTTTTGTTAGGTTTTTGTTTTAAGTTTTCTCCTTTTTCATAAGATGGGAATGGCTCCTTCAAAGCCTTGTGATCTGAGTTCTTATTATGTCCATCCAAAACAATGTCACCATCATCAATTAAGTCTTGAACTTTGTGATGCAGGTTAATGTAGTTGCTAGTTTTATGACCTTTGTTTTGATGGTACTCATTGATTGTGGTTTTGGATCATAAGGACAAGGGTTATCCAATGGAGAAATGAGCTTTTTTTGTAGCAAGGTCTTGTAGACCACATCCAAAGGTTCACCAAGAGGTGTATATTCTCATTTTGGGCATATGACCCAAGATGAGTTCTTCGATTTGTTTCCAAACATCTTATTTTCAATAGGAGGTTTCTCAATGTTCTTGGATGCTTTGAGATTGTTTGTAAGATTGAAAGTTTCCTTAGTAGGTTTAGGATTAATGTTGTCAACAACTTTGTCATGCACAACCTCTCATCTTTTATTCACATACTTAGATTTGTCCTTATTAGAGGTTGACCCTTGTTTAGTGTCCTTTTGAAGGGTGAGTTCACCCTTTCTAACCATGAATTCCTCTATCTAGATAGCTTGTGTGACCATGTCTTCAAAGTTGTGTGGACCTTGAAGTTGAACTCTATACCCAAAGTCAGGTAGAAGATTATCCATAAAGATATCAAGTTTTTCTGTCTCGGGAATCTTTTGTGAGTATTTGATGTAAAGTTGTCTCCATCTCTGAAGAACTATGAGGAAAGGTTCCCCAATTTTTTTGTTTAAGGTTACACAAGTCTCATATGTTAACTGGGTGTTGTATGTTGTGGGAGTACTGGTGGAAAAATAGGTTAGCAATCTCATTGAACATTTTGATACCAGTAGGAAAGTGTGAAAACCACCCCATAGCTTGACCACCTAGGCTTCTTTGGAATAGATGCATCAGATATGTCTGATTATGCATAAATTCCATAAACAAGGCCCCAAATTTCTGCAAATGATCTTGGGGATTGGAAGTTCCAAAGTACTCAACTCCTCTTGGAAAAGGGGGCATGTCTATACTCTTGTCAAAAGGAAATGGACAAAGAGCATCTAGAGTGTATGTTTTTGTTGGTTTGTCCTTATCACGCATCATTTGGGCTAACTATTCTTGCATGATCTTCAATTATTTTTGCAATTTGGGTGTTTTAGTTTCCTCTTTAGGTGTAATGATAGTTTCAACATTAAAGTGATGAGGTATCTTGGCTCCCTCTTGAGCAAGTTTGAGAAATTATTTCTCTTTCTCCTCATTAAGCAGGATTTCCATGAATTTTTGAAAGTTTTTGTCCTTACAAATTTTTTGGATATGTTCAGGAAGTATTTCTACTTCTTCTTCATTCTCATCAGTAAAAGGTTATTTATATCTTTCATTCCTATGTTGATCTTGTTCTCTACTATGTTCTCCATGTTCTAGTTCTTGATTAGCCATTTCAGGAATATGTTAAGTTTTAGTGTATTTTGGTTGAAAAGGTTGTCTAAATAAGAATTTAGCTATGTTGTTTGGAGATGTATGACCTTTGCTAGTTTCAAGATCTTCTTGATACAAGGGGTTCCTAGTTTGTTATAAGTTTATGGAGAACATTTTCTAAACATGAGGTGATCTAACAGGTGAAGGAGATCATGAAGACTCCTCATTAGATGAACTAGAGATAGACCATGTATAAGCTAAAAAGTGACCTCTGCTACAATTACAACCCCTAGCTCTACCTTTTCTAAGTCTAAGGGGATAAAACATGTTTCTGCTTCTTATTGTCATAGTCATAGATAAGGACAAAAAGTGAAAGCCTAGACAAGGACCACACCAGAACATAGTCTCAAAAAAGTGAGATAAGAGTATTGTATACTTAGACATTAGTTGTCTAAGAAATGGCTAGAATAGCAAAAGATTATGACTATCATGACACAAAGTATGACAAACACAAAAGGACAAGAACAAGATAGATAAGTGACAAGACTAGTTTGCGTGTAGTTCACAAGTTGTCAACTAAGCAAGAAGTCACCATTATGATGTTGTCTACAGACAAAGAACTGATCAAGTGTTACAAATATAGATCAGACTTAGAGTGTAGATAGCTTTGATAGACAGTTTGATAGTTTTGAGAGAAATATCCTATGCAAGGATTCTCTAGGAACCGCATGAGAAGACACAAAGAACCAAGCAAAGATTCAAAACAGCAATTTTTTTAATAATTTTCTCATGTGAGGAGATGACAGACAAATAAAAGGATAGAATTCTGGCATAAAAGACACAATTTTGCAAGATCTCGCATGGAAATTTGCAAAAAGTTGTGCAAGGACTTGGATAGAGCCATGTGAGGAAGTACTGACAAGGTATTCTCTCGTGCAAAAATATTTAGAATTGGGCAGGATAATCTTGACATATTAACAACTTTGACTAGATTTGAAGAGATTTTGCAAGTTTCAAACAATTTTGGGTAGACGGTTGATTATGTTTATAGATTTCAGATAGGTAGCAAGATAGGTTTCAAATTTTGGATAGCATTTTAGTTTCCAAATAGATAGTTGTTTTTAGATAAACAAGGGAAGCAAGCACTAGTCGCAAACAATCCAATTGAGGACAAAGCAACTCAGAGGGATGAGGGAGTCTTGACCTTTAGTTTGTTTGATAGATCTAGACAAGTTTAAAGACTCAAGAACAAACACACTTTATCCCTATAACCAAAAATGGTAGAGGAAGCAAAACCTTTGTCTCACAACTTATGTGCATGCACTCACCTCACACAACTATGTCACCCCACTAGAGGGTGCCCATGTTTTTGGTGTATTCTAAGGACTTAATAACATGTATGTTGAATGAACACCCTTGTGATAGGGTTCAAGTGCGTATACCACCTTCCAACATCTAGGTACATGTCTATGGTGAGTATCTATAGGAGAGATTCTTCCCCCTCCTTGCACAAAGATTATGCCCCCTTTCAGAGGTGAACCTAGTAGCAACTAACTAAGAGGTTTTTACTTGGCTTTCATTCATATTAACCCCCAATGGCATCACAAGAGATGTTGAGGCCAGAAGCCCACACTAGCATTTACAAGTGCACACACTTGACTAGCAAGATTGGGATCAGCGCCAGCCAGTGCAGTTTACAAAGCCTCTTCTTGATATGAAATATCAAAATAAAGAAGAGTAAATTAATATGGCTTTGGAGTCTTTCACTCTACAAAGCTTCTTTATTATAGTGAGTTGGAGTCTTCAGTGAAAGGAGTGTGCTCACTTGGGTCATTCCCAGATATTAGATTGCTCTGAAAAGCCCTATAAGGGTTGACTCAGATTGGTGGTTTAGATCTAAGGGTCCAAGTTTATGATTTCCCTCAAGGGGAAAGATCATACTCCTCTATCTCATCATCTTCTCCAAACACGCAAGACATGTTGATCACCGAGTTAGCTTAATCGATCCCAACTTGTCCTTTCTCAAGATTTTGACTTCCTAAAAGGAAATCATCATCCCTTCATAGAAAAGACTCATATAGGAGAACCACTAACTTTCTTGCCTCCCTTGGGTACCATCTTTCAAAGGTGCCTAGGTTTCTGGTTTACTCTTGGGCATCACTTCTAAGTAGTAAAGAGCATACTCCCTTATTCCTTTGTCTTGCACCCTATGAAGTTTACAAGCCATGTTTATACTATGTGTAAGAAAGAAATAAAATAAAACATGATGTTTAAGTGGGTTTGAAAAGATCTCTTTGACATGTGTATCTTTGACAAACGTCCTACAATCAAACAATTAGTACATGTTTCAAGTGTTTTTGATAAGGTGTCTTCAACAAGCATCCTGCAGATCATTGTTGAGTTATTTAAAATCAATAATCAAAAATGAAATGCTTTAGAAACAACTTGTTAGTTAAAACGTGATGATATAGCTAAATTCTAAAAACTGCATTTGCATTTGCTAATGCAAAATTTTACACGAAATCTTGCACAGGCCCGTGTGAGAAAATGGCATGTACCGCACGAGAAACCATACAATTATACACTTTTTTGTGTGAGGAAGTACAATGAAAGAGGCAAAATCTTAGTTTCTTCACATGAAAATGAGATTTCTTGTGCAAGAACCTAGAAAATTGTACAGAAATCAGTGACAGAATAATTTAAAATGTAGAAAAACAAAATAAATGAGGCCAAAAACTTTATTTCTAGACCCCACAGTGCGTGCTAGAAATGTATGCATTAATTATGGCCTATTAATCAACCACACTTCAACATTATCCTTACATGTGAAACCATCCTAGAATGAACATTGAATCGTTCATCCAAAATAATGTGGCAAATCAACCTATTGCCTTCTAACTAGATAGATTTTGCTATTGCTCTCAAAATGAGAAGCCAGCAACTAGACCTCTAATATGAAGGATTTTGCTTAAGCTATATGAGAATGTAATATTAATCTATATGAAATTCAATTAAGCTAAGAAATAAAAGAGCATACTATGCTAAATGAATGCATTTTAACACTGAAATAATATTATAATGTAAGAAATTAAAACTATAAATGTATGGGCAAAATGAGTAGATATTCCAACATAAACGTGATACAAATTCAATTCAACCTTTTTAATGAGGAATTGAAGGCTCCTTAAATAGTATTCCAGGATTGATTGATGGTCAAGATCAATCGGAATGAACGGTTGAGATTGGAGATGAGACTCAATCAGAATGGAAAATTTCTTGTGTAGGTGAAGTTGACTGATTTAGATCTAAGTGTGATAGAGAGTTAATTGATTCTCTTCTGAGTGTGAGAAAGAGTTAACTAAGTTAATTCCATTTTGAGTTCTAGTTCACTCAGAATTTCCATTTTTGAACTGAAGAGAAGATTTTGGAGAAGATATTTAATTTAATAAAATATAATATGACCTCATAAATGTATAATCTTAATTAATTCAATAATTAAAATAAGGACATTATCTTACTAAATTAAATACATTTAATTCCCTTGTACCTTAGCTAAAGAAGTAATTTAAATTTAATTAAAGTATGAGCACTTATAATTAAATTGAACTTAATCAATAGGTTTAATGTAGCTAATTTGAGTCAATAATCAAGAATTAAATAAAGAGTATGATTAATGCAAAATTAGGGTTTTTTGCATCTGACACTTAAGTCAAGTAGTGGTAATTAGAACTGCCTAGTAAAATAGGACTTAGGATTGATCAAATAGACCAGAATTGGTTAGCATGGCGATGTGCCAATTTTGTGGTATTACACTAACCTTAACATATGTTACTTGGCTCTTTTCTTCCATAATTCTGCCAATATGTCCATTTTCTCAATAAATAGATTAGATTGGTCCCAATTTGGAATCACAATCTCGTCATCCATATTAGTATCATCAATAATCATCTTTTTCTTACCTTTGACCTTGGATACTAATGAAGGTATGACTTTCTTCCCTTTGTCAATCGAATCCTTCCTTAGTTGATGCTCGATTAATACATTGGGAGCCTATTTCTCAATTGCTAATGAAGTAGAACTTGGTGAAGATGCAGTAATCTTTACTTCACTAATCAATTGAATTGGGTTCAACTTAGTAGACTATAGACCAATTGTATACTTAGGAGGATTTGATGGGGGGGATGCTATGATCTCTACTAAAATTTTCTCAAGATCAGACTCTTCAATAGTTTGAACCTCTAGTAGGTCTCCCTCTTCTTTAATAACAAATATGGTTTTCCACATTTTAAATGTGAACTATATAACATCCTCTATTTTATTTGACAAAATCTAAAAGGCTTTGAATCTAGGAATTTGTTTGTTCTCATATTTACACATGGCCTCCTTTAATTCCTTCTCAAATAAGTTAGGCATAAGCTTCCTTAGAGTCTTCTCTTAGTATTCTTCTCTGTCTTGACTGCATTTTCCCAATAGTAAGAGACATATTTTAGTAAGGCTTTTGGAGCATGCCCTTTGAGTTTAGAGGAATCATACTTCCATCTAGCCATTTTCTCTACTAGTGCCTCTTCAATTTTATTTTTCTCCTCTTTATTCTGCAATCATACTTAAAGAATTTAAATCATGTCATTCCACTTCCTTCCCTCATTATTTTTAGTTATTTCTCAAAGGTAGGTGGGGGATTCTTTAGAGAGATTATTGGAATTTTTTCTTCATCTTCATCATCATCCTCATCCTCAAGCTTTAATTTCTTTCTTGGCTTCCTAGGCTTGGTGGCAGTGATTACAAGAGTAGAGGATCTTGTTGACTTTTTTGATGTTGATTTTTCCTTTTTCTTTGGAGGTTCATTTGCCTCTTCTTCTTCATGATCACCTTCCTCTTCTTCTTCCTCTTCTACATCATCACCTTTTTCCTTGGTAAGCATGGGAGGGGAGTCATATTCTGTAAACTTTTTATCAAGGTTTTCTAACCTTTTATTTCCTTTCTTCAAGATTTGAGGAATCTGAAACTCAAGTGAGATTATGGTTTTTGTTTCCTCATAAGTTCCAAAATATGTAGCCTTTGGATCTACTAGTTTATTGACAAGGGCCTAATGATGTCTCTGGTATTATCTATTTTGACTTCATATCCCAGGCTTTACCCACGTAATCCTAGGTCTAACTTCTTGAATATGGATTTTGTCACAGTCAACCAGGAAATAGATATCTTGCTCATAATCATCAACCAATTATTTGGGGATCCTAAACCTATTTTTCATCCTCTCCTTGAAGTTTCCAAAATATGCATCCATGATGCCTTCAAATTTCTCACCCATTTCATCTATGAATTCATTGATATGATATAACACTAGGGTTTCCTTCTTCCACACAATAGTTCCTTTTGATGGAAATTATTTTTGCACATAAAAGAATAAACAAACCAAGAGTGAACCAAACTTACATGAATTTTTCTTGGAGGCTTAGATTCTCTCCATGTTCTTGCTCGATTGGATGCATTGAAGCTTGGTGAGGTCATCTGGCAGCTTCATCTTCATAATCTTATGTGCCAGGTCAATTGTTTCATAAGGCACGTTGTTGGGTCGGCTAGAACTATAAATCTTGTGAGCTATGACATGAATGAAAAACTTGATTTCCATGTTAGTTACATTATTTAACTTCATGTCTCTACCATCCCATTTAGCTAGTATTAGCTTGGACAGTTCTGTATGACCTAGGGTTTTGGTTGTCTTGGACTTCTCCAACATTGGGTAACCAGTGATTTGATGAATCATCTTCTTGGTGATTAGAATTGGTTTCTTGAGCTAGAAGGTCATATCATGGACTTAGCTCAGTAAAAACCTAATCCACTATATTCAAAATTTTCTTGGCATATGGAGAATGTGGGTCAAACCCTTAACTTCTTGATGCTTGAGTTCTGGTTTCAGCACTTCATTCTCACATAATGCACTAAATGCCTAATCTAACTCAAAATTACCCAATTCTTGAATTAAACAGTGATAAAATGACCTTACATAATGAATGAGTACTACCCTATGAGGAATGGTTGAGTGTGCTCCTTTTGTATCCTTCTCCTTATCAATCGCAGGATATAGCTTGAAGTTGGGTCGAATGCAGTTTATATTCTTGACGAACATCTCTGAACCCTTCTTAACCTTAGTGCTTGAAGATGCTACCATAATGCTTAGTTGATAAAAAAACTTTAGATGATAACTTCACCTATGAATTTGCTTCAAAAAAAATTCTTTGAATCACTCAAGGGCTCAAAGAATGATATGCTTTGTAGATCTTTGAATTCGCAGTGAAGAAATGAATCTTTGATTTCTCCTTTTATCAGATTTTCAATTTTAGGGGCTCATTGATGCTTCATACTTAGGTATGTGAACAAGGGGCTCATTGATGCTTCATACTTAGGTATGTGAACAAGGATTGGTTAAGTCTTCAAACTTAATTATACTGTGAAGCTTAGTTAAGACTAGCTTATTTCACTCAGGTGAGTCAATGACTCGGTTGAGTCTGACCTTGCACAGTTAAACCTGAAGTGTAACTCAGTAAGGTCTAATAGCTTGGTTATAACTAAGACTTGACATGATTCTTCCATATGTCCTAATGCATCCATTATGTTGATTTGGACTTCCTTGTTTGCATGACTAGAACTAATGTAGAATATGATTTTGTTCACAGCTCTAGTGGTCTCCTTGTATGCTTATACAAAAGTGAATGAATCATCCAACTCATTGCCTTCAATGTCAATAACTTTACTATTTTGGCTTGAGCTCTTTGGATATTTCCTCACACATTTTTGCTCCATTTGAGTCCTGATCTTATCAGCATTTGTTTTCTTTTCATCCTCAACTATAGCTCAATTCATGTAGTTCTTTTCTAGATGAACAAGTTTTTTTCATACATAACATCTTTTGGTAGGATTTATTTTTCTCAAGTGATTCCCCATGCAGTTAGCTCTAATGTGTCTATATTCTCCAGATAGATAACATATGTACCAAGTGTTGTAATCCCAACCAAAGATTTCTTTTGCAAGTTGTTTAGTAGGATTAAATTTCTTGGTTCTGCACTCTAAAGATTTATGGCCTTGTTTGTTGCATGTGAAACATTTTCCTTCAAACTTAGTTTTCTCTATGCATTCACTTCCTCTATGTCCATGTTTGTTACAAATGCAACATTTACCATTAAAATTTTACTTTAAATTGCTCCAACATTCATTTGATGTATTCCCTAACTTTCCACAATGATTGCATATAGGTTTTTTGTTTTTTTGAGCTCCCTTTTGTGATGATTCTCCTTGTTGAATGTAGTCCAATCATGTCTTACCTTTGTGTCTTTTCTGAGATAGCTTAGCCAATTGATCCATCCTTCCTTTGGATCTCATTATTCTTTCATTGGTTTCTTTTTCTGCTCTAAGATCATTTGTGACTATCATTTTTTGTCCTTAGATTAATGACTTCTTGATTTGCACTATGTAACTAATTTATCATATCTAACTCATGTAGTGAAATTTGATGGATTTCATTGTCCTTTTCCTCTAGTCTAGTGATGATTAATCTTCTGTATTCATCTTCCATTTCTTTGTCATTTTTAGCTTTGTTCTTATGTTCCATAACTTCACATATCCTGACTAGATGAATCTCCTATTCTCTTTTCAATTTTTTGACTTATTGTTGCAAAATGAGGTTCCTTCTAAGTAGATATTCTATAATTGCATCTGCTTCATCTGAACTTCTTTCTCTACAAATATCTTCAACTCTTTGTTTTGTATATAGATTGTCATTCATATGTTCTACTCTTGGTTAACAATTTGTCTTCCTTGATATTTTGGTTTATACCTTGACTCTTTAACTTCCCAATGGCTTATGGAAAACAAATAAGTTAACAACAGAATGGGTTAGTGTAGTAATCTATCAAAGACCCTTGAATTAAAAGGTACAACTCCCTTATGAGTGCAAGATTGCAATGAATTTGTCTTTTGGGTTATGGGGGTATGCTCTTAACCAGAGAATAGAAGAGGAAAAAATCAAGTTTCTCAATACCTTAAACAACCTAGGCAAAGAAGGCGAATTATCTCACAAAATGCATTCTATTACAACCTAGATCCAAGCAATGGAAACATGCATAACTAACTACAATAGCAGGAAGAAAGGAAGAGATGGTGAAAATAGCAATTCTCAAATTACACAGTTTAGCTAATATTTTGACAATACCCAGATTATATATCCCTCAACTACTCCACACACTAGTTTCCTTCTTCCTTATGCAATGAACTAAACTAAACACACAGACCATGGTGAGTAGCAGATAAAATAGTAGAGATGCTTATGTTGAAGATAGTAAGACATACAATCTATTGAATGAAGGAAATAAAGCAAAGTTCATTCACATTCATTCAACTATAAATATTAACATATTCACTTCATAAACTCAACTTCTAAACTAGATGAACAACAAAACTTAAAATGAACTCAAAGTCGCACACAGTACTCCCATAGCTATAGAGGTTTGCCCAAAGTAAATTTTGTCGATCTGATTAACTTCAATAGAGATTACATCTATAGGCCTTCTCAAAATGATCAATTATATTGAATGATTGCTTTGCAAAGAATCTCTAAAAATAATGACTAAAAATAGGACAAGCTTGAATCATTATCCATTACAGAGATTAACAAAATGGCAAGAATGGCTAAAACTAGAAAAGAGAAGAAGAAGAATGGCAAATGTCTAGAAAAGCATCAAAACATCATGTCTTCTTAGAAGTAACTAATTTAGCTCTATAAGCTTTCATAGATTTGGTTATTTTATCCAACTCTTTGACACTTGGAATGATGATATTGTTAGCTCAGATCATCTAGTAGTAATGCATTTTTGTTAGCTCATCAATTGTATCCACCCTTGATTGGATCTTCTCCATTTCTCTCCTTATGACTACATCCACTGTTGATATTTCCTGGATCTTGGATACTTGGAAGTTGAGGGGGTCAACAGCTTTATCGACAAATGCCAAGAACTTGGACTTCATTATCTCAATGTCTACAAGCTTTCCATTAGTAAACATGAAGGACTCTATGTGCAAGATCTTCAAATATTAAAACAACTTTTCAATGACCTTTCACACCAGGTCATGCACATGCTTGAGTTCATTTACAAATCTCACAGATCTTTCTATGAAAAACTCCAAGGATTGCTTCCAGTGGAATAGTGACTCTTTTCTAGTCTTTAGAATCTCAAGAGCAATGGCCACATTGGTCTTCATGTCTATCACTTCTTGTAGAAGGTTCAATTACTCTGTCATCTTGTTTGTTGCCTTTTGTATGGTTATTTGATGATCTAAAGTTTCTTCTTTGAGCTTGTGAGTATCCAACACTAGGCTTCCAAAGTTTTCAACTAGTAGGGGACCTTGAGCCTCTATCTGGCCTACCCATGCTCTGCCTACTTTCCCAAATTGTCTTTCTTGTTGTAGCTTTAGGAGTAAGTTCTTGTTCTCCTCTATATTTGGTTTGAATTGACTGGAAGAATTACTCCCAAGTGTAGACTTTATGTAATCGTCTAGCTCTCTATTTGAGGCTTTCAATATATCCTTCTCTACTTTAAGCTCTTTTGTCTTATCCTAAATTTTCTCATTAGTTGACTTCCACATGTTTCCCATGGAGTTATGAACTAGAATTCCAAAATCCAATGTCCTTATTTGGAAGTCATCCTTTGAGAGCTCGTGAAATATTCCTTCTTTCTAAGGCTCAACAATCTCAACTAGCATGTGGTCAGTTGTTGAATCCATAGCCAATGCAGCAATTGTCTTCTACTTCCTTGTTTTCTTTGATGGCTAGGAGGAGGTGACTTGTTTGATCAAGTCCTTTGATGGGGTTTTATCCTCATATCTCATATTCTTCCTATCAATAGTCTCTTCAAGCCAAGACTCTGTAGAGAGCACATTGATAGCAAATTACAATGCAGAGGGGTCGAACAGCTTCCTCAAAATCAATGGAGATGACTTTCTTTGACAAGCAACAGAGAAAGAAGCTACTTTGGTTATTGAAAGGGCTAGATTATCCCCCTTCTAAGATGCTTCCTATTCCTGGCCATCCATGGGGTTAGTATCACCATCCAAATTGATGACTTGAATAGGGGAGGATGGCTTAGCCACTGATTTTTCTTATTCCTTCCCCTTATCCTTATCATCTTCCTTCTCTCCAGTCTTCCTAATGTTCAGACGAGGGCCAACTCCACAAGTGGGAATGAGTGGCACATTCTTTTCTAAAGGTTGGTCTCCACCTTGGCCAATAGACTATAATGGCCTTGTAGATGTTGATGTAGTGGCTATAGTAGTGGTTGTTGCGGTTGATTGGGTGGCTCCAGTAGATACTCTGCCCATAGAACTAATGCTTCCAATTCTTTTCTTCCTTTCTCAGGTCCACTCTGCCCATTTTTTTGTTCTCTTGATTCTCCCCTACATGAGAATCCCCATTGTGTCAATGATTGGGTCTACAAGTGGGTAAGAAAAAATTGGTGTCTTCTTGATCTTCTCATAAGATGTGGGGTACATGTAGGATCCATCATTTGCAAGGTCAAAGACATCAACATAATTATTATATAATTTTATTTCATCAGTGGTTATCCTTGACCAAAATCTCTCCCGAGTTCAGTACTCATTAAGACTCCCAGACCAAAAATATTCAATATCTAGGACATGCCTATAGGCATATCCCAACTTCAAATGATCCCTTACAAAATTAACTGGATCATATTGAGGTCTGAGCACCTCATAATCTAACAACTTAATCTTGCTCTTAAATCTCTTCACCAAATTTTGAGCATCTGATCTAGAGGCACATGAATATGGGCCTACCACTATAGGGAATGAAATCCTGACAATCTTCTTTACATTTGACCATAGGGTGTTCACTTCCATAATTTGTTAATATAGCTCAACTAGAACTACCTTATCCTCTGAATATATGGGCAACCTCTTAGGAAATCAATCATAGGCTCCTATTCGCAAATAGGAGGAACTTAGAAATTGGATGAATGAACATCCAAACTAGCTTATAGCCAAAATTGCTTCTAGTGAGAATCTCCTCTCAGGGCACCTTACAATTCTTGGCATGACCTCATTGTAAAAGAATCATTGACAACTGTGTACTTCTCATAGATCCTTTGTAGTTGTAGATGCAGGTAGAATTCACAAACCTTTGTGTGTTCATCATAATTTGGGATGCTATGGAGGTTGAGCCACAAATGGTGTGTTGCCAAAGCATAGATCAAATAAGAGGACATATAGAATTGCTTGAATCCTCTAGCATAATTCAACCATGAAGTGAGCTCATCACTGATGATTTGTGCCCAATTTATCTTCATATCCTTAGCACATATTACTTGTACTAGGAAGAAATGGTGCTCAATGAACTCCAAAATCTCCTCTTTTCCTTTCAATATGAGGAGGAGTGCAAGAATATCCATGATCTCTTGCTTTAGATTTGTGCCAAATAGAATTTTTGAAATGTTTCTCTTCTTTAAGAGAGAAGATTGGAACTAGGTTCTCTGCATGTCTTCCCATTTGAGGGTCTTCTTCTCATTAAACATGGATGTGGAGGACCCAAAATCAATATCACAATACTGCTCTTGCACAGGGATGCCAAATGTTGACTACATCAAAGCCTTGTTAATTGATATGAGAATGGACTAGTCTGGAAACATAATTTTCTTTGTGTATGGATTATATCTCTCTATGCATTCTTTCACTAACTCAGGTGCATGAACTACCATTGGAAAATTGAATACTTCCACTAGTCCACTCTCTTTAAGTTTCTAAGTGAGTAGGTGTATGAGTTGAGTATTAAGTCTCCTATGAAGATCACTCAGATCATAGAATTTGAAAGATGTATTTGTAATCTCTTTTAAATCACTCTCTAATCCAATCAACTTATCATAACCAATAGCTTTGATTTCCATTGGCTATGATTGCACAGGATACAGTTCTTGATAAATAGTCATTTAAATATACTTGAGGAAACCAATTACATGCAATTCTGATGAAATAGATTTAGGAATTAGAATGTTGATGCGACATGAATGAAATTAAGTTCATCCAATGATTATAATGGCAATATTTGCATTTAATTCCATGAGTAATGACTATTTAAACTTTTTGTTCATCTGTACATAAAATACTAAGTTCCCAAAGCACTCTTACTTTACTTAAATTAAAGCAATATTACTAAGAGTCATCGAACAACAAAAATACTTAGCTTTGCAAGAAATGCCTTACTTTGCTTCAAAATCTAGAATACATATATACTTGATGATATTAACATATGCGGGAGAGAAGGAAACACTTAGCTTTGCTACAAAGCCATTTTTCTTTTATTCAGAATTACAACATGGGGAGTAATTGTTTTGCTAGCTTGCACACTCTGCTCTTCCATTTTTTTCCTGAGGCTTTAATACTACATTTCCTTCATAACAGGTTTGCATCTCCAATACTCACTTCTTTGGAAGTGTCCTCTGAGCATCTTTGAAGGATATTCATATCTTAGGATAACTTGGCTTTCTATCCTTAAAGCCCCCAGGGAAGTATCCTTTTTTTTTGCCTCGAGGTGGAAAAATCCTTTCGTAGCAACATTTCTTGAACTAAAGAACAACAAACAAAATTCAACCTTTTACTTCAATCTGATGGCCTTGAAGTTAAATCTTCAAGGTTGTCTCACTGGTTATGACCCTTCAAATGATCTTTCAACATCATGCTCACACAATAATATCATTTGGACTTGAGATATGGCTCTAGTTCATACAGCTTCAGGAACAAAAATGAACAACTTCATTTCCATGAATATGTAGTAGAAAAACCAAAAACTTATGTTCCCTACCATTACTTGATCTTATCTCCACAAATCTAAATGAAAATCACCCTAACATCTATCCACAGCTTTGTAGGCCTTTGGTTGTAGAAAAAATCATATTCACAACTCATTACTCAATGTCATAGCTCCATCTGTTAGATCTGCACTTGATGTAGTTTGCACAAGGGGAAAGTCATCTCAAAAGCTCAAAATCTATGGGATATGAAATGTTAGGGAAAGATAGTAGAAAAAAATGTAGAACACTTACTTCTCATCAAGAGGACACTAGATCACATGCAAACCATACCTAGTTCACCTAAATCCCTATGCACACTAGAAAAATAGGAAATCTACTTTGAAAGATTAGGTAAATGCAAAGGGAGACCCAAAAAACAAAGTAAGTAGAATAATTTGGGAAAGATGAGAAGTAAGTGACCTAAGACATACTTAAACACAGTTCTCTTCTAAACACACTTACCTTTACCAATGGCTCAAGCTTTTAAGGTGTAAAACTAAAACTTAGTGACAACTACTAACTCTTTTCTTCTTTTTAGGGATTGAGAGATTTGATTCTTCAACTTCTTGATTTGTTCCATGGCCATGTGTAGATCCATCTTGTCATTTTTAATGGCTTTCTCTATCTTGTACACCTCCATTGTCTTTGATCTTAGCTCTCAAGCTAGTAAAATTATGATAAGAGAACCTTGCTTTGATACCAATTGTTGGAAATGTATGGATGAGCAAGTGACTAAGAGGGGGGGTGAATCAGGAACCACTTAAAACATATTTCTCTTAATCCACTTTATTATATTATCTAATCTACTTGCATACATAGAACATAAAGCAATAAAGTAACAACACCATAACACAATATTTGGTAACCCATAAACCCTCCAAGTAGAAGGTAAAATTGGGGTGGGGATGACACCCACAATGCTTCACTACCATAGTAATAACATTGGACTATTAGGGATTACAAATTATCACTTTTGGTGATCCACTAGGTTAAGAGTAAAACTATTAGGTCCACCTTGTGAAAGCATTTATATGATACAATTAAGTATGTACTCTGTTAGGAGTTTCTGCAAAGAACTATTAGGTCCACCTTAATAAAGGATTTGACTAATGCACCTATTAGGATGAATCAGTGGATTAATCTTTGTTGTGCAACTTGGTTTACTGAATAAGACCCTTTGATGTAAACTAATCAATTGACTGTGATAGATGAGTTTCCACCTTTCCTTGATACTTCTTGTAGCCTTCTAATTACTCGGCTCTTTCATATTCACTTCTTATGCAGTTTTCTTCAATGGATACTTCATATTTGGATAAACAAAGTAACTTACATTTATATTCATCCAAAATAATTACACTAACAAGTCAACTACATAATAGTTTCAAACAATAATTTACCCAGTTGGATCAATATTGATACTCAGGTCCAATTATCCACTCGGGTGATATGCTAGCACACAAGAAACATAGTGGAACTAAAAAATTGTGGCATTCAATTAACACTACATACTTAGTTTATATTGATCACTCAGTAAGAAAAGATGACTTGGTCAACACTGGTAGCTTGGTAGACACTACTTGAAGCCAAACACTAGGTTGACACTGTCACTCAGTAGATACTATCAACTTGGTTGACTCTACAACATGGTAGATACTCTAAACTCAGTTTATACTACTCACTACTTTCTTGGTTAATACATATAACTCGGTTCGCACTTATGTCTAGTAACTCGGTTACTACTACTTTCTCATGATGACTAAGTGTTTTGACACTAATTAACAATATGTCTTGCTATAAGATCAACACCTAGAATTCCAAAGAGATGGGAGGCAATTACTTACCCAATTATGGTCTACCATTCTATTAATAGATTGGGAGGGTTCAAGTTTCCATTATTTGAAAACCAATTTGCAACTATTTTTGAGGAGAATAATTTTACAAGTGATTGATAGATTCCCTCGACCCTTAAAACTTTTCTTCAGACCTATTGACTCAAATTTGGTGACAAAGATGTGTTATTAATGGGGAGATATTAATTTTTATCCCTTCACCGCAATCATCAGAGTATATGGTTTTCCAAGAAGACCTTTTGTGTTTCCAAAGTTTTTTTCATTAGGAATTAGTTTCTTGGAGATCATAAGGAAAATTGCAATGTTGCAAGATACTGATTTCCCTCCAGAAAAAGAAAAAAAGGGGACTTTCTTCCTAGACCTAACATTTTTTCACCATTTTTCTATCATCAAGGATGGAAGGAATAATTTGATTCAGTTATTGAGACCTTTCAATATGAGTTTCAATTCTAAAAGGATGAATGACATTGAAGATTTTTATGAAAGATTGATGTGCAAGATCAACAAGGCACCAAGGGGTAAACATGAATTTGAATACCTCAAGGACATCATAAGAAATCAAGAGGATGCAATAATTCAAAAGAGGAAGAAAGCTTATCGGTGTATGTATGAAGAGGATGGAAAGAATAATTTGATTCATCAAGGATGGAAGGACTAATTTGATTCAGTTATTGAGACCTTTCAATATGAGTTTTAGTTCTAAAAGGATGAATGACATTGAGGGTTTTTATGAAAGATTGATGTGCAAGATCAACAAGGCACCAAGGGGTAAACATGAATTTGACTACCTCAAGGACATCATAAGAAATGAAGAGGATGCAATAATTCAAAAGAGGAAGAAAGCTTATTGGTGTATGTATGAAGAGACTTTGGAGGAGATAAGAGAGAAGGATCCCAAATATGATCCACTCTTAGATTATAAAAGTTTGGAACAAAGATTGAGGATACTCTTGGAAATTTTTTTAAGCATATATAACACCATGACTGAGAAATTGGGAAGATTAAGAAAAATAAAATTAAAAATGTGGATAATGAAAAGAGTTTGAATATATTGTTGTAGTTCACTGATATAGTTCCAAATGAAATAAAAGGGCAAAAGAGAGCCAGAGGGGAAACACCAATCCCCAATACTAGAATTGATAAAGATCTTGAAAATCAAGAGGCCTTAAGGATATATCAGAAAAGAAGATCAAGAGAAAATCTTGTTGATCCTAACATAGTTGAAATTCTAGACATGGAATCTATAATGCCACATGATCCAGAAAGAAGATCTCCATCCCCTGCATCCCGTAGACCACCTCCTATAGTTCCTTCATGTCAAGGGAATATTGAAGATATAAATGAAGAAAAAGAGGGAGAGATTCATAGAGGGGAACCTTAAGTAGAAATAGAGCATACTCCGGAAACAGGGATTATTTCCAAGAGAGCTCAGAATAGAATCTTGCAAAATGGATGTCTTTAATGTTGAGTTTGTCACATCAATCCCATTCAAACAATTGTTATGACAGAACTTCAGGGAGGATTGTCATAAAATGATAGGTGAGAAAAGAAGACAAAATCAGGATGATGATCTTGATGATATTGGGAAAGAAGTAGAGAGAAAAATGATGATAACATTTGATGCTATCACTCTAGAGGAAGGGAGAAAGATTGTGAAGGAATTTGGGATACAATTGTTGCCAAACCAAAAAATTGCATATTCCATTGCCTTTGATTCTATTATGAAAGAAATGTTGATATAAGATTATTTTGAAGTAAAGAACTTGTAAAGAAAAATCATTATTTTGTCAATGATGGAAAACTTGCTACTTGTTGGTGAGACAATTGCTTTTTGGTCTGAAAGCTATCATTTAATTAATTGATGAATAGGATTTGAAAAGAGGAGATAACAAGAAACACCTAGAGAAAGGTTGAGTTATTTGGTATGTAAAAGAATTGCTAAGACCTAGTAAGACATTGATACTATATTGTATTGTTTTACTACTTAAATTTTGAAATGAAAGATTACTCAAGTTAAGAATGGAAGAAGATCAAGTAAGAAAAGTGCATGCCAAGTCTTATGGAGCAGTCAGTGCAAGCTAAGTAGAAATTAGTAGAAGCCAATTGAAAATCAAGAGGTGTCAAGAAAAGATGAAAAATAGTGCAAGTCAAGTGATTGTTAGTATATGGAGAGTAAAGTTTAGTTGGTTTCAAGAATCAGTAAACTTTAGTGTTTTCCGAGTGAACTAGTGTTAGCCAAGTGACAGAATAATATAGATGATGAGTGATAAAAAATAGTGTAAAATCAAAGATTTTGACAAATTTGAGTTGACTAATTTGATTTCTTGAATTATGTGAAGCATGTGGAAGATAACTATGATGATTTGGTGGCATAGAATTCAAGATGAACAATTTTGAGGTGAATTCAAGGAATATTGAAGAAGAGATTTCTACAGGAACCAAATGAAATAGTGGTTAGATTCATTGTATCTTACCTAATCCTACCTAACCCTAAAATGGACAATTGTGGTTAAGCAAAAAAGATCCAAATTCTCCACTTATAGAGATAGCTAATTAGAACCAAAGGTTGTCATGTGTGAGAACCTAAGGAAGAGAAGAAGTCTAGGGTATTGCTTTATTTAGTGGTTGACTAGAAGAGACTAAAGTTCGCATACAAAGCAAGAAGGCTGAAGAGTATGAATACTTGAAGGGTAAACAAGCTATCAGAGTTGAAGTGTGTGAAATCTAAGCAGAATGGAGGACTAAGATAGAGATTTGTAATAAGCAAGTGAGTTATAATTTTTTATCAAATCAAGCCTTACTATTAATTTCTAATCATTGTATCAATCTAGGGTAAATCCTTTGGATTAAGGTTGACATAACAATCATTTGTAAATCCTTTAACAAGTGACATTCTAATGGAATGGTCTAAAGTTCTCTAACAAGGCTCAATCCTAATAGGGTGATTGCAATCCTTTAACTAGATCACATTTAACAGTGTGTATCATAACCTTTAATAGGGTATCACTTCAGAAGAGTGAGAATTAGTAGCATGTTATTAGCAGTTTTTCCTAAATTGGGTTTCCATGTAAAATCTTTGTGTCAAATTATGTGATGTTCTTATGGTGTTTCATGTTTACATTTCTACAAAGTTATTTTGACCTAGGAAAGTAACCTACAAAGTTTAAGTCTTGTATGTTCTAATGGATGTATGCATGATAAGGTTTTATGGATATGGGTCTACTAAGCACCAAAATGTTTAATTTGTACATCTGGGCCTTAGATAACTGATTCACACCCCCTCTCAGTTATTCTAAAGAATTTCAACAAGATATGAAATTGAAAAGGCCCAAAAAAGGAACATAAATGTCTACTTCTAGTATGTATTTCAGTGAAGACTTGGTTGTGATGGCCACTTGGTCTATTTCTCCTCCCTATCCAAGTTAGACAAGTGGTGAAGATAGTGGAATCAAGGGTAATGTGGTTATACATAGGGTTGAAGATTCCAAACTTACCCAGTCCACCATGAATTTACAAGAACATGTGACATATGTGACATATGTGCATAGGGGAAGAAGAAAAGAAATATGAACAATTGCAAGAAAAAATGCAATCACGTGTATGCCTCATATGAGTGAAAAACTAAGGAGAATGTTGAATTGCAAGACAAGATCAATTTATTAGAAAGGATAATTACAAGATTAGAAACTACAAAAACATCTAGTAAGGAGGCTACTACATCAACACAATTGACAATGGTTCATTTTGCTCCAATAGTTTTGACAGTACCTCCTAGGCCAACTCCATCAAAAAGGGTTAGAGTTCATGATGCCTTAATCAAGGAGGTTATAGACCTGCAAATGCAGTTGGAGAGAAAACAAAATGAATTTGATTATAATAAGGAAGTAATATTCATAACTGCCCTTATGTTTTTATTTGAGGGAATCAACTCAAAGTTATTTAGAATTCATAAAGTGTACAAAATTTTCTATTTAGCCATTAGAAAAATGGAAGATGATAGCAAACTGGTAAAACCTATATATCAAAAGTAGACAGGGAGGTTGGAAAAGATGAGGTAGATTGAGCTCTATGTGAGAATTGATCCTGATCCTCCTCCCAATCTTATGGCTGCTATAAAATTTGTTAAAACCTTGAAGAATGTTTCATTTTTTCTCGAGGTAATTGAAAATAAAATGGTAGAGCTGAAGGACTAGATGGAAAGTTTTGAAGATACTCTACTCCCACCAATTTTGAATACTGGCAAAATCATAAAAGATTTTTCTAAGTGGAGAGTTGAGGCCATAACTGAAATTAGTATTTTGGTTAAGAAGATAGCAGAAGATGTCAATATGTCCTTGTTTCAAGAATGCATGTCCAACCTAATTAGTTCATAAGCATTCTATGAAAATTTTGAAAAATAATTCACTCAAGCCAAGGTTAAGTATATTCTCTATAGGGAGGTAGCAAATCAATCTTAGAACATACGTGGCCATCAAATGATGAGTTTGAAGAATGGGTAAAGAAGAACATACCCTCAGATCCAAAAGATTCCCCACCAACAAAGCAATAGCATTAGAATATCTCAGAAAAACATAAAACACTAAGAAAGATATAAGGGATCGCGTGACTTCATCACTGTCACATCAACCTGTTATGAGGTTTTTCTTGTTGTAAGCATTTTGTAAAGTTGATGTATCATATAAGATGTTGATATGTCTAAAAAGCTCTATGCCCAAAGCTTGTTGCAACTCACCCTATATAAGTGAGTTTCCAAGGCTAGAGAAAGGTTTAAACTTTTATTGTGTTGGAATGAATATATATTCTAATGTTTTGAGTCAGTCCAAAACTGTATAGTTTTATATTCCAGGAATATCATTAACGGAACTTCAAGAGTTAAGTTGTTGAATCTACTTGAGTCCTCTTACTAGATGTGACACATAATCGTATATTTTCAATGGAGATAGTATAAATAAATTTACTGGTTGGTTACTTGATCTAGATCTTGTCTCTTCTTTCATTGCTCTAAATTTTCTAAAATTTGGTGACAAAGTTAGTTAAATCTCAGTTGCAATTCATTTAGGGTTATATCTTGATTCATATTTTTTTGATAATCTAATGAATCATGTAAATGCTTAATATGAGTTAGGAAATTTGAGAGTTATCAAAAGAAGATTTGATAAGAAATGAGATATTGATTAAGTGTAATTTTCCTTTTTCACCAAGTGCTAGGATAGATCTAATGTATGTGTCAATTTTTGTGAGAGATGGCCCAAATGGATAAAAAATTGATCATATTTTAGGAATTGATGAATTCTTGGAGGGGTTATACAGTGAAAATTTATCAATCAAATCTTTAATTTTCAGTATTATGCATCTAAAGAATGAGCCTATACTTGATTCGAGGTTTTAAAGGTAAGGATAATTAGCCATTTCTTATTTCCTTTTCAATATTATTAAATTAGAAGAATCAAAGGCGTACTTATCTACTAAAATGGGAATTTATTTTGCACACTATTAGTAAAAAGAAGTCATAAATTCCTAGGTGTACTCACGTGAATTTTGCAGAGTTCAAAGAGAAGAAAACTGAAGCAGTCTTACTAGTTGGTCCTATTGATTTTCTTTTGGAGGACCCATTATGGCTTCTTTTGGCTGACTCCTAGGTTTTCCTTTGCATTTTCAAGAGGTAGTTCAAATCTTTGTCAAATCAGGAGCCAACAAGTACCATGCCCTTCCAAAAAATTAAGGCTTCACACATGTACAGTCAATCAGATTACTTATCAAAATGGTACTCTCGTCTCCATCATTATTGCAACAAAAAAAAAGGATACACCCACATTAAAAAGGCTTTTTGAATTTCATTCTCTTTTCCCATCAAAAAGGTAACTTTTATTCTATGTATTTCACTAATTTTTCTAAGCTAGAAACCATGTGTGGAAATAAACTTTGCATTGAGCCCAAGTGTAATGCCCTACC
Organism: Cupressus sempervirens; assembly: GCA_028749045.1. Classification (NCBI taxonomy): domain Eukaryota; kingdom Viridiplantae; phylum Streptophyta; class Pinopsida; order Cupressales; family Cupressaceae; genus Cupressus; species Cupressus sempervirens. Next base: position 658,452,621 of record CM053784.1, read on the forward strand.
AGGAAACCCTATATATATAACCCTTGTTTTCTTTTGAAAACCCTTGTTCTTCATTATTGAAATGTATGTGAATGAAAATCTAATTGAAACCCTCATGTTACGAATTTTTGTTTTGAAGCAAAACATAGCTAGGATTCGATTGAGATTAGATCAGTATTAAATTTGATAATTTGATTTGAGAAATCATTGTTGTATTTTTTATTTATTTTTAAAAGTTTGCTGGAAAAATTCATCCTATAGGCTTAGACCTACAAGAAATTGAAATATATACATACATACATACATACATACATACATACATACATACATACATACATACATACATACATACATACATACATGCATACATACATACATACATACATACATACATACATACATATATATATATATATATATATATATATATTGCGGGGGGTGGGGGGTGAGGTCCCCATCTCCCACCCCCGCTGCTATTGGTAGCAGTTGTCCCTAAGCATACCGAGGCAATGTGCAGCTGTTTAAGGATAGTTTGTTGTTGCCTTTGGTAGCGCAACACTGGATTGCACCCCATAGTTTAAGGGTTTTAGGTTTATTTATTTTTAGGTTTAGGGACTTATGGATAACATAAAGGAATGGTGGAAAGAAGGTACATATGAAGGATCAAAAATATTTTGTTTTATTTTGAAACTTAAATGGCTCAAAAAAAAATCCTTAAATGGAATAAAGAACACTTTAAAAATATTTTCAAGGAAATATTAGATAATGAAGATGAGTTAAAAAGCCTAAATGAAGAAGTTATTAAGCATCGTATGGAAAATGATAAATATTTAAAAGAAAAAGAACTATTAGGGAAGCAAGCTATCATATTAGAAAGAGAGGAAGTTTTTTGGAAGCAAAAGTCTAGAGAAAAATGGTTAGAAGAAGGGGATCGTAATACAAAATTCTTCCACAACAGCACTTTAAATAACAAAAACGTAAATAGATTTACCAAAATTAAAAACAATCATGGAACTTTTATAGAAGATCCAAATAAAATAGTAGAGGCTTTTGTGGAATATTACCCAAAAATTCTTAACAACACAGACTCATCTAACCTAGCAACCCAAAATGGTCTACTCAAAACTATCCCTAAAGTAATCATAGAAGTAGATAATAAAAGGTTAAACACACCAATATCACTAAAAGAAGTCAAAATAGCCTTATTTAAAATACACCCAGATAAATCCCCAAACCCAAATGGTTTTCAAGCCTTTTTCTTTCAAAAGTGTTGGGATATAATTGGGGAAAAACTCTTGAAAGCCATTGAGGCCAATAGGAACTTAGGAATGTTGCTTACTGAAATTAATCGTACATTCCTTACTCTCATACGAAAAAAAGAAAATAGTGAGGAACTTGGTCATTTTAGGCCAATCGCATTATGCAACACTATCTATAAAATATTATCCAAAATTCTTGCTACTAGGATGAAAACCATCCTTCCAAAAATCATATCAGAGGAACACACTAGCTTTATCCTAGGAAGATCAATTTTGGATGGCATAATTATCATTCAAGAAATTATTCAGTCAGCACAAGTCAATAAAGAAGAATGCATGCTGGTCAAACTAGACATCCAAAAATCTTATGACATGATCGACTGGAGGTTTCTTTGTAAGACTATGGAAACCTTTTTTTTTTCTTGACAATGGGTCAACCTTATATTTAATTGTATTGCTACACCAAAGATATCCATATTAATAAATGGCACTCCAGAAGGCTTCTTTAATATTACTAGAGGCATATGCCAAGGAGACCCAATATCACCCTTTCTCTTCATCATCATGGCAAAAACCTTTGGAAGAAATATCAAACAAGCACAATTAGAGAACAAGATTAAAGGAATTATAGTTTCTCTAACAACATACTACCCATTACCCATCAACAATTCACAGATGATACAATCCTCCTTGGGGAGAGTTCCTTGGAAGAGGCTCATAACTATAAAACACTAGTACATAGATATATGGACGCTTCTAGACAAAAGGTAAATAATGAAAAATTAGATATCTTTCTTATTAATATGAAACCCTCAAATGAAGCATAAATATGTAAAACAATGGAGTACAAAAATTAAATTTCCTTGCAAATATCTAGGAATCCACAAAGAGAAACATGCTAAAAATTCCAAAGCCTGGACCCCTCTTCTCAAGAGAATTGATAGCCAAATCAAAACATGGAAAGGGAAATGGCTAACCAAAGTAGGAAGATGCACAGAAATCAAAGTAGTTCTCTGAGTGATGCCTACATATCAGCTATCATGCTTACCCTTACCCAAAAACATCCACAAAAAATTGGAAACCAAGCTTAAGAACTTCTTCTGGAGTGGAACAGATGACAAAAAGAAATAAGCCCTAATAAAATGGGAAATAATCTACAAAGCTAAAAACCTAGGAGGTCTAGGCATAAAAAATATTAGTTGGAAAAATCAAGCCTTAGAAGCCAAATTAGTTTGGAGAATGTTCCAGGAAAAAGAGAGTAAATGGGCAAAGATCTTGTATCATAAATGCCTAAATGAATCAACTCTAATATCTTTATTTAGAACTAAAAACCCACCTAAACGCTCCAACATATGGAGCTATATGATGAAATGCCACCCCTTAATCAACAATAATCTTACCTGGGATATAGGTAGACGTAATCAAATCCTTTTCTAGGAAGATTCATGGGATGGACTTCCTCCCTTGGATAGATGCAATCTCCCCATAAATATCAAGAACACTCTTACTCAATCATGGGGCATCTATCTGAATTGTTATAAAGAAAGGAGAGTTATTAATGGGGAAAAAATGGCCAAATGGAAATCTATAGAGAATGTCAATATTTCCCCACAAGGAAAAGAAGAATTCAAAAATTTTCTTAAAAATGGACCAATATCATTTAAGGATACTCGGGATAATTTCATTTGGGGACCATCAAATGATGAAAAATATAATGTCAAAATGGGTATAATCTTATGCTTTACTCCCATGAATGGGAAGAAACCAATCTACCTCTAAGTTTACTTTGGGATCCATCTTGCCACCCTAAAGAAGGTCTCTTCCTATGGGAAACACCCCAAAAAAGGATTCTAGTGGCAAATAAATTTTCTAAAATGGGATATGTAGGACCATCTAGGTGTATCCTCTATAAGAACTCTATAGAAATGGTAGAACACATATTGTATCAATGTGCATTCACAAAAAAATGTTGGGAATGGCTTGCTCATAGACTAAATTGGTATTCCCCTTTTCCGGAAACCTTATCTAACCATCTGCTAGGTTGGCCTTAAAAAGAAAAGTATAAGGTTTATAGTACTCTTTGGAATATATCCCCCTCAATATTATTATGGGCAATTTGGAAGGAAAGAAACTAAAGATTATTCCAAGAACCAAATTTAGAACTCCCTTCTCTCCTCAACAAAATAGAATCCAATATCATGGAGGTCATGAATAGTCATCTTAGGACTTCACCTAAAGAAGAAGGAACCTTCACAAGCTGGGATGCAGAAATGAAGAAAAATTGGTACAGACTCATTAATCCACCTCTACTATACACAAAAGCTAACAAACAAGCACACAAAGAATGTAGGTGGGAACCTCCCCCAAAAGCTGGTATAAACTTAACTATGATGGGGCCTCAAGAGGCAATCTAGGAGTAGCAGGTTTATGGTGTATCATAGCTCAAGAAGATGGTGGCTAGCTTGTCAAATGAGAAGAACCCTAGGCATTCTCACCCAGAACATTGAGGAATTGGAAGCCCTCAAGGAAGGCTTGAAGCTTTCTCTAGAACTTTGGATCAAGAAATTAGTAATTGAAGGGGACTCACAAATTATCCTAAATGCATTGAGAAAGAGAACCACTCCAAATTGGAGAATTAATTCAATATTAGAACCTATTCTAAGCTTAGTCAACTCATTAGAAGATGTAATTTTTTGACATATATACAGAGAAGGCAATTATGCAGCTGATCTCCTTACAAGCCTAGGGCCAGATGAGAAAGACATTACATTATGAAGTTCGAATCTCTTGAACTAAGAGTAATTACTTTAATAAATCTACCTAAAATGGTATATCCATCACCTTTAGGCTCATGTGGTATTAAGGGTCTCATTATTTCCTCTCCATATGAGAATTGGCATCCTTCTTATGGGAAACTTAGCATTATAATTTGTAATGTATTTAGTCTTTAATTGGCAATCACAAAACTATGTTATTAAACCCCTATGTTGAAAGCTCTTACATCCTTGTTGGCATTTCCTTTTTAGCTTTTTTTCTCTTTTTCCCTAGGTGTTGTTTTAACTCTAGTATAGCCTTAGGTCAAGCATTTTCCAGTAGACTATAATGTATCCTAAGGAATAGACAGACATAGCTAGTTGGCTTGTTTTTATTTGCATAGTTGATTATAGTATTTTAGTATTCATCTGGTTTAGTTATTTTTAGTCTTCTTTAACTTGATATTTAGTATGGTCAAGATTGTCATCGTATACTCAATCTGGTTTATAAATATGAAAGATGTATTAATCTAACACTAATATGTTTCATGAAAACATAACTCATTATGGTAACATCAACATGGGAATCACGATTTTCACAAATACCATCTTCAAAAGCATTAGAGTTATAGAGCACGCAGATTCTCAAACTATTTCTCAAAACCTTGTTACTCACAAATCATTAATTTAGTAGATCTAAGAGTAATCTTTTAAGTATCTAATATTCCATGTTGGTCGATCACTTTTTAGACCTGATCTTTAGCATGTCTTCTTCTTTTCCCCTAGCTTGTTAAGGTTATCCTTTATTTCCTGCCTGTAGGTTTTCTTCCTAGAAACATTTATGCTCCTTTTAATCTTGGATTACCTAAATCTTCTCAACCTTTCCTATAGGTTTTCTTCCCTACACCATTTGTGCTCTATTTTTACTTTATCTTTATCTTGGTTTTTTTACCTAAGACATCCCAACCCTGAATTGGAACTCTAGATTCTCAAGCTTACTAAGTTCATATTGCCTGGCATAATTGCACCATCAACCATCACTGATAGCAGGCTTTGTTGATCCTTTTAAATCTTTGAAACACAAATAATCAAATAGGAAACTACTTATATAATTGGCTCCTTCAATATAGCTTAAACATCCCTCACCTACAGAGAGTTATAAAAATACTTTTTTGTTAATATCATATTTTCTAAACATGCTAACAATTTGTCATCCATAATTGTTGTTGTATGGTTTTTTTTGCAGAACTAAAGGAAATGAAGATCAGACCGCCAAGCTACCCATAACCTAATTCATTGAAGAGAAAAAAGGTGTCCACAAGAAGATTGATATAACCTCCATCATTCAGATGTGAAACTTATCATTATAATTTTATTCAAAACAAAAGAAAATTGTAACATATCTAAGGCTCGGGTATGCCCCTTCTAGTCATGTTATAATAAAGGACTTTGGTCCTGAGAAAGACTGGAGGTTTTCTTCTTCGTTCTTTCATACCAATGCCTATTTGAATGGAGATACTTGTATTATTTTTATTTAATTAATATAATTCATAAGGCTTTGGTCATTTACCGATCAAAATATATATATTATTAATACTTGAATAAATATTATTTTATTAATAAATTAATAGTTATTATTATTAAATTTTAATAATATTTAATTAAAAAAATTGGTATATAGTTTATTATTAATATATATATATATATATATATATATATATATATATATATATATATATATATATATATATATATATTGATAATTGTAATTTCAATTGTTAATTAAGAGAAATTTTAATGTAATTCTAAGTTTTGTTTAAAAGTAATCATTTCTTTTTATGAAGGTATTATGTACAAAGGTGGGTTTTTTAATGGATTGCAGAGTCATTTGAAATATTTGTGTACTTGGGAACCTTTACCAAATGTGACTATTTGAAAATGAAAACTCAAAACTTTATTTTGAATCAATTTGGTTACGAGATTATATCAAAAATTGTAATGGTTGTTTAATTTCACTTGTGTTATATGTCCTTTGAGATTTGTGTATTACCTTGCAGTGGTATTGGGAAGACCTAGTACTTTGACCAGTTAGGTATGTTTACCAGAGGCTTGGGAAGTATTATTTTATGATGTTGTACGAAATGTCATGATTTTTGTGATTGAACCTTTGAGGTATTGGCCAATATTTATTGTGATTTCAAGTTGCTTGTATAGGATTGATATGGTCATTATGACTTTATGAGATTTTTTGTTATGAGCTTAGGGTATTTTATCTTTATGTATGTTTGGAAGTGGCTTGCAATAGAGGCTAGAGCCCTAAAGAGGCTTCCTAGGTAACCCATTGTAGGGTGTATCAATAAGTGATAACATTTCATTAAATGGGTTAAAAATGAATTAATAAGAGTTAGTGTATTACCTTGCCCATGCCTCGAGTTCTAGTATAGTTTAGGATGGGAGAAGAGAAGATGCTCAGTTGCAACCTTGCCTCGTTAGTATGCCTTGTCTGTAAGAAAGGATACTGATTTCGCATAGAGTCACTAGGGGGTTGGAGTCTGGAGAGGCTACCAGGATAACCTTAGAGTTGACCCATGTGATAACACTTTCCTACTTACATAGTAGGTTTCCTAAGTGTCTTTGTTGCCTCTCAGATTAGATGTTGTTTGTGTACTTGGTACCTTTGAGATAGATTGACATTAGGATTTTTTGACCTAGATTCTTGTTATGACTTTTGGATTGATTGTTCGTTTGGGATTTGAGATTATCTCCTTAGCATGGTGGGAGTGGGCCATTTAGGTTCCACAAGGTTGAGTGGTAGTGTTTCTTATACCATTGAGATCTGACAATTGGATGTCATTATTGGATGTACTTGTGTAATTGTTCCATGCTTCTAATCTTACTATTTTGTTCTATGGTCATATGTTGATTTGTTGTACTTTGATTATTGGAGATCTTATGAGATGTTGTACTTTATCACGATGTATATTCTTTTAGCATTTCATATCCTGTGACTTGTACAAAGGATGATTATGCATTCTAGTTATGCCATGTGTCATCTTATGTACATGTATATTATTTCATTTGAATTTTTACTTATGGTTATCCTATGATGTAGACTTTTTTATGTATCAGATTTAATATTAATAAAACTTATGTATGTGATTCAACATCATGGAACCCTTAAGAGGTCTAATTGTTAATGTATTTCTTATGTATGTATGTGAGTTATTTCTCCCACTATGTTATCTCTTGTTGTTTTAATCTTTCAAAAAAAAAGTTTAGCAAACTTAGTGACATAACAGGTTAATTTCTTTTAGGTTCCCTGGTGGGGTGTTACACCAATAGATTTGGCATTGCCTTCAGAAATAATGCAAAGGCCAAGTTTGTTTTGAAGGAGGGTTCTTATATTTTATGGAATGTATGACTAGTGGGCATGATGAAAGTATTTTGAAAAAATATATTTCATCATGGAATGACACAAAGGTTATGGTGAGTAACCTTTGAAACTAATGAGGAGGTTACATCTAAAGCCACGAACCTTGCCATGAAAAGGAAAAAATCGAAAACAATCAGCAAGATGTTAGATTATGATTCCCTGAAGAAAATTTTCAATCCTCTCAAGGAACCTATGTAGAAACAAGGAGGGTTTAGTAGAGAAGATCTCCTAAGCGTCTGAAAAGATGTCTGCTACATCATAATGAAATACTTAACCCTTGAAGTAAGTCTACAATGTATTACTTTTACCACCTCCCTTTCCTTAACTACTTGTGTCATAAAGTTCCTTATTGCCATTCCTTTTTTTTGTTGCATTCCATTGTAAATAATATTGAAAGCTAACTGGAAAGATAAGGACAATGTGATTCTGCATCACGTGTTGTTGTTTAGATTGTATAATTTCTATCGTGTGTTATGTCCTCTAGTCACTAAACCCATGGGCACTCATGTTGCCACTCCCTTGAGTTCCCATGAAGTTGGTCCTTCTCATCCTGGAAAAAAAAAGGGGCCAAAGTTGAGTCATCCTCCCTGCGCAACCCTAGTGAAAAAACTAGTGATCTTACCAAGTCCCCTAAAAAAGGAAAAAAAGAGGTGTATACTATGGAGTCAAGTGATAATATTGAAACCTCAGAGGCTTGTACCTCTAATAGGTTTTCTAAAGAGAAATTCAAGAAAGCTCTAAAAATTACTAAGGGGTCAGACTATGACAATTTAGTGGCTAAATCTAGTGAGGAATTGTCTGCCTGTTCCTTGAGCAAGTCCCTTGACTCCCCCCAATGTCAAGAACACCCCATTTCCCTCCCCCTTTGATACCCAGATAAAAAACCATATCCCCAACCCTACTCCTAACCCCACTTTTATGAAGGTTTCTTTCATGGGGGCTGCCAAGGACACTACTAGTTTGATTCCTAATGGGTTGTTGGGGAAGATGAAAGAGAAGTTGGAGAAGCAAGAAGCAATGTTGCAGGAGCTGAGAAGGGAGGTTGGTAGATTCAATAGGAGGATTGAGGACTCCAAAAATATCACAATCAACATTATGCATGCTTTTTTTGTGATGTTGTGTGTGCTCCATGAGAATATCTCTAGGTCAAAGTCAAAGATTGACGAAGACTATAAGGATGTGTTCCAATTCCTTAAATAATAATGGACTTCCACACTACTTTCTAAGCGGTTGGGAGAAAATTAAGTTTGTTAGTCTTATGGTGTTTCAATTATTTTTATTAATAGTCATGATGGTTATAAACCTTCTATTACCTACTCTATATGGTGTAGATACTATTTTTAATTTTTATGATGGAAGACTCTACTTTTAATGCTTTGACTATGAACTATTCGGGTTTTATTTTTTATAGAGGCAAACTATGGGTTGTTGTTTGTGCTGAAAATGTGATAGAGCTATTGATGTGTTATTAATACACTAGTTATTGGTCCATAGGCCAGCACACTCTTTCTTCTTTTAATGATCAAAAATATTTTAGTTGTGTCTAGGGATTAATTCATTACAATTTAAGTGAGATTAGCTAGTTAATTATAGTAATTAAATTAAATGATCAATTTTATTTATTATTGGTAAATGGATCAGCTTTAGAGATTTAATTATTTGGGAGAATATTTTGAACATCATTAGATTAGTGGAGTTATATCTATGGTGTTATGAATAGAAGTTCACTACTCTTATAATTATGCTTCATAATAATAATTATTGTTTCCTTTGTTACTCTTTTTTATTTCATGTTTAGATTCATTATTATCATGAGTATTAACATGTAAGAACGTGTAGGTTAGAACCTCCTCATTTCATAATGTGGTCTTATGTGAATTTTGAGTACTCTTTTGGTTGAATTACAAAGTCTTTGAGCGTGAACATAGGCAAGGCCATCTATGATGAGCCCCCGAGGCTTAGGTCCAATGCCTTAGGGTTTGTCCTTGTTTTGATGTACTTTTTTTACTTCTTCTCAATAATGATTTACATAAATAATTTGTTTATACTTGTGTATAGTTATAGGGTTTGGACATAGTGGTTATAATGCAAAAGAAAGTTATATTCAGGTCTAGAGTGATTTCTAATTTTGGAGCATGTTAAGTATTACATTATCTTTACATTCTCATCTTCTATATGATATAAATCCAATGAAAATTTAATGTATTTGATTAATTTACTAGTACAAATAATAAATTTTGGGTTTGAAATAAATTTAAGCTACATTATGTGGTCATGTTCATGTCAGCTCAATAATATAAGGTTGCTTAGAGTAACCATGTCTTCGGACCCTTTGAAAAGTTAGATGGATTAAAGTAATTTAATGTTTAAATGAAGTTATAATTTACCTTGCTTCTGCATTCATGTTGTATTAAGTATGTATGTTAGAATTATTAATCTTTCCTTGGTTGTATTTATTTATTGGGATAACCATGTCTAGTACAAGTTTGAGGACATGTCATTTGTTTGTCCTCTTGTACATGTGTGAGGACAAATCATTTTTTTAATTCCTTTATCAAGAAAAATAGTTTATTCCTCATTAAGAAGAATATGACACTTGTTATGCACACACTTATGAATGTGGAAATCATTCACATGGGAGTCACTAAATAACTCCTCTCCTCATCTCTATATAAGAGATGTTCCTCTCTCATTCTTCACCATACACACTCACTATGTAATTTTCTTGTAATGAGCCTTTGGCTCCACCTCTCTTCTTCTCTCTCTTTTATTCTTTAGGCCTTTTCCCTCATTCATATTATACACGAGGGGTTTTTTTCTTTCCCCTTTCAAAATCCTTGTCTCCTCTTGTTGATTCATTGGTGGTCGTTCCTTGAATTTCACTTATTTCATGCTCTCTTTGGATTTTAGTTTATGGTAACTATTTTCATAACAAACTCTCTTGGATTAATTTATTTCATTTCATTTTGTTAAAAATCTTCTTTCATAGTATCATAGCTACTTAATCCTTGTTTTTGAGTTTGTATGAAGGTTACCATATTAGATATTTTTGTTGAGAGGGGAAGAGGACAAAAACTTCATTTTTAATCCTTTGTGTTGCAAGTTTCTTTCTTTTTTTCTAATTCTCTTTTGTAAGGTTTACCGCCAAAGAGTTTTTTTTTCCTTCCATCTCGTTTTGGAAGACTTTGCCAAAATGAAGTGAAAATTTTCTCTTGTTGCCTTCTTTGTTCCAAATATCATTCATCTAATCTATTGTTACACATTTTACTAACGAAAGTCTCATTTTTGGTGCAAATAGTTTTTTATTGTTATTTTATTAACACTTATTTTTTCCATGATTAATATTTCATTGCATTTTTAAAAAGTCTTCTAACAAAATCATTTCTAAGAATTTTGTTTGCGACTTTATTTAGATCTAAAATCAGAGATATTTCTCTAAAATCTTGTAGTTTGATCTTTAATCTAGTACAAGTTACTTGTTTGAAGTTCTCTTACATTAATCATTTAAATCTCTATTTTTTTCAGAAGTTCTCTTTATAGCACACCTTTATGAACCATTCTCCAAAAGTTTTTCATCCGCTCTCTCACTTTACCTGTAGTATTTTTGTGCTCATCTTTAATCCGTGTGCCTTGTATCCCCAATTTGTGTGCCTTAGTCTTACCAAGCATTGCTCGCTGAAGTTGAACCTATCATTTGCACCTCTCATTGCTCTCCCCGCATTTTTTTTCTGCAAAAACTTATCTTATTGTTTTTGGATGTGTTGCTTACTCTGTTGTTTCAGAGGCATTTTATTATTCCCTTCTCTATTCAAGGTGCATTTTTGTAGGATTGTAATCATTATATTTTGAAACATACCATTTGTTATTTCAATTTGAAAAAGAAGGCACTCAGGCTATGGTTTTAATAAATTTTCATATCATGCATTGTGGTATTATCATTATAATTCAGCTTTTATTTCAACAATATAATAGTTTTGTTTTTTTTGGGTGTAAAATCAACATTTTCCAAGTTATACGTATTTATTCTCTTTTTAAAAATAGGTCTTTTGTCCTTTCTAATATTTATTCTTTACATAAAAATCTGCATTATACTATTTCTACTTTATAAATATATATGAATCCTTTTTGTTATGTAATTTTTTTTTTATGGAACAAGTTTTAGGCATCCACACTGCCAAATTCACCCAAGGCATGATCCCGACCTCGTTCCTTATGATGTCTTCAAGCCTTGCACTCAACATGACTTGAGGGCTCTTTGTGAGCCATTCAACTTCACTAGTAGACCAAGGGCCCACTGACAGTTTTAAGGAAGGAGTTCAACATTTTTTTTCTCTTTTTTAAGTGATTTCATTTACCGTTATTCATAAGAAAAATTCCAAACTTAAGTTTTTTTCAAAATAAAGAAAGACATGTTTCTTTTGAGGAAAGAAAGTTTTTATATAATAATTTTTTCATAATCTATTTTTTCTAAAAAATGAGAAATTTCCATATTGATTTAATTATATTTTTTAACTAAAATTATTAAAGTGTAAATAAATATATTGTTGTTGTTGTTTTTTAAATTAAAAGGGGTTGTTTATGATTAATTTATTTTAATATTCTATATATATAAAGAGAGGTGTAATTTTTTCACTCAAATATTTTTTAATTTTTAATTTCATTTAATCGAGCTTTTTTATATATTATTAATATTGACGTTGATTCCTGAAATTAAGTTAAATAACTCGAACTATCATGTTTAGAAAGCTCATCTTTGGTTTATATTTCAATTTAAGCATATATTAGATGTTGCAACTAATGCGTCTATAGTTCATGGTGCCTTGGCTACACAAGATGACAAAGACGCATAGGACACTAAAAATGAGAAAGCCCTTGGCCTCATTGGTATTGTTGGTGTTTCAAAACTACCAAGCAACACAATACTTAATACCACGATAATGAAGAACAAACTTAGTCTAAGGGTTAGCTATTTCCTATGTTCAACTAAGAAATATTTAGATCTGAACCCGACTTCAACAAAATCACAAGGATTTTCTACTCTTTAGATTCTACAAAACCAAGGCGAGTGCACCTAACGGATAAAAAGGCTCAATACTTGATTTTATCTTTACATTTAATTCACTCACTGATACTCTTTCACAATACCTATCCCCTATAGAAGATATTGGCCACAATTCTTCTCAGGTTTACAGATAATTCTGGGTTACAGCAACTAACCACAACACACAAAGATTAAATGCAAACAAGTGTTGACGAGCTATTAAATTATTCATACATTAAAGTAAAATTGATTTGATTTTTGAATTTTTTCTTGATGTAATTCTATGATCTCTTCACATGCAAACTAAATAAATGATCGGTGCCTCATCCATTGGCATTCAGAGTCTACCTAGCAATTTTGACCTAATCAATTGCATTACAATCAATATTATCAACAATTTACCCTAAACCTCATTCTTATGTATATCTTTCTTACTAATTGGAAATCCTATCACCTTACTAAAGCATTTACTTAATTCCTTAAATTAAAAGCAATAGCATACTGATATACAACCTATCCTAGTTGCATTAAATTGAATAAGCCTTGCTCATACAATCTCAAGATAACCAACTAATAACAATGGAGATAAGATTCAGAGAGAACAGATATGGTTGTAACTTTCCTTTGTATCAATTTTCATTGAAAATCACACAACACTAATGCAAACTTAGTACAATTCAGGACAAGGCAACATGATCCTTCAAATGTTAATGTATTGTCAGATTTGCAAAGAAAAACACATCAAATAATTAATACCAAGACCACTGGAATGAAATGCAAAACTAGCATAGTACTAAAATTACATAAAATTCAGACCCTTTCTCTAGCCTTGGGATCTCATTTATGTAGCATGAGATGCAACAAGCTTCAGGCTTAGTGAAGAATGACAATTGTCCTTAAGATAGAAAGATTTTACAAATAAAAGGTTGCTATAATAAGACAAAAATTTATGCAACAGAATGTCTTTTTCAAGAATCTTCTTTTTTGTGAGGCCATTTCTATTGCATCATCTCGTTGCTTAGGAATTTCACTTGATGGTTACTCCTTTACTATGGGACCACTTGATGTGCACGTGGTGAGTTATGTTCTGCTATCTAGAAACTGATTGTAACTTGTGGCTCTCCATCTAGATCACCAAATTGAACTGCCAAATTAATAATTACAATTGGTTGATGTCTTGTTGAATCATCAGTTTGAACCTCCACATTTGTTGTTGCAGTTGATTGTTCCCTTTTCTTTTCTTTTGTTAGAGTCAGTGGATTAATTATTTGTAATTCATTTGGATCTGCACCATCTTCATTAGTTTCTTCAACTATCAATTGATTTGATTAGACAAGATCTACCATCCATTTGTTGAAAATTAAGTCATCAGGCCAATTAAAACCCAATATCTCTTGTTGCTTCTTCAAACATCATCTCCTAATCTCTTAACTCCATCAAACTCCTTTTTGAAAGAATCAAAGAATATCTGAACTTGAACAACTTATTCAATTGTTTTAGCAAACCATATGTGGCCTTTTTCACTTATGACTTTATTCAATCCGACGCACATTAATTCATCCAGCTCCTTGGCCCATTCTTCTTTATCTTTCAATTTGTCTACAGCCTTGAGTGCATGAGGGAAAGCTTAGAATTTTCACTAAGATATTTTTAAAAATAATTCATAATCCTCCTCTGCAATGCAACTCTCTTGTTATCAAAATCAAAAAGGTCATTAGTCATGTCAATAAATTTCTCTATTTGCTCACAAGAAAGACTAATGACTAAACATCATAAAATTGTAACATCATTATCCCTATTGTTCCACTTTTTTACAATTGGCTTCAATTTGTTTTCATTATCTTTTAACTCATTCCACACACCCATTAGTTTTGACAACTTGTCATAAAACATTGGTCATTCTACCTTGTCTACCAGATACATAATGGAGTGTATTAATTTAATTTCATACTGAACATCCAATTCCACATACATTTCCCACAATTTGTTCTTTTCTTCCTCAAACTCTTCAATTGTATACAACTAGGGTTCCTGTGGGGTAGTTGGTATTTCTATAAGGGGAGTTGACTTGAAAGGTTCAATTAGAGGATGAGGAGGATAAGTAATCCTAGGTTGGCTAGATTCTCCTACTTTTCTTTTTCCCAATTGCTTATCCATTTGAGTAATTTGGGCCTTCAATTGATGTATTATGTTTCCTCTTTCCTCATAAGCCTCTAGTACCTTTTCAAATCTAGCATTTATTTCTAAGTATTTCCTTTTATCCTTTGCAGCAACCACAACTCCAAAATTCACCATTTCTTTGGTAATTTGGGACACCTTTTCATTGTCCACTTCCTTTTCCCTGTAGACAATAAGGTTTCCTATGTGCTCAAAATCTAAAATTTCTTGTATTTTTCCTTTGTCTCTTTTTTGGATAGACCACATCACTAAGGCCTAATGGTCTTCATTATATTTTAACCCTTTATAAGCTTGTAGGACTTGCTTCTCGGTTATAAACTAGGTATCCTTTGATTTCCTTACTGTATCAAAAAATCATTGCATTAGCAATATCTCATTCTAGTAACAATAGAACTCTAGAATCCTTCAAAAGCTACCTACCCCCTTCAGGGGTTATCTACGCAAATTCCTCAATAAGACTAACCTTGAACTCTTGCTCAATTTCAGTCCTGTCTGCCAAGTTGCTCTGTTTTAAACCTTTTACATTTTTCCTCAAAATTGTGTATACTTCTTCTCCACAAAAATTGAGTGAATGCTCTTAACTTCACAAAGATTTCATCATCTATGAACTTTTGAGATGCCTCCTCCACTATAGGGTCAATTTCTTTTCCTCTAAAATCTCCAATAGTAAGGGCTAGTATAGGCATAGGGGGCTCTTCTAGAGCTCCTAACTCTATATCAACTATGGTGATTACAATGTCAATTTCCCCTCCCATTTGTTTTATATGTTCCCTTAAGGATACTTCATCTTCAATGTCAAGAGGGGTTTGTGTAGGGGAGTATTCCTCAATCCTAGAAGAAGAACCTTGTTCTAACTTTTGTCTTTTGGTAGTAGGTGCAATAGGGGGGCTTTTAGAAAGTTGTCTTTTGTAAGGAGGTACTAGTTGTACACTTTTTACCATCACATAACCAAGCCTCTTTTGTAATATATATTGCCCTAGGCTTAAAATTGTCCTACTTGCCAATCTTTTCTCCACATCAATAGCCTTTTCTGGATGAGTTTGGGTGAGAATTGCTCTCTTTTCATTCAATGTTTTCATGAACCCAACAAAATTGATCCTAAACATGTCTATCTTAGCTCCCCAATATTTCTTATTAGCAAGGGGGTTATATTTAGGTTCAAAAGCATTGACAAATTAAAGAACCCTAGTATATACTTTCCATTTTTCCTTTTTAACCTCTTGTTCTTGCAAAAAAAAATTCATTCCTAATTATATCTTCTGGAAAGTATACAAAATGCTGATAAGATCTAGCTTTGGTCCTTTCTTTAAACACATCATAAAAACCCTCAGGGTCTATAAACTAAGAGTGGGATTGTGCTATCAGATATCTATCTAAAAAATTTCCCAAATGCTTTCATCCACCCTTAGTGATTGCAAAATTATGAATAATAGTGAAACTTGGGAAAATTGTACCTACTAATCAGTGGCTAAGTTCTGCCTATTCAAGTCCTCTGATGCACCATAGAATTTCTGCAATATCCACCTTCAAAGGCACTTGATATGGTAGTAAATGTAGTTTTCCTAAGAAACCATATACTTTGAACAGAGTAGAAACTAAATAGGGAATGATGTCTCCCCAATTATGGCTTACCTTCAACCCTTTAGCATAATTATTTGGCCATATTAGTTCTAGTAAGGGTTGGGGTATTATAGGAACAGTTCAAACTAGTATAACCCTCAATTTGGCAACAAAATATCTATCAAACTTGACAAAACTAGCATCAGTGACCTCCCAAGTCATGTTTGCACTCCATAGTTATATAGGGAGCTTCTCTCCATCCCTTTCAGTCTCCAATTTCATTTCCTTAGAAAATGCAAAAAGGCCTTTATAAAGACATATATACATAAGCATTGAATACCAGCATAAAGGATTTTCTACTTTGGCCTTACTTATACCTATCAACCCATTATGAATTTCCTCTATTAAGTAGATGGCAAAATCAATGATAGAACTCATACCATACTATAATGCCTATGTCATGATGAAAGCAATAGAGCCCTGGATGTGATCTTGTTCATCCATTCCAAATATCTTGTAGAGGGAGAAATATAATGCTTGTGCTATGGGGTTGAAATACTTTCTTAATAATGGTTCTGGAATATTTGGCAAGACCAAAGATAATTGTCCTATTTTGACAAAATATTCTTCAAGTAGCCAATTTCTTAAATACACCCTCTAAGCCTCATACCTAGTCTATAGATCTTCAAAATTAATTGGTTCATGTAATGCATGATTAGAGTTTAGATGAAAAACTTCTCTAATCAATTCTGGTGTAACCCTAAATAAATTCTCACCATTATGATTCTTGACTAACCTAGATACAGGGTCATATCTTTTTGCAATCAAAGTCAAGAGATCGTCATCAAAGAACACCCTAGAAATTACTAGCTTGCCAATATCAAATTACCATACATTGCTCAAAGGGGTGTCTAGATTTCTTTTTGAAAACCATTTTTTAAACAACTGTAGACTTCTAGCAAATACTTCGAAACCCCTTAACCATTTAGCCCTATTGTACAAACCCTCATCAATTCGCAACCTAGGGTTTTTCAGAACCAATTCCCTCCCTTTCATTATCTTATTTGTAGATAGGGGTAATTGTTCTAAGAATTCATCATGAACACATCTTTGTTGGTAATTTTCCTTCCTAGGAAATTTTTGCCATAGAGGCATCCTTTTTAAAATTTATGCAAAATTAGGTGCAGAAAAAAAAAAGTTGAAGTGATCGCAGAATGTTTGTAGCTACCCACAAAATGCATGTAATTCTAAAAATTAACACTTTGTTGCTTGAGTAAGAAGTAATTTGCTAGGATTTTGTGCTCTACTCTTGAAATTTTATCATTAGGCATTCAGTAATGGATTGAGATTCATGTTTTATGCAACATTCCCTCCACACAAATTGACATTAATCAACATTAAATCCTACAACAATCATATTCTGAAGCACGTTGCAACTTTGAAAACTAGCTGAAGATTCATCACGATCAGATAACATTGTTTTAAACTTGAAAGCCCTCACCATTGTTTAGAAAATGTGCCACCCATTGTATGGTCGATTTCTTGCTTGGCTTAGACATCATGCAACTTTGTTATGGGAGAAAATAATGACTATTGATCTTCCAAGATCAATGATTTGTAGATCCTTATGTAATTGCAAGTAAACTGGAGCCCCCATAGACATGTGGCAACATATCACTTTCTTGCTTTGGCTACTCATCGTGCAACTCAAATTTGTGAAAAAGTTATAACCCTTGATTTTTTTTTGATTGACAATGATAAAACATGTTGGTTACAGGTCCCCTTTTCACCATCAAGTCACACTGAGTATATGTGTCAAGATATCGCTTTCTCACTTTAGGTAGAAAGTATGTAACTCTATCATGCAAAAAAGTGATGTTCATCGATTCAAAATGATTTGGTGGCTCAGATGAAATTAAAATTCTTCACCACGTGTTGTATTCATGGTGAATCATAATGTGCCAAGTGGACATTTCATTAACAGTACCTTGTGAGCACTTCATTAAACATACATGACCCACCACTTTCCACATGTCATCTTCTCACTTTGTTGCTTTCGTTAAAACCTTAACAACTTTAATCTCTAACAAAGTGACACTCGCTGATCTAATGCTTGATCAATGGTAGAGAATGAAAAACCTTTCTTTGTTATGCCCAGTGCTCAAAACAAATCAAAACCTACCACCTGGAAAGTATTCTAACAACACTCCTTTAGCAATCCGTGTTCAACAAGGTAACCCACCATCAGACACATGTCAAGAGCTTGCATTCTCTCTTTGCTTAAACAACATGCAATTATATAAAACAAGAATGTGACAGCCCTTTGATCTCAATCTGATTAACAGCTCAAAGAAATAAATAATCTTTTTTATCTTTTAGAAAGCAAAGAGGGACCCAGTAGGATAGGTTTCATTCCATCACTTTCTCACTTTGCTTACACAACAGATATCTTTTCTTTGCGAGAAAGTGAGGATCGTCAATTTTTTGGGGATTCAACAATTATGACTCATGTGCTTGAAAAAGACTTTTAGAAAGGGTAAAATAAAGAGCACATAAAAATCTTAAAATAAAAGGCATATTTCAAAGTATCTAGGATTTTGTAAGGGTTTCCCACGTATGATTTAAAAAATTTAAGACAAATAAACTATCTATTGGATCTAGGGCACAAAAGAACTAGGGAAACAAATAAGACTACCCCTTTCCCAGATAAAACAAATTAATGGATACTCAAACCTTAACACAACAAGTGTAAAACTGAATTTTTCACAAAAATATTGCAACAATTTTAGCATGTGAAAAACTAGGTCAACAGTGGCTCTGTATGGGGATAATGAATATGTAGATTCATGCGAAGGCTTGGAATCCCTAGAAGAAGCAAACCACATACTTGACCAAATTTGACAACTTTGAGAGAGCAACAAATAGGAAAAACAGTGTAAAAGGACTTTACAAAGATTCAAAAAAAATTATAGAATATATAGAGAACCTAGAATACTATTCATGGGAAAAATAAGTATTTTTAGGAAAAATACATCTTCAAGAATTGTCCATGAACTAGAAGTTCAAGAATATTGTCTGATAGTTCTTTCAAAATGTATGAATCCTCTCCCCATGTAAATTCAACTAAATAAGGACCCAGCCATATAGGATCAAACTTGTCATGTTTACCTTTGTCTTCAATCCTAGCATTCCACATCAAAACTAGGTCGTCAGGTTCAAACTTCTTAATCACTATCTTTTTGTCATACAATAATTTGACCTACAACTATAACTTTGCATTCTTGTAGAGGCTTATTTTCTAGTCTCTATTAGTCCTACCAACTCATCTGTTCTTTCTTGCATATCTTTAATGACATCTTCATTATACATCTAAATGTAGTTGTATATACCTACTAGATTATTTTGAGGCATTCTAGCTTGGATTCCATGTACAAGATCAAAAGGTGCAACACCTATTGCTTTCTTCAATGTTACCTTGTTAGCCCAAATTGCCAATTGTAACTTGGAATCCCATGCTTTTTTGTTCTCATCCAAAGTCATTTATATGACTTTCAACATGCTCTTATTTGTAGATTCAACCTCTCCATTCCCATGTGGATGATAAGGTGAGGATGTTGATCTAGTTATGCCATATTTGTCATAGAATTTCACAAATTTTTCTAATCTAAAACACATTGCATTATTAGTCACTATCTTTTGGGAGCATCCAAACCTTGTTATAATGTTATTTAAAAGAAAATTATTCACTATTTTGCTGGTAGCATTTCTTGTAGGAATGGCTTCCACCCATTTTATAAAATAATCTATAGCTACCAGGATCCAGGAGTAACCAGTACTAGAATTGGGAGAGATCTCGCTTATAAATTCCATGCTCCATTGCTGAAAAGGTGCCTAAACTTCAACTAGTTTCAAAGGAGTATTTCTAGAAAACTTTAACTTACCTACAAAGCTTTGACATGCATCACACTTTTTGACAAGAAGTTGTGCATCTTTGAAAAGAGTAAGCCACCAAAATCTAGCTCTCACTATCTTGTGAGCAATAGTCTTAGCCATATAATTCCCTCCACATACTCCTGAATACATCTCATTTAATATCTCCTCAAATTTTTTCTGATCAATACACTTTAGCAATTTTCCTTCAAAATTTCTTCACCACAAATTTTTGTTAAAAATGATGTACCTAATTGCATGCAATTTTGTACTTCTCTTTTCATTATCTGTCAAGTGGGATGTGGCTTCTATGTATTGCAAGTGGAATATAACATAGTGTACCACTCACAATGATCCATATCATAAATGCTTGACCTTAAATCTTCTGCTACCATGTTTATTTGGTTGGCATCCAAGTTTGATTGAGCCATTAATTTTGTCAATCCTTGTGTTGGGACTCAAATTGAAACCCTAATTTTGAGTACCATTGAAAAAATAAAGCCCTATAAGCACTTTTTAATGCAAGTGTACTTGGCTGTCCATTTGAGGCCTAAGAGGTGTTTATTGCTTCTAACACCTTGCATTCAATATATACACTTGTCCCATGAAGATAAATTTCCATTCTAAGCCATTCTGTGGAGTTTCGTTTTGAGCAATATCCAAATCTACATTTTTACCATAGTGTCAAATAGAGACAAGAGACCTCGTTTGCATTTTAATATCCTGCACCTGGTTATGTTTCATGACTTTCCACTTTGGGAGTGTTTATTATCCATACCAAAGAACCTATTTTTTAGATTTGGAGTCATTTCAATATGTTTTGACTAGGTTTTGAATCCTTCAAAGTTGGTCATTTATTGTTGTCATGCTGCTGCAAATTGCTCAAAATTCTGGGAGGCCCTGTTTGACTTGTTATAACTTTGACCCAGTTGACCAAAATGAGAAAATTCCTTTTGTATTACATTCTAAAGGTTAGATACATGCTACGTTTCAATTTTTAGCTTATGAAAAATCCGTTTGATAATTTTTTTAACATGATTCCAAATGTAATTTATGATGTTTTACTGGTGTCAAGAAGTGCAGATTTGTTAGTACCCTTGTTCGTGATGTCATAACCCTGAATCTGTGATAGGTGAAATTAAATGGATTTTATCGTTGTGTTCTACTCTAAAAATACTTGAAGTTTTCTAATTTTTAAGTCTTGATGAATCCGTTTGTGCACTTTCCCAGGTCCATTTCATTTGCGAAAACTACTTTTCTACCAATGTTTCCAATCCTGTAAATTTGAGTAGCCTACTTTGATCGCTTGTCAAACACACCCAGTTATTCATCATAAGCCCTAATCATAGATTTATGTTTTCCTCATTATAGTGAACCAACACCCTATTTTTCATCTCCCCAAGTATCTGTTTACCCAATTTTCGAAGCCAAACCAAAACGTGATTTATGGTTTTCTGACATGTTTTCTTGCAGGCAATTCTAAGAGGGAAGCTTTGACGGTCAAGACTGGGAATTTTTTATGAGATGAGATTCAACAAGGTATGAGTGTGTAGAACAAAGAATCATTTTTTTTGATTTTGAAGCTCGATCAGGTGTTTTTGTCATTTTTAAAAGTCGGTCAAAGGACCCTTTGGCATGAAATTGGCAGTCAGCAAAAAAGAGTTAAAATGAGGTTTTAAATGAACGGTTCAACGGTCGAATGATTTTCACTCATTGTTAGATGTTTATCAGATCAATGTGGAATGTTAGTTGTTCAAAAATGAAAAAAAATAAGTCAGACCCACTTTGGGGCTCAACTAATTCTACCAGGATTAACGAGTTTCAAGGCGAATAGGGGATGTTTTAAAAGGGAAAATTTATGCACAATTAAATAAAAGAAAGGTGCATATAATCAAAGAAGAAATATAAAACATCCATGTTCCAAATGTCATGAGATTATGAAGGTGTAGACTTAGTGATGAATATGGGCATTTCTTACAAATTAGTTTGACATCTTTCACCTATTAGAAGATTGGTGAATTAGATTCAAGAAAGACATCATGTAGTTTTTGTCACAGGCTCTGAACACAAGGGATTTTCATTATTTTTTGTTTTCTAGACTTGCAGATTAGAGCACAATAGTATTGTGGAATTCAACAGTTGGAGGTTTTACATGATCTCACTCATAAGCTTCTGCTCAAAGTAATTGAATGGTCATTTGAATGCTATTTGCTATTGATATTTGATTGCTTACAATATTTTTAAAGTGTGTTGCAAAGCTAAGTCATAAGCTTATATCAGCAAGAATTTTTCCCCAGTGTGCATAGAAAATGTGATTGCCATGGAGAGAATGATGTGTTATGACCTTGTGAAGAGGTCTAAGGGATTGAACACCTATTGTTGTTGAATTGTGATTTTAAGCTCGTCTCTTCAATTACATAAAGTGCACTATAGCCCCCTATTTTTTATGTGTTCTCCTCCTCGCTAAATTTGGAATCTTTAGGATAGATTAAAGGGCTATTTTAGCAGAGGTCTCATGATTGATTCAACTCTAATTGATTAATTTGTCGATATCAACCCAATAGGTATGATTGATGATGAAGATAGTAACATGGAAGGAGGGCTAGATTGACAAGAAAGGGGATAACTGGGAGAGGATTTACTAGAAATTGCATCTAACCATGGTTGACCTGTTGTCTATGCAAAATGCTTAAGAATCTTATCGATTGGGAGATCATGGGCTGCAACAACCACAGAAGGAGTGATGATGTATTCAATAGATGATTCCCTTGTCTTTGATCCAATTGATCTTGATATGGATATCACACCAGAGGCAGTAGATGGTGCACTTGGCTAAGGTCAACATCTGAGGTCCCTAGTTCTTTCTCTTTGTCTAAATGATGCTAGCTTGATCAAGAAGTGTATTTTCTGTGTGCAACCAAAGGATGTTGCCACTATTCCTACAGCAATTCAATCGAAGTATTTGCACATGTTAATTGAAACATTTGTTGAGTATTTGGAAGGCTCTCCTTATCTTGAATTTCTTCTTTAGTGGTGTCAGGAGCTTTGTAAGGCCCACGCCTTGTACAATCCCCACATAGGATAGAACACCCATGCCTTAGTTGGAAGGAGTCAGAGTGTCCATGTGATTAGGAGAAGATAGTTTTAAAGGGGCTCCCATCTCCATTTTGAAGGCAAAGAACACCCATGATAAATTCGTTGGAAGGAAGCAAGGCAACCCATGGACAAAGCATTCATGTTGAAGAGAGAATGCAATCCATTACTGAAGTGGCATGCATTTTTATATTTGCAAGAAACTCTACATCTGAAGTTAGTGTTCTATTTTTTTATATACCAATTTTGCGTGAGTTTTTGGTATGTATCGAATAGGAGCTTTTCTTTTTCATTTGTAGTTGCAAACACTCTTCTCCACAGTCACATGTTGGAGGGGTACATCAAAATAAATTTTGGCAACATTATTGCGCAAAGCAAAGTATTTTTAGATTGCAAGAAAATTGACCCTAGTCCTGAGAAGTGTTTAGATAATGGAGAAACGGGGTGCAAGTTGTAGTCCAGAGATTTTGAAAGTTTCTTAATCCCACATTACCCATGTTGGGTGGATTCTAGTGTTTAAATACAAAACTACACAATATGTTGAATGTCTACAAGACACGGCCCTTTTGAAATCCACTGACCCATGTGGAAGGCCCTGCCATGGATGATGAAGATAGCTAAGTGCAAAGACTAAATAAATTTTGAACGAGCACACAAATTAAGGAAATAACGTGGAATCTATGGATGATAGGATAGCGATACATGGCCCCATTGGACGATGGTCACTATGTTGCCAAATGAAGATGCTCGAAAGATAAGTATAGTAACATGGCAACCGGCTAAGGTGGTAATGATAAGCATGATGACTGGGTGCTAATGTGGTGGGAGATTGGGTGCTGATGTGGCAGAATGGATGAATTGTGTGAGGACACCTGGCAATGAGGTGTTAAGGTCAGACCAATGGTGTGGTGCCACGTGGCACACATCTAGCACCTGGGTGGATTTAGGAGAAATAAAATATTATTTTTAAATATTTTATTCATTTGTTTGAAATGGGTGTTCATATTAGAAAAATCAAGGTTATAATTTTAAAACCTATAGTTTATACTATAGTGTTTTTAAAATTTTCAAATATTTTGCATTTTAATGTGCAAAACTGAAGTTGGAGCCTAGAACTTTGAACAGCTATTTGGGAGGCATTTTTTGCCCAAAATATGGACTCCAATATATCGTAAGAATCAGTAGAAGATGAACTTTCTGATTCTAGAGTTATTTTTTGCACAAGTGGTCACTGGTGCATGCTACAGGGGGATTTGTAATTCTTATGAATCCATGGTTTTTCACAAGTGTTTCAATTGAAAATATTAGTTATGGTGATACTTGGCATGTTTAATAGTTCTAGTTTGTGATAATTTGATCCTAGTTGAAGTATTTGGCTTCTAATTAACAATTTGATGTATATTTGGTGGAAAATTTGGTAATTGTTGTTTCCTGCCAAATCAATTATGTTTTTCATCAAGTGCTAAAGATATTTTTAACTTTGGAGGCAAAATGAGTGAGGATTTGATTTTCCAGTGGTGGGAGAGATTAGAGAGATGTTTTTAACTTCTTAGGGAAGTTTTCCAAGTGGGAACATGACAGTTGTAGAGCAAATTTGGGAATTCATTCCTTGTCTATATCTTTCTTTTTCTCGTCCATTGTAGGGGTTCCAATTTTTACTATGAGACTAGGTTGTTGGTTGGTTTTGCTTCATGTCTATTAAGTAGAGCTCTAGCTATGAAGGCCACACATCCATTCTTATGCAAGTTTTTGGGTTCATTTCATGTCTTGTTTCTCTAAGATAATGAAAATTGATGATAGATGATGTAAAATATCTTGAGTTTCATATAGTGCTACCAGTTAATGTATTCAATCTTTCCAAGGATAAATACAAAAAGGGATTTACAATGAATTATCTATTTTCTCTTATTCTATCTTCTAATTTTTCATATGCTATTAACTTTTTGATTGAATGAATAAGGTTTATTCAATTTAAGATAGCTTAGATGAGTTGTGTGTCAGATATGTTGTTGCTTTTAATTCAAGGAGTTAAGTAAATGCTTCAATGATTTGATATGGTTTATGGGTGTATGGAGGGAATGCTAGTAAGAATGGAGTTTGGGGATTTCAGTTGATAAAATTAATTGTAAGGTAATCAAGTTAGGCCATCCTATTGATAGTGACTCTATGTTGCAATGGATAAGGCATTGATCACTAAATTAGATGCAAGCTAAGATGAAGTTCATTTGCACAAATCATTTTAATCAAATCAATTTAGTTTTTCATGTTTTATAGTGGGCTGAAAGGAATTAACCCTCACTTAGCTTATGGGTTCATAGGTTATGATTTATAGCTATTTCATTCCTATATTATTGCATAAGTATTAGAAGATATAAGGGTTTCATCTGCTTTGTCAAGATTCAAGTGTATGTTTTAGCACTGGTACCATATAAGTGAATCTGAGGTACACCCGCAGCTGAAAGGCATAGAAGAAATGGGTGAAAGTGAGTCTAATGATTCTTAGGGCATTTCTGATACTGAAGATAATGAAGTGTTATATTTTGACGAGGATGACTTGGTGTTGAGGTCCAAGGGAAATGGTATGCTCTTCAGCCACAACACCCTTGTCAATTCTTTGAGGAAACTTGGGTCTTCTAGGAAAAAATAGAAAAGGAAGGTGGAGTCAGATGAGGAGTTATATGAAGATGACTCCATAGACACAAATGATGATGAAGGGTTCAGGAACCAAAAATATCGAAAGGGGACAAGTAAGAAGAGGAAGCTTGTATGGAGTACCAAATCCTAAATGCTAAAGAAGCAAGTTAAGGTGGTCATTTCCTCATACGAGTACGAGGAGGAAGGGAATGAGAGGGATATAGAGGGTCTGGAGGAGGGCTCCACCAAGGTTGTCAAGTGGAAGAATCAGAAGAATACTCAAAAATATGGTATGAAAGGGGGACTCAACAAGGGTTCTCCTTTGGAATACATCAAGGACTAATGTGGGGATGCTTCCTCCCTTGAGGACAAGGAATTTACCCCAATGCCTACTCAAAATGAGAATCCCTTGTCTAAGAATGAGGAATAAAAATGGGGATTGTGATGGAGATGATCAATCTGAAGGTTGGGGACATTGACCTGGGACAGGTGGACCTCCAGACTCTCATTAACCCTTCTCTGGTTATTCTTACTAACAATAGTAAGGAGGAAGACATTGACCTTCTCAATAATACCAAGAATATCCTCCTTAACAAATTTAGATCAATTAAATGGATTTTCTATTAGATTCTTGATTTGAAGGACAAGGTGGCCAGTTTTGAGGAGAGAGCTAGTGGTAAAAAGTCCTATATGCCTAAAATG
Source organism: Cupressus sempervirens (assembly GCA_028749045.1). NCBI lineage: Eukaryota > Viridiplantae > Streptophyta > Pinopsida > Cupressales > Cupressaceae > Cupressus > Cupressus sempervirens. Next base: position 658,479,183 of record CM053784.1, read on the forward strand.
TGGGCACATTTCTATGAGTCATTATATCCAAGATTGCTCAAGAATGAGGTCTTGAATGGCGGCTCATAGCTCTCTATTCATGGAGTGCAAGGGTTTGTAATGGAGGCCCTTAGTTTGACCTAGTTTGTGCCCATGCAAGTACAACATGAAATAAGAGATTCAAGGATCCAAAATGCATGCAAATGGAGATGAAAACTAATCTATATGATAACAATGCAAAACAATGCAGGAAAGGAAATGTAATAACAATGAAATACTAATCTATGAAAACAAATATGGATCTAAGCTAATGTGAAAATGCAAGGATGAAACCTCATGATGGAAGCCATGGATGCATGAGAGAAGAAGACAAGAAGATAGAAGTTCTTCACAAAAAGCTTTAACATTCAAACTCCTTCAAAAATTGCTCTCCAAACCTGCAGCATAACAATAGCATACTAATGGATGTCCAAAAATGAGGAGAGGGCTCTCCCTTATAAAGAAAAATGTGAAAGTGGCAAGCTTCTCACAACCAATATGCGATAATAGAGTTTGTTCCATGTGAGACAAAATTCCACCAATGAGAAAAGAGGATTGTTTGAGAAGAAAGTGGAAAGAGGAAAAAGAGGACTCCCATTTAGAGATATGTGCATTTAAGTGTAGAGAAATTTTTTTTTTAAAGATTTATTTTATTTTTTATTTTATTTTATTTCCTTTTTGAAGTGAATTTAATTTTTATTTATTTAATTTCCTTTTTAAGTGGGGATTTATTTAATTAAAAGGGAGCAAGTTCTTTTAATTAAATAAGAAAATATTTAATTAAATTAAAAGAGGAGTTTTTCTCTTAATTAATTAAATGTGGATGAATTTAATTAAAAGAGAGGTTTTCTTTTTAATTAAACGGGGACTTATTTTATTTAATTAAAAGGGAAATTTTATTTTAATTAAACAAGACTTAGGATAAAATGACCAACCTTAAAAAATTAAATAATCGAATTTGATCAAGGAAATTGATTCGAATTGATTTAATAAAATATTGCAAACCATTTGATTCAAGAAATTGATAAATTGAATAATGGGGGCCCATAGTCTAGGCGACCATTTTAGGGTTCATACATTTGCCCCTCTTTGACTAATGTGTGATCGATTTGGGAACACATGTAGTCAAAGAAAGAAATTGAAGTGTGAGGTCGATTTGGGATCACAAAACAACCCAAATGTGTGGTCAATTTGGGAACACATTAGGACAAAGAATACAAATAAATTTTGAATTGAAAAAGTTGAGGATACAATTGATAAAACCGAATCAAGGATTGAAGTTGATAGGTACAGCCCCCTCATGATCGAAATCGAAATGAGATAGAGGAGAAAAAAATTTGATAAATTTGATCAAATTGAACAAAAGATAAAGTTCTTGATGTAAGATGAAAGATATAAGAGTCAGAAAACCAAGGTAGATCATCAAGCATGAAATATTATGCCCCAAAGTTGAATTAGAAGAAAAGAAGTGAGGTAAAAGAAAATGGAAGATAGAAGTTTGGAAGAGATGAAAAGAAACATAAAGAAGAAAAGAATTTTTTTCATAAGAAATAGAATGCTCCAAAATCAATCAACTATTTAAAATAGAAATTTTGATTGAGATCACGAAAGAAGATAAGGAAATGAAGATCAAAACATGACCACAGTTGATTAAAAGTCCACAAGAAAGATGAACAGAAAACCCTCTCAAACTCATAATGCAGCCTAAAAATGCAAACTAACATGAAGTCTAATTATGCAAGCTACATGAAAATGTAATGGTGTACTTGCAAAAGAGCAACTATAACATAGGATTTTGTGTTCCTCGTTCATTAGAGAATTTAAAAGAACTAATTCTCATCATTAGGCAATTATTAACGGACATAAAAAAAATCACACAATCATCACTAGTCACAAGCGCAATGATGAAAATATGAATGTGATTTATATTGGATTGGAATGTGGAAAGATTCTAACATAAGCATCAAAGACATAAAGGTCAAGATGACTTCAATGTTAGCTTACCCAATTTAATGTAGCAAAACCATGCTCACCTCAAGGCATAGATGCCAGGATGACCAGAAGAATGGTTGTGCAAAAATAGTCAAGGATGATGCCTCAAATCTCCTAAGTGTTTCAAGGGGACAACAAGAGATACTCTAGAGTTTCAAGACCACACCCACAAGCAGAAAACAAATAAAAGCATGCCCCATGCCCCAAGTCCTCTAGTTATACATCTTGGAGAGACTTATCAGACAAGGACACTCAACAAAAATCAATAACAGTGAGCACACAAAGAAAAGGTCATGATATAAGTCCAGAATTAAGTGTTTGTATTTAAAAATTTAAGTGTGTTAACTGATACTTAGTTCCGAGGATAAGGATTGAATGCTTGCAAGTAGATAAGATCACATGACGAAACTAGGTAAGACCAAACCAATAAGTGTTGAAAAATACTTGATGTCAAAGGTTGTATTGAAAAATACAATTGGGATGGTGTTGAAAAACACAATTATGCCCCCTAGACAAAGACCAATTCCAAACCAAGGCAACAAGGACAAGGCATGATGGAGAAAGACTAAGTGTCAAGAATGCATGCTAAGAAACATGGGTGCAAAGGCCTCAAGTAGTGCATGTTTCCAGGTTTTCACCACTTGAAATTTATTTTTTTTTAAATCAGGACTTTTTATATTAAAAAATTTTGTATTTTTTAGATTTTTTTTGTATTTTTGGAATATATTTTTTTTTTTTTAGAGATGCATCAAAGCACCTATTGCTAGGTTGTCACTAAGATGATCAATTTTTTCAGGACATTTTTCAATTTTTAGAATTTTCATAATATATCATTTTTTTGGATTTTTGAAATATATCATTTTTTTTATATTTTTGAAATATATCATTTTTTTGTATTTTTTCAAGATCAATAAATATATACAAGTCCCCTAGACAAAATGATCATCAAACTCTCAAGCAAGATCACATCGTGCAATTCCAATGTCTAGCAAGGTGGAGGACAAGAGTGATTAGCAAGCTAGTGGAAGAAATGAAAGACAAGAGAATGAAGGAGAATAATGGGAAGAAATTCTCAAGGGAAAACTCCTCAGCAGTACCCAAGCTAGGGAAAATTATCATGTAAAGCACATTTGGACTAGAAATAAAAGGCCAACATAGGATAATTCACGAAAGCATAATGTAAAAGTGGGAAAGATGTAATCCAAAGTAGACATGGCAAGAGGCTTCATAGCATCATATTTTACTCTTTTTTATTAGATCAAGACCAAAGGGGTAAATGGGAAAAGGATAGCGAAAGACTAAAATGAACGGAGGAAAATAGATATGAAGGCTAAATGAAAACAAGATCATCATAAGATAGCTCACAAGATACCCAAATGTTTGTGTATAGGTCAACATTGTCAAGATCAAAGAGAGAAGACAAAATGGATGAAAGATGTAGAAGAACTATGCATGATGCCTAATTGTCAAGTTTTCATCATGGTACTTATCCAAGGCTCCACAAGGGAGTAGCTTTCACCATAGGACAAATTTATTTCTCTTTAATTTTGCTATCAAGGTGCCTGATTACCAAGTTTTCACCAAGGCACATTTTCAAAATTTTCATTTTTTTTTTCTTTCTTTTTTTTCAAATTTTTTTTCATTTTTTTTCAATTTTTTCAATTTTTTTTGAATTTTTTGGAAGAAGTCAAGCTTTTTGCACAATTCTCCTTTAAACTTTAAACCATGACATGCAAAGGAATTGAAATGATATGCTCAAAGATGTTGATAAGGAAAAGAAGATGGAAGACAAAAATGGCAGATATGGCTTCATGCAAAGCGAGTGAGATTGGAAGATGGAAATGAAGGCAAGATCAACATCAATGCACACCTTGAAAGGTGGTGAGAGGATGAAGAAAACATGAATGAAGGAATACGTGAAGAAATATGGTGAGTGAATAGAAGAGGTTGCGGTTTAGGCACATGGAATGGAAGAATGCTTTTGGAAGAAGATGAAGTGGAATTCTTTGGAAGCTTGAATGTCAACTTCGATTGTTGTTCAACATTAGACTCTCTCAAGAGATACTTTGGAATCCATATAGCTATAGGTCTCTTTTCATTTCTTTTTGACGATTTAGAGATAACATCTTCAATGATGGATTTTGGAACCCATACTGGTCTTATAATTTTTTTCTTAAATATCTCTTTTGACTTTATACCCCCATGTCGATTAGAGGAGACATGGTGGTCTTCTTTTTTATATGGATTCTTGAATTGCTTCTTTTTCTTGTATTGAACATTTAGGTTACTTCCAAAAGACTTGGGACTTGTGGAAGAAGAAGGATGATATGAATGGTTTAGGTAAATGGGGTGGATGAAAAGGATTCAAGGATATGCATCTACGTTGATCTTGAGGAAAGATGGGAGAGGGAGGGACATAAGATCCCAAGATGGATGATGAATTAGGAGAGTTGGGAGGGGAAAGTGAAGGGACATAAGGACCCAAGATGGAAGGAAGACATGAAGCATTTAGTATTGGTGGGGGAGATCCAAGGATGGATGTGAAAGATGCTAAAGGGTAATCAATAAGTTCATCAACATCTATATGACAATCAAGGACATCAACATCTTTAGAGTGAGCATTAGGATTTTCAATGGGATCATGAACATCTTGAATAGGAGCAACTTCTTTGATAGGAGTACTTGAAGCTTGAGAAGACTTTGGAAGAGTAGAAAGTGGAGGGAGACTAGAAAGACATGAAAGATGAAGAAGAAAGAAGACCAAGAGTCATTTTGGGAAATTTGATACCATTTGAGTTCTCATTTGAATGTTGAGCAACACGTAATAGCATTTGTAACCAACATGAAAGAAAAGGCACTAGTTGATAGGATAACCGTAAGAAACATTGGTACCAAACTAGGATAGTAAAAGCAATAACTTGTCCAAAAGAGATGTGATAAGATAAAATTTTGCAATAGGCATAAACCAACACTGCCACAGAGGTGCCCACAACTTTGGGTGAATAACCTAGCACATATGAACCAGGAAGATGATTTACCCAAATTATAAATAATTAAAATTGAATTTTGATGAAAGTGGATGGACAAGAGATTACTAAGACTCTCCAAGCCTAATATCAAAGAATCCAAGGTATATCTTTCCCAAAAAGGACGGTCTCTAACTCACCAACTCCAAACAAGGTCTCTTGTGAAATCAATAATTACTAATTCAAGAGGTCAAAGCATAATAACCCAAGGTGCAAACAAGCTTCTAACAATGGGGTAAGTAGCATAATCTGAACTAAATCAACCTAGGGAGATTGGAAATAATAGGACAACAAAGCAAACTCGGGAACTCAAATTTTGTTCATTTTAAATGTCCAACTATGTGTATCAATAGATTTTTAATCATGAACCAAGCATGCAAGACATCAATCAGAGATTTCAAGCAAATGTCTTCAAAGAATGAGCAAGGGATAAAGAAACCTTGAACATGAACAAGAATAGTATCATAGTATCAATTTAATCCCTAGAACCACTACTGTGTATGTTCTCAAAATGTTTTCCAATCATGCACATATTCCTAGAAAAGAAAATTTGGCAGCATTATGGTTCTTAGTAATGTTCAACTCTGTAGCTTTTGTAATCTAAAGTGGGCGAAATCCAATCCCAGCATACCAGAGTTTTGACATATTCTAAGAATTTAATCAATCAGAGATGTTGAGGAGATTTGACAACCCAACAAAAGACTACACCAGTGAAGATTTCCCCCACAAGGACATTTATATAGCGGTTGTTGCTACCACGTCAAAAATGGCTATTATCGATTGAGGTACTGTCCATGTGGTTGACCTAATAAAGGGAATGTCCACTATGGTTTAACCCTTTCTAATCAATGAAGACTCACAAAGTTGTACCACATGGGGACTTGGTTTGGATTCAAGGGTTTCAAGTTTCTGATGTGCCCAAAAGGGAATAGAGCATACTCCTCTAGCCTCTTCACCTTACCCAAACATAGCAAAAAAAATTCTTTGACACGCTAATTTGAAATTGTAGACACCTAAATTTGATTACACCACTTTGGTAATCCTATTTAGCTATCTCTAAAGGCATCATTAATTAAATTCCTATTTACTTAATCCATTGCTATCCCCTAGTTGATTAATTTAATTAATCATCTATAGTCCTAATTGATAAATCAAATAACCCATTATTTATCAATTAATCCTATTCTCCTATCTAATTCCAAATCCCAAATTTATTAAAATCACTTTAATAAATAAAACCCTCAAATCTAATAGCCCCTAACCTATCCTAAATCCTCCATTTAGCCTAAGGCACCCCATCCACCCATACTAACCTAGCTTAGCCACTAACTCACCCACCCTCATGAATGCTATCCACTTGCATCCCTCTAACATCCTTAATCTAATCCTAACCCAAGCCTAATCCCCCCCCTAACCTTGTCACATTTCCTAAGTGAGCTTAAGACTTTCCTAAGCAAAGCAAAGTCAACAATCTCAACTCTCTCCAAAATATCCCAACCACCAAGCCTTCATTGCTCTTACAAACCCAATGAATGATCTTACAAGCACTTATGAGGTCCATTTAAAGCCTTGAGCCTCCTTTGTTGACTCATCCTTGCCCTTTCCTCCACCCAATGATCCTGTGACATGTGTCACTCCCTGATTGGTGCTAAACAAGCACAATCCATGTGCTCCCCTTTAAGTGCATCCTAGCCCTCCTTAAGCTTTCATCTCTCCTTGCATCTTAGCCCTCCATCCCTCAAGCCCTTGTCCTATAAATTGAACCCTCCTCCTTCACTAAAATAATCCATCCTCCATTCAAAGTTATAATGCTATTTTGAGAGCTCATAAACTACCAAAAAACCATTATAATGTTGGAATCACTCCATGAATCCATTGTTGAAACTTAGCTTCATCCACTCCATCCATCCATCTAAAGCTTGAGCGTACATGTGAGCATACATATTTCAATCAAGGACAAATTCTTCATATCATGTGTTATGCCATTAGGAGCCTACCATTCTTGGTTTGCTTCCTTTTGTGGTGATAACCCTTGGTCCTATCTTAAGTGTTAGCTTGCTTAGTATTGTTAATGCTTTCATTTAATAGTTAGTATTCAATTTGCACTACTAATCTAGGTGATACATTTTGGCACACCCGGTGGGACCCCGCATTTGGGTCAATCTAATTTTTTTTTTTTGTTTTGTTTGATAAACTAACAAAACTAACATTGTTCGCTTGCAATTTTTTGTGTTAGGTTTGCTGATTTTGTTGTAGGTACGCAGGTCACTTTTGGAAAAACGTGCTCCCGGCCATCTCATCGCTTTTCACTTTAGAAGGCTTCAAAACTTGCAATTTTTGCATCCCCGTGACCCCAGGAACGCGATCTCGCGATCGCAGGAATGCGGCTATACTCCAACAGGATCGTGAACCCGCAACCCCAGGAACGCAGGAGCATATGCAGGAACGCAACTTTTGACTAGTTAAAACTTTGAAACCCATTCTCACATTTGACCTCTCGAACCCGCTGATGAATTCTCCTATGGGAACGCAGATAAATTCGCCTACAGGATCGCTTTCTCGAGGGATCGCACTGTAATTTTTAACCTGCGACCTCAATTTTTATTCACCAATTTTATGTCCCGCATCCTCGCTGACGGTTTTCGCATTCCTGCGACCGCAAGATCACTGTATTAACCCACAGGATTGCTGCATTAACCCGCGGGATCGCCTTGCCTTTCAAACCAAAACTTAGCTTCAACTTTGCCGCATTCCTACAGACTGTTTCCGCATTCCCGCGCTCGCGAGATCGCTGCATTAACTCGCGGGATCACCTTGCCTTTCAAACCAAAACTAAGCTTCAACTTTATCGCATTCCCGCAGATAGTTCTCGCATTCCTGTGCCTGCGAGAACATATTCTTAACCCGCGGGTTCGCTATGAGATTTGTTTTTCTCAAAATTTTGATAGTTTTTCATTGCAGGTTTCATACTGACTTGTTTTCTGCAGGTTTTATCACCATATCTTTAACCTCGTAATCATAATCATATCTAAATTTCAAAAAAAAAGTATAAATCAAAATTTGAATTTTAGTGGTTCCGTAGGACATGGACCATTCTAAGCATTTTTACGCATATAAAAAATAACAAAAAAAGTTTTAAAAAAAAATTCCCCATAGTTAAGCTTCGATTTTGGGTGACTAATCAAATGAAATTTTTTTGTAGCATTGCAGGTTGGAGCGACTAACCTAATCATGTTTTTTGTAAGTTTTTCTTAGAATGAACTTGCATGTTTAAACACATCTTTTATTGCATGAATGCGCTCAAATCACTCTTGAATGCCAGGGATTAAAATCAACTTTTTATTGGCATGCATGCTTAAAACAACAAAACACAATCTTGAATGCAAAGGATCAATTAATCACACTTCAACTTTGGGTTTTAAAACGAATTCACTCAATCTTGAATGCCTAACAATCAATGAACTTTGCATGGTTTTGACACATTTCAATGACGCTCGAATTTACTTATATTGACAATCTCTCGATTTCCATTATGTTGACGACCTTGTCAAGTTGGAATTGACAATCTATATCTTAATCACTTGTGTTTTCAATAGATTAGACAATCTAAGAATCAATTGGTGAAAGAACTCTGCTTTTTAGCCCAAGGTCATCTGAATCTTCTCTTCCCTTGTTGCCTTTGTGGGCCATCTTGGGTGCACAAGACTAGGATCCAAAACCTTGTTTTTAGTTTTAGGGGGCCTGCTTGGGGATTTCATCACCCCTTGGGATGACCTCAACTCCAACATTCCGACGGAGTATAAATATTGGGAGGTGAATCCAAAGACACCTCTCTTGGGATCAAGATTTTGTCACTCGGGCTAAGCCTCAAGGAACTTTATACCCTTGAGAAGTGAAAGAGGAGAAGTGGGTTACCGCTCCTCTCGGCTGTGTGACATCTTTTTGGTTTCATCTACAGATTTGGGCCTCACATACCTTGCTTATATTGAGGAGTCCCTAGCTAAACCAAATTTCATCCTTGTAGAAAGCTTCCTAGGATTTTGGTGTGTTTGACATGCTTACTCCAAACTTTTGTCTACTTGTTTATTCATAGCTTTTGAATGAATGTTTGCCAACTTTGGTCAAAATCCCAGAAAAGCAGAAATCTCCTAGCTCAAGGCATACTTAGCGTAGTCACCGCCTCATTAGAAAATCATCCAAGCTCCCCCGCTACAATCGAATCTATCTAGTTCTTTGCTTTAGAACAATCCCAAATCCAAAGTCCACCCAAATCATCCACCCAGCCAACTAGCAACCCAATCCAAAATCACCCAAGCCTTTAAGGAATTATTGTTACTCTACCCGAGTTTGTTGTCCAATCAATCTATCCAAATCCCTCAATCTCCCCAAGTTTATCCCTTTGATAGAGCTTTGTCTAGGGTAATCTAGCCTTATCACTTGTCATCCCTCATCACCTTAAGCTAAAGGTTGGGATCCACAAGTAGTCAATCTCGTGTCATGCCCATAGGATCATTTGTCTATCCTCAAGTTGACACCAAAAGCCACCAATCCTGCACATAGGAAAGCAAAACTCTCAATTTTTGACAGCATACCCTTGAAGTTTTCCATCCACAGGAAAGCCAAAAATCTCCAGCCAATCCTTAGGTCTGTCATGCAGCTTTGACTCTCCCTAGGAAATCTTTCATCAGCCAATCCAAAATTTGCGCTTAATCTAAATCCAACCATGAGCTTCCATGTTCATCCATATGCAAGACCCCATCCCCATCCAACTCATCATTGAAACGTGAAATCCCAACCCTATCATGATGAGTTTGGTCACATTGTCCTTTCTCCCACTCCATCCTATTCCAATGATGATGATGATCTTGTTGACTATGATGGGTATATTGAAAGCCTTAGAGATATTACTCCCAAAATCTCCCAAAATCCAAACATTCCTCCAAATTGCTTCATCCCTCCTCCAAACATACCCACTAGTACTCCTTATCATGCCTTTGACAAGGGAAATCCATTATTACCCTCATCCTTACCTCCTCCTTATATTGTGCCCACATATTCCTCTTATACATCAGTCATATCTCCATCTTCCTCTACCTTCATCTCCCAACCTCCACCATTCCAAAACAATTCTAGTAGCTACATCCTTAATCCAAATCCACCATCCCAATATCTTCCAAACCCCTTTCCAAATCCTCCAACTAGTCCTAGCCATACAAAACATCACCTCCATCCCCTTGCTCCTCCTAATCCAACACACTTGTCTCCAAGAAATTTTACAAGGATGCCCAAAGCAACTCCCTCTCTCACCCCCATCATTCCTCCTACATCATCCTATTGCTCCCATCCCTATCGCATCCACCCCACTTATCAAACCCCTTCCATCTCCTACCTCCCATCCGTCGAATCCCTCCAAATCTCATCCACATCTCCTCCTCCTAGCATTACCCAAATCCCATATAATGAACCTAATGAATCCATCCTCCATCAACCCATTCTCATTGCAAAACCTCCTACCCATCCATCTACCTCACTTAAAGACACCATCCATACTTCTCCTATCATACCATCCACTCCCATCCATTCCTATCAAGATCTTGTCCAAAATCATGTTGAAATATCTCCCGACACAATAGAAGATCCCGCCATCCCACTTATTCCCCTATATGATCCACTTTTACCATCCCCTCCATCTCTGAATCCTACCATCACACCATCACTCCATCCAACTCAATATCCTATCCTTCCATCCCCTTTGCTCCATGATCATACATCTCCCATAATCCATGATGATAGATCCATCGAAGAAGCACTAACTCTCATATGTGAAGCTTTTAGCTAATAATGGACTCACATCTTGTGTTCCACATAATGAATATCATATTGAAGAAAGAAATAAAAATGTATCTCTAGATGTTGGTATCCCTGCTATCCCTGCATGGTCGCAAGTCCTTCCATCTTCACCCCAAAGTTCCCATCCATCTTATTCCACATCTATTTTGGGCCCTCGTCCTACTCCTTATCTCCAACCCTCCATTTTGGTTCCATATACCCCCTATCTGAATCTCCCACCCTTTCCATCCATTTTGGGTCCTTACATACCTAATATAAATCCTTTATCCCCTCCATCTCTCTTGGGACCTACACCTTCCCCGTTTCCATCTATTTTGGGCCCATATCCTTCATTCCCTCCATCCATCTCGTATGTTCCAATCTATCCCTCCATCCCCTCAAATCCACCAGCTAGATCATCAAAGGCACTCACCCTTGAATCCCTTCCAACCTTTAAACCCTATCACTCCATCCACAATCCCTCCATCTCATCCATGCTCTTGTTCCCATACCATGGCTAATAAAAGCATATTGGATGCCAAAATAAAAAAGCATAAATCCAAAAATCCACACAAATCAAAGTCTCGACATGTCCCTTGTAAAATACATGTTCAAGAAGAGAAATATTTGATCCAAATCAAAGAAAAAGTCAAGAGGCCACAAAGGCCCAAGCTGCAAATGTCAAAACTCATGTGGATACCCAAGATGCTCATAAAAGAAATGCATCTCAAAAAAAAAATCTCAATTTCCATCCATTCATGCTACTTAAAAAGCCTCATCCATCCATCCTTTATCCAAATCCCCATATATTCATCCTTCATCCCCCCAACCCACTCTTAGTCCATATGCTTCTTATCCTAAATTTCCCATCCTCCATCTTCCAACTTTACTTGTAGTCTTTATCTTCCTCTTCCTCCATTTTCTCCTCAACCTCGCTCAATACCATCTTTCCCACTACTTTATCACCTCTCAAGGTGTGTGCCAATGATGATCTTTCCATTTCCTCGCCTATCTTATGTCTTCATACCCATTATCTATCAAACTCTCACCCACCATTCCACTTGTTCAATCTAATCCTTTTCCATCCATCCTACCAACATCTATGAGTCAAAATGCATCAAAAAAATCAAAAATAAAATAAAAAATAAAACAAAAAAACAAAAAAAATCATCCATTGGTGAAAACTTGGCAATTCAGGTGCCTTGGACAAGTACCATGGTAAAAACTTGGCAAACAAGCGCCATGTGTAATCCCTCCATCCAAATGCTCTATACACATTCCATCACCCATCATCCCCATCTCATCCCACCATTCCAACCACATCCTATCCATTTCACCCACCATCCTCCTTTGCATCTTGATACAAATAAAGTCCACCACTAGATACATGCTTTTGGTCATCCCTTTGACATACATTTTCCATCAAAGTTTGTATCCACCTATCCCTAATCCACCCATCCTCCTTATCGTCTACCTCATTAACCTTTCACATCCTAGCTTCCATCTATCTCCCTCATCCTCTTGTTGACCAATATTCAATCCTACCACCATTTCTCATAAAAAATCCTCTTGAATAGCATATTATAACTAGGGGCACTCTATTCCTTGGAGACCGTGTCATGTTTATCTTTCCATCAATCCTTGTCTTTTGGCATTCCTCTACCCAACTCCCTCTATCCATAGTTCCATTTTTCATCTATCCTTGCATCTCCTAGCATTACCTCCATCTTTCCTTCACCTGGTACATCCCTTGTCATTGGTATCTAGCCCTCAGCTATCCCTCATCCTGAGCTTCCATTCGCTATCCCTCATCCTGAGCTTCCATTCGCTATCTGCTCATCCTGAGCTTTTTAGTCCCACTATCTTAAGCTTTTCACAAACCATCTTCTCCTTTTGGGCTTTTCATCCCCTCTATCTCCTTATCCCATGCTTTTCCTCTACCTCCCCATCTCAAGCTTTTCATCCACTATCTTCTCATCCCAAACCTTTCATCCACTATCTCTTCATCTTTATCTTTCCTGCCGCTATCCTATCATGCTGAGCTTTTTGTATAGTAGTCCTTTGTACATCCTTTGATCCATCAGTTGTATATTCCTTGCGCATTGGTCCTTCTCTTGGTTCCATTGTATATCTCTCCTCTCTTCACGGCAGTTCCTGCTTGATCACAAATTGCAGTTCTCTTAGTTAAGTGCTTTAGTGAATCCTTGTACGAGATCCCTTGTCATAAAAATGTTGTCCTAAATAGTTTTGATTGCCTAGCTCACCCTAGTCATTGATATTACCAATAGATCCTTGCAGGATGCATCCTTCCTCTCGTCTAAGCTTGGTCTGTCAGTATCCCGCCCTACTGATCTCTTTGGCAAAAGGTTAACTTTTTTATGGATTTATATTTTCTTTCGATTTATTTTCTTTTCGAGATTTCAAGCATGATTCTTACAGTATCTCTTCCAAGTGATTTGGGTTGTTCCCTCCTCATGGTCGCCACGATCATTTATATCATGGTATGCTGCGAATGGGGCACTCTGAGCGTACGATTTTGATCAAGTCTTTTGTTTGTTTTTCTTTTCTGCTTGTGGGTTACCCAGTGTCGATTCCATGCTGCTTCCTCCAAGAATCATGTGTGATGCTGGGGTAATCCTTGCGTGTTTGTTTTGAGTCAGTCCGTCAGTCCTCTGGATGGTTGGTGACACGGCCTCGATTTTCTTAGTAACCTTGGCAATTAACCAACAGTCCTATAGCAAATCTAGTGCTCAAACTACATGGTGGTACTTCTCTTTGAAGCATCCCCCTGCTCAAAAAGCTTCAATGGATTCCCTTCATCTCCATTATCCCCCATCCATATCTATCTCTCCTACCCCAGCTTGTGCATCAGTATCTCTTTGAATCAATCTTCACTTTTAGCTTTACGGATCCACAATCCTAGTCTTAGGGATCTACCAATCCAATCAATCCACCAAGCCTCATCTTTTGAGTTCCACAATCCTAGTCCTAGGGATCTCCGAAACCCATCTTCTGCCAATCTGACTCTTTGAAATCCTGTTGCCTCAGCTTTATCTTCCTATCATCCTTCTCCCTATCCTGGATTCTTTTTTATAGCACTCTGCTCCTTCATCCTCCACCTTCCCTAAAGACTTAAGCTTGCTTCCTCTTGTGCCTCTGATTCTCCTTTATCATTCTCCCATAGTCAGAGTTTGAGCTAATTCAGCCCCTTCTCTTTGCCAATCTGAGTCTTCTTGCTTATCTCAGATTCTTGTATTTTTCAAGAAGCCGTCGAGCCTCATTTTCTCTCCCTGCCACCTTCTTGAGGGGGCATCTCATAGTCTAGTCTCTCCTTCTTATCCGAGATTGGGGCAACCTTGTTGCTAAAACATCTTCCTCATGTCGTCTCCATTCGAACTTCTTTGAAATAGTGTTGTGTCAACACTATGTCAAAGAGAGGCAAAATGTAGACACCTAAATTCGATTACACCACTTTGGTAATCCTATTTAGCTATCTCTAAAGGCATCATTAATTAAATTCCTATTTATTTAATCCATTGCCATCCCCTAGCTGATTAATTTAATTAATCATCTATAGTCCTAATTGATAAATCAAATAACCCATTATTTATCAATTAATCATATTCTCCTATCTAATTCCAAATCCCAAATTTATTAAAATCACTTTAATAAATAAAACCCTCAAATCTAATAGCCCCTAACCTATTCTAAATCCTCCATTTAGCCTAAGCCACCCTATCCACCCATACTAACCTAGCTTAGCCACTAACTCACCCATCCTCATGAATGCCATCCACTTGCATCCCTCTAACATCCTTAATCTAATCCTAACCCAAGCCTAATCCCCCCCTAACCTTGTCACATTCCCTAAGTGAGCTTAAGACTTTTCTAAGCAAAGCAAAGTCAACAATCTCAACTCCCTCCAAAATATCCCAACCACCAAGCCTTCATTGCTCTTACAAACTCAATGAATTCTCTTACAAGAACTTATGAGGGTCATTTAAGGCCTTGAGCCTCCTTTGTTGACTCATCCTTGCCCTTTCCTCCACCCAATGATCCTGTGACATGCATCACTCCCTGATTGGTGCTAAACAAGCACAATCCATGTGCTCCCCTTTAAGTGCATCCTATCCCTCCTTAAGCTTTCATCTCTCCTTGCATCTTAGCCCTCTATCCCTCAAGCCCTTGGCCTATAAATTGAACCCTCCTCCTTCACTAAAATAATCCATCCTCCATGCAAAGTTATAATGCTATTTTGAGAGCTCATAAACTACCAAAATATCATTATAATGTTGGAATCACTCCATGAATCCATTGTTGAAACTTAGCTTCATCCACTCCATCCATCCATCTAAAGCTTGAGCGTACATGTGAGCATACATATTTCAATCAGGGACAAATCCTTCATATCATGTGTTATGCCATTAGGAGCCTACCATTCTTGGTTTGCTTCTTTTTGTGGTGATAACCCTTGGTCCTATCTTAAGTGTTAGCTTGCTTAGTATTGTTAATGCTTTCATTTAATAGTTAGTATTCAATTTGTACTACTAATCTAGGTGATACAGAAATCACCCCACCAACTTTTTGGAAAATCCAACAACAAACACCACCAATCTTAAAAGAGAAATTACTAATAGATGTTGAGGACAAATCCAAGCAGAATAGTGAGATAATAATAAAAATCCTTCCCTACCTACAAGGGGATCCATCATCAAGAGGAGCTTCACATATAAAGCAAGCCAATGAGCTCAATCTCTCAAGATCTCTCAAATAGTATTCATAGGGCCTAATTACTATGTGAAACACAGATGCGTGAAAGAAAGTCTAGATCTAATTTTAGAGCACCAAATGAAGTGTGAATCTATGAAAGCATGTAAAAGCACTCAAGACAAACACATGAGAGAGTTCATTTTGCTTTCAAATCAAAATGTTATAGAGATCCAAAAAAATACATTGTCGTCTTTTCTTTGTTGTACCTTTTGTTTACGCTTGAACACTCACTTGCAATGAACAAAGCAACAAGCAAAATAAGCAAACACAAGATATGCAATATATATCCAACTTATGCAAAACTAGGGTTAGATCTAAAATCTGATTTTTAAGAGTAATAATAATCAACAAATAACTCAAATGAAAGCTCACATCATGCATTGATCCATTGTAAAAATTAAATACAAGCTATTCATTAAATGCCCTTTTTTATTGATTTTTTTGACCTAGTCATCAAGATTGGACCTATATGATATGAATTCAGATCCAAAACTCTAAATATAGAAAAGTGACCCGTATAAAAAATTAGAGAGATTTCTAAAATTGTCAAAAATTTTGAAAATATCTTTTCATTTGTGCCCTAGGGAGCCATTTTGTCAAAATAGACCAGTTTTTGCAAATTGAATTATTGAGCCCTGATATGATCTCTAAAATCAAAATACAAAGAACCAACTCTATTTAGAATTTAGAGAGCTTTCCAAAAATATTAAATTTTCTAAAAACATTGCTAATTTGCTCCTTAAAACAATTTTTCATTAAAAATAAAGAAAAAATTATAAAAAATCAAAAATACCTCAGAAAATTTTGAAAATTGGACTAAATCTTGTTTGATATGTCACCACCTTGAAAAAAAAGGTTTAGATCAAAATGCCTAGCTATTTTGGACATATGATCAAATCTTTCAGATCTAGGGTTTTTTTGTCTCCAAACAAATCTGCACAAGGGGGTTAACTCCAAAAATATCCAAAACCAGCAAGTAAAGGTGGGTTGCCCCACGGTGGGTGCCAAAAATGTATGCCTAAAATGTGGGCACGCTTCTATGAGTCATTATATCTAAGATTGCTCAAGAATGAGGTCTCGAATGGCGGCTCATAGCACTCTATTCATGGAGTGCAAGGTTTTGTAATAGAGGCCCTCTGTTTGACCTAGTTTGTGCCCATGTAAGTACACCATGAAACAAGAGATTCAAGGATCTAAAATGCATGCAAATGGAGATGAAAACTAATTTATATGATAACAGTGCAAAACAATACAGGAAAGGAAATGCAATAACAATGCAATACTAATCTATGAAAACAAATATGGATCTAAGCTAATGTGCAAATGCAAGGATGAAACCTCATGATGGAAGCAATGGATGTATGAGAAAAGAAGACAAGAAGATAGAAGTTCTCCACAAAAAGCTTTAGCATTCAAACTCCTTCAAAAATTGCTCTCCAAACCTGCAGCATAACAATAGCATAATAATGGATGTCCAAAAATGAGGAGAGGGCTCTCCCTTATAAAGAAAAATGTGGAAGTGGAAAGCTTCTCACAACCAATATGGGATAATAGAGTTTGATCCATGTGAGACAAAATTCCACCAATGAGAAAAGAGGAGTGTTTGAGAAGAAAGTGGAAAGAGGAAAAAGAGGACTCCCACTTAGAGATATGTGCATTTAAGTGTAGAGAAAATTTTAAAAAAAGATTTATTTAATTTTTTATTTAATTTTATTTCCTTTTTCAAATGGGTTTAATTTTTATTTATTCAATTTCCTTTTTAAGTGGGGATTTATTTAATTAAAAGGGAGCAAGTTCTTTTAATTAAACAAGAAAATATTTAATTAAATTAAAAGAGTTTTTCTCTTAATTAATTAAATATTGATGAATTTAATTAAAAGAGAGGTTTTCTTTTTAATTAAATGTAGATTTATTTTATTTTATTAAAAGGAGATTTTCTTTTAATTAAACAAGACTTAGGATAAAATGATCAACTTTAGAAAAATAAATAATTGAATTTGATCAAGGAAATTGATTTGAATTGATTTAATAAAATATTGCAAACCATTTGATTCAGGAAATTGATAAATTGAATAATGGGGGCCCACAGTCTAGGCAACCATTTTAGGGTGCATACAAGTCCTAGGATGCTGATAATTTGGACAATCCTCCCACTGGCTCCTTGATTGATTTGGCTACTTTCTACAAGTTAGAGGCCTAGGTGCTGGAGTTGGAAAACAAAGTTAATGGTATTGAAGGCACCCTCAGGAACATAGTTGAATAGAGCTACAATATCCTCAAAGCCTCCAATAAGCATATAAATATTCTCATTACTAAGCTAGGAGGAAGCCCAAGGGATAAATCCATTGTCACGGTTCTTGAGGATCATGGTCCTGGGATTGAGAACAATGAAGGAACAGAAGAAGGACTAGGGCCAACACAAAGAAAATGTTTTTTGGGGCCTCCTCAAAAATCAAACAAATTAAATATGTTGCCAAGAAGATGGATGAGCTGGAGGAGCAAGCAGCCGAAATGATAAAGAAAATGGGTTAATGCCTGAGTGTTGTCCTCACCCCTAGTTTTATGTGTCTTTTTTCTTTTCTCTGTTTGTTTTTGTGTTGTCTTTTGGTAGATGGATTTCCTGTTGTGGCTCTATCTATTTTTTTGTGGATGCTTAAAGGATCTTAATGTCATATCTTTAGCTCTTTTGTACAGGATTTCAAGGCCCCTTCAAAACCCATTTTATTAATAAAAATCTTAATGATCAAGTCAACATGACTTAATAATTAAGTTATTTCTTTATTCTAACAATTTTTTCTACTCAACAGACCCATTAAAAAATTAAGTTAGACAAAATGAATAAAAATAGAAATGACCATTAGTATTGTGAAAGATGTGATAATAGTTTCTTTGAATATGATTATAGTCATCTACTTCAATTCCATGTGCCAAATCATACTACTTTTACTTGGGTCACTACTTTTGAACAAGTAGAAGAAGAAATTATGGATTTTGGAACAAAGAAACTAAACAAAATGAATCATGAAGCAGAAGATAGTATATAGAGGCATAACTATACCGTAAACCACTATTCTTATCCATGTCATGAAAATGTGGAGAATAAGGGCAAGGTCCCATGAGAGGGACTTTAGGATCTATTCTTACAAAAAGTGGGAGGTCTTATAAAACAAAAAATTTAATGCTACACGATTACTTGAAATGTCACTCTCACAAATAAATCCTATTTTTTAGGACTACATATTTTACTGTACTAGATTTGAGTGGGGCTAGAAGTTTGCCTCACCAGCCTAGGATATTTTTGGCACTTTTCAATTAGCTAATATTTTAGATTATATTAGAAAATAAATAAAAAGGAAGTGATATTTTTTCAAAAAAACTATCCACAACATTTTTCAAAAGACTGCCAACATCACTTTTAAACTTTTTTTCTTAAACTTTTAAGCTAAATAGAAAGTCCTAGGAGAGAAAAAGGAGAAAAAAGAAACAAGAATGTACTAACATTAACTTTTCATCATACAAAAAAAATTATGTGGGGGAAGATAATTCTTGGTCACTTATGGCCTTATGAGGTCTCACTATTTCAATTATTTCCTCATGTATAGGAATGAAAGAGTGTCCATATGGTAAATGAACCATCCCACCAAGATGCATAGATACCCAACCACTGCATTCACCTAGTACATAAGAATAAGTATTGTATACATAGCTCACACCTATAAACCAAAGAAACATTAGAACCAACAGGAGAAACCCCTCCATAATGTGGACATAGGAGAGGCAATAGGAAACTGAAAAGTATGACCAACAAAAACTACATGTTGAAATGAGGAACCATGGAATAACAAGATGCATAGAAAGTATATAATAGTGTCACAAGGTTCTCTCTAAACACATATAATGAGGTTAAATGTTATGGAAGGAACATTCACTTGACAAAGGTAGATGACAAAAAAAGATAAACATCAATTCCCCATGACACTTTTATAAGTAGTGCATGTACAATACGACACAAGATGTAGTAAATCCCAAGTATACAAGGCACAATGACAATTTATCTTAGTGCATTTACATAAAAATACTTACAAATGATGACTACAAAGATCAAAAGAGACAAAAGACTGGTAAAACATAAAGAACAACCCAAGATGATTCATCTCATGTAACAAAAATAATCTCTGTACTTGAAACAACCAAGATATTAACCAAAGTAGAAAATAGAAAAATACTAAATCAAACATACGTGGAGAAGAATCGGAAGAAAAAAAATGATATCATTGAAAGAGCACAAAACCACCGTTTTAATGATATAAAGTTTTCAAAAATAAAATCTAGATGCACAAAATATGTCTCATGGAGTCTGGATGCTCTCATACAACGTACAAGTTGTCAATCTAGCTTCATGAAGCCAAGATCTCCTGCATGTAAAGATAACCTCTCACTAGGAATAATTGAATAACAAAGAAAGGGTTTGGGCTTTGAAAATATGAAAGATTATATTATCAGATCAAATGAAATAATTAAGTATACAATGATCAATCCTTATATAGGAGATCTGGATTCTAAAAAAGGAAACTCTAAAAAGGAAGATATTTAATAATTAATATTGTTGAGTTTAAGATTGCTGCAAATGTAATAGTATTGTTTGTAAAGTATGTGCTTTTCAAAGGAAACAATCTCTTGTATTTATATTGAGAATGAGCCAAGAAGAAACATGTCCCTTCATAGGACATGTCTACTCATTATTCTCTAATTAATACAATGGCAATTATTATTTTATAATTACACACACACAGATTACTATAATTACATATATAACTATAATTATGCATATATAAATATAACTATACATATAGATATATCTATAGAAAACTAAAATTATACACAAACACACACATATGTATACACACACACACACACACACACACACACACACACACACACACACACACACACATACAATATCTCATGTGACATTAATTGAATATATATAATATCTTCAATAGTTTAGACTCATAGGTTTATCCATCCGAAGCCACAAAAAATAATAATGTTCCCTCTTAGTTAGGGAGGATAAACACATAAATTTGATATTACCTTGGTGCAATATCAAGGATGGCATGTTTAAGAATATTTTTGATTAGAAGATACTCATCATTAGATATCATATCATGATAATGGGAGTAGTAACCCTAGAATATCAAGTCGCATGATATTCACCAAGTACTTTGAGAAATGGCCTCAAAATATAAAGTTATATGGTATTCACCAAATATATGAGTAATGGCCTCCTGAATGTCAATTTGCAAGATTTTCACCAAATTCTCAGAGTAATGGCTTCTTAAACATCAAGTTGTGTGATCTTCACCAAGTACTATGAGTAATGACCTCATGAACATCAAGTTCGGTGACATTCACCAAGTACTCAAAAAAAACATTTGTAAGGTATGTGCACATGTATCTTCAATGATACTTACCATAAGAACATTCATGGTTTGTTTAAGGAGCTTATTCCACCATGCAAGATTATCTACTTAGACATCATAAGATATCCATCATAATAGAAGATTATGTTATTATAAGATTGTCACCTTTCAATAACTTCTACAAATACAAGTGATAATCATTTGGAAGTCACCACTTCCTCATGATGTACATAGGACCCAAATAGTTATGAAATATCACTCATGAATCATAGTCCTATAACTGCTACAATTTTTTTATCATTAGAGAATCCATCTCAATATGGTCTACTCCCTCTATTTTGAAGGGTACTTCTAACGAATTTATCAATCTCCTTCTTATTCTGATATCAATCTTCTTTTTTGTGCAAGAACATCTCTGGGGGAACAAAGAGAAGAACATGGCAAATTTCTCTTATTGTACATATAGAAATACAAATAAGAGGTTGACCACACACAAAAAAAAGGACAACACTAAAGATATAATAATTAAAAAATACTTATCTCATTATTTTAAATGTTGCATCCTTTTGACAACTTCCAGTGAGCTCAGTTTTTCTTTACAAAGATGTTAAGTGCCAGATAATTATCACATTTTCAGTAATAACTAATCACTATTCTTAGAATTTCTTATGATGACATTTTTTGGCAAGACTAATGCATATGCTTGTAGATCTAAATATTTTGCATTCACTTTGATAGTGGGTCCCTCTTACCCTCATTACAATCATTTTCCCGAGAATGACTTGTGATGTTTAAACTCTAATACTAACTCATTTTTAATTCCTTGGTCACACATTATAAAATTCGACATGTTATGTTTCCAAATTCTTTACTTCTTATCAGATGTCAAAAATATGTTCCCTTTATGATTGGTGAGCTTAATTATCCCATGGGCCTTGAAAACACTTGTATAGAGATTCTATTATATAAAGTACCATTATTTATGGATATTCTGTTGTAAGGAAAGTCTAAATTTTTAATACTTCAATATCTTTGCATTGCTTCCACTATATATATATATATATATATTAGCACGAATGTTGATAATATTTTTATGGGGGAGTATCATAGAAATGTTGGAGACATGATTCAAAGCTTATGTGTTGCATGATGTCAACATATATCTTATTTTGTGAAGATTACTAGAGTTACAGAGAAATAAATTTTTGGTGCAGTCAATGGTCAATGAGTTCAGATGTGTGCTCTTAGAGATATGTTTTGAGATGCTTATAGATGCTACAATTAAGTACACAGACATAAAAATAGAAATGTAACAGAGTTATGTGATGTTTTTTGAAGGTTACTTTGAAAGAGAGTTTGTGTGAAGTGATTACTTGTAAATTGATTATATCTTTTAATAGAGATATAATATAGGTGAGCAAGGTTAGAGGAAGTTCAAAGACATGTTGAAGATGTTACATTCTAGAAGGAAACAATAGACGTTCACTTTGTGAGGTTTGGAAAAGACTATTTGGAAGGATCTTCTATGTGAGGCAACTATTGCAAATATCCTTGAAAAAGAGTATCATTGAAATAAAATGTGTAATTTAATGTCTTAAGGATGTCCTATATTATTATTCTAAATTGGGAAAGCCTCAAGGACAACTCAATATTTTTTTTATGACTTGGTATAAAGGAAATATTATCTCCTTGGTTGTAATTATTAGTGAGATTATTTTGTTAGTTATATGAACTTGGATGTGAAATTATATTTGATCAAAGAAGATATCGATGTTGAGGATATATTGTGAGCTTCAAAGGAATTGTATTAGAAAAAGAGTTGTTATTTGGTTAGTTCAAAGATCTTGGATATGATTATCCAAAAGATTTTCTAGTGAAGACTTCTTTTGAGGTTGTTTGGATAGTGGGTTTAGGTGTCCTCCTTTTAACTCCTAATAGGGTTGGCATAACCGCTAACAGGGTTGGAATCTCCTAAGAAGGATTCAAAGTCTCCTAACAAGGACTCATACATGTATTGATTCTATTTCATTGGCTCCTAATAGAGTCTATCCTTTCACAAGGAAATTTTATATTAGTAATTCATTTTGTGGGTACCATCCCC